>JAOWBB010000005.1:194707-210143 GCA_028565995.1 Ricinus marginatus
GGGGCGTAGGAAAATTTTTTTGTTTTTCTTCCCTTCCGCCCCCGCTGCGGTCGGAAGGCAAAGGTTCCGCCTTTGCTTTTCCTTCTGCTTTCGCCCTCCCCCTCCCCCCGCCCCTTTCCCTCGTCGCGAGAACGAAGTGTTTTTTTTTCGGCAGGGACGGAAAAGGGAGGTTTTCCGTCGGAGCTCGGAACTCCCGAAAAAAAAAAAAAAAAAAAAAAATCTGGCGAACCTTATCCCCCGCTCCCCCGGGCACCGAAATCCCGAATCCCGAAAGAGGGAGGGGAAGGGAACCGGGCGGGGGTGGCGAAGAAATAATAATTTGATCAAGTAAAGTAAAAGATGGCGGGGGATAAAATAAAAGAGGCCGTAATCGTGTTTTTTTTTTCTTCCTTTTTTTTTTTTCTTTTTCGAAAGCAGTGTTGAAAAAGATGAAGGATGAAAATGATTTATTGCTGTAATTCATCTCTGATATTCAGTTTTGGGTAAACGAAAAACTATCTCCTTGAACCCCAGTCAACCGAAACTTTCTTGATAGATAAAAAAAAACTTTCTACTTTTCCAGCGGAGGGAGAGGGGGAGGGGGAGGGGACCCGCGGAACTTTCTCCTTTCCCGTGTATATAAATCATTCCGTTTTTTTTTTTTTTTTTTTTCTCCTTTCTGGAGCGAGTTTCGGCTTCGTCGCATACTTCCGTCGCATCTCACATCCTCCGAGCGGCCCCGCCCCCTCCGCTTCCCCGGGTCGGAAGTCGCGAAAGACGCGAACTTTCCTTCGCGTGGCAGAGCGCGCCTCGGACGCTGGTTAGGTTAGGTTAAATCAAGTTAATTGAGGACCTTTCCTTCTTCCGTCTCTCTCTCTCTCTCTCTTTCCCTTCCGTTATTGAAAAATGATAAATTCCCGGAGCAATTTCGCATTTATAAGAAAAAAAAAAAAAAAAAAAAGCAAAAAGAATTTGACGGAGAAAAGTCGCCCTGATGCTTAATGTGATTCGGAATTGAAAGAGTCATTTGAGTGAATTGGATTTATAAATAGAGCGAATGATTGGCTTTTGGGACTTTTTCCTTTTTTTTTTTTTTTTTTTTTTCTTCCCTGATCAAAGAGTGTCTTTAGCATGAATGCGGCGAAATGAATAATGACGATCCCATCGGTTACTTTCTTTTCCCCGACTTTATTACTTGGAAAAGTCACCTTCGGCAGCGCGATTTTCCGCAGACGACAGACGAAAATCGGGAAAGCGTGGAAATTACTTTTCCTTCCCTTTTTTTTTTTTTCCTCGCTTCGACGTCGCTCATAAACCCATATCAATATTCGGCAGTATGAATGTGCCGCGGAGAGGATTGAATACCCGATTAAATATTATTTCGAGAGAAAAAAAAAAAAAAAAAAAACTTTTTTCCGAATGGTTATTATCCGGGGGTGAGTTTTATATGAAAATTCACGGGATGGAGGTGAAACCATTTCATCACACATGATCAATCCGTTATCAGGCTTCGGTATCTGCAGCGGGGGCTCCGCGGAAGGGTGGGCAGCGGTACGCGACGTACAAGGGGTGGTTCGCGGCATGAGAGATGGTGGAAAAAAAATCATCCCTTTCACGTATGATGATCGATTATCTGCTAATATTTGATATAAAATTCCACTGGAGAGGCAATTTTCAGGTCAAATGACTCGTTTGAATATATATAGGTCTATTTTATGCACGATGGCTCTGATGGATTAAAAAACCCAGCCTTCGACTTTTTTCTTTTTCTTTTTTTTTTTTTTTTTTTTTTCACTTCGGGACAAGAATCGATCGGCGGGAAAGGGACAAAAATCGAAGTTTCCCACCGCAGGTACGCTTCCAGGTACGTGAGGGAGCGGCGACGCGGAGTTTCTCTTCCGACCCTTATGTGCCGAGGGTAAATAACGGAGAGCTTTAACGCCTGCTTTTTCTTCCCCTCGTCTTCCCAAGTGAATTGGTAACAATGAATGGGAAAAAAAAGAGTTTAGATACGATACCGCTAACAATGTTCCTCGTTAACTTTGAGAAGATATTCCATTTTCAGAAAAGCTGTTACATCGCATCCACATATTACAAGCATATTCGTTATCAAAGTTACATATTTTCACACAAATTACTTTCCAGTAAGTTGCTGGCTTTGCATAAATATATATATATATATATGTATATGTTTAATGTCAGTTTTTGCCGCCTTATAATAATAAATCACTGCAGGAGTAACGGAAGATCCGCGAAGAAAAAAAAAAATTCGCTCTTCGGCATGTCCTCTGCCCGCATTTTATTTTATCGAACATATGATGGAATCGATAATAAGTACAATAATCGTTTGATCGGATGATGTCCGATATATCGTTTGGGAAGAAAATATTCAGACAAATGGAAAACTTTTTTTTGAATTTCGTGACTTTACCGGGCAGGAGAGAGGATTGGACTCCGGGTAATTTTTTCTGTTCCGTCCCGAACTTTTTCATTTGTATTTATCCAGCAAGAAAAATTCGCGAGACCGACAAGTTTCTTTTCTTATAATGCAAAAGCGAGTAAAAAGACATGTCTGCTGTTTGTTCAATGCCGCGGTCGACAAAAAAAAAAAAAAAAATCTGACTTTTTCCGTAAACTGCACTTCGATCGGTACCTGTCCGCGATATAACGTGATACTTTCGCTCTCCTGTTCGAAATTAGACGAAAAATAATATTGTAAATAACGAAATTTAGAACAGGTTTCGCTTTGGTTGGGCAAGCGGAAAGGAAAAAAAAAAAAAAAAAAAAGGAAAATTCGAAAATTTTCGCCAGCATCGAATAAACTCGCATTCGCCTTCCGTTGGGAAATGGCGGCAGCCGCAATCGTGCTTTTGGATTTTCCTCCCATTGTTTCCCCAAAAACAATGGGAATTAAAATTCTAAATGGACGTTGAACCTGATCCTCCTGAGCGAGGACACCGCCAGTTTGGAAGAATTTTACGAAGATCCAAGCTGAAACTTAAATTTCTGCAGAGCAGAAATCTGCGACTATTCGCTGTCGATGCCAATTTTTTTTTTAACGCAAGAGGAAAATCACTATAATTTGCAATGGAGATTTCGCCAAGTGGAAAATGAATGTAGGCCGAGAGCTGAAGCAGAGTTTCGGGGATGGAGAAAATATTCGATTCGAACGTCGTATGCGATTCCTCCCCCGAAAGGCTGCATCCCGCCCTTCCCGAAGGAAATAAGCTCCCTCGAAAAGCCGCCATGTGCTCGAACGGGGGATGATTCGGGTTCTTTTTACGATTCCGGAGCGAAAGGTTCCTAAGAAGTCGTTTTTCATCGATCCTTTCGCGTATGAAATTAAGATTTTCCTCTCTCTCCCTCACTTTTTTTTTAACCCAAGATCCGTCTTACCGTGCAGATATATGCGGTGCAGTGGTACGGCACCAGACGACGTACGTCCGTATTGCTTCGCGTGCTTGGCTGCACCCCTCCCATTCCTGAATACACCATTCAGACGTTTATCGTGACACTCGAGAAATGATCAAATATTTTAAGGATGTGACGCACCGCAAAGCGCGTATTATATTAATGTGGATATGATGCGCTTTGCCAGATTTAAAAACTTGATTTAAATTCAAAAATCGAGCGCCATTCCCAAATGATCCATTCTCGCATCCGCTTTCCGCTCCCCTGCGTTAATTCTCCCTCGACAGATTGCTATCTTCCGGTCGCGGAAAGCGCAATGGCGCGTTTGAGGTAATTAAAAAAAAAGAAAAAAAAATGTCGTTGAATGGCGTCTGTTTCAGACGAGATGAAGCCGAAGATATGGTGGTGAGATGCGAAAGGGAAAATTAAGGAAACGTCGGAAAAGCAAGATAAATTGATTGTTTAGATGCTTACGAATTGTGTGCATTGCCCTCGTGCGCAGGAATTTCCCGGAGTGATTGGGGAAAATTTTTTCACCGCGGCAAAATCTCCAAGTCTATTAGGGAACAAACAAATTTTGCGCGTGTAACTTTACATAAATTCCGGAATGTTATTGAGGTAGACGTCAACGAATCGACTTCACGAAGGAACCGTGGTGTAATAACATCAAAAGACCACTTACCATTTACATAATGTAAATTATTCAAATTTCATTCCCGGATTCCACATATTTTATTAGGACCGGATTTATAAATAAATAAATTTGTATAAAAAAAAAACCGGAATACCCTACGGTGTTATTCAAAATATCGATTAAAATACAATTCGATTTTATAAAATATTATTTTACGGGATCTGATTATCGATATTTATAGAAATAAACAGATTTAATTTTTTGATCACGTATATATATATTTATATTAAAAATGCAATATTGTTTTTTCTCAATTCATTATCTACGTTTTTAAAGTTTAACAAGATTGGATACGTCGTGCAAAATTTTTGCTCAGATGTATGTGTGCGTGTGTGTGCGTGTGTGTGTGTGTGCACTCAATATATGTTATTGATTTTCACATCGAAAAGCATCACCTTTTTCGTACCCACACGCAGAAATTTCCCTTTTTCCCTTCTTATATATGCTTACCTTTTTTTTTTTTTTTCCAATGCGAGAAGAATATTATCTTCCTCCTGCCATTTTTCCTATTCTTCAGGTATATAGATAAGCCTCTTTTCGGGATGCGAAAGGAGAAGCTTCCCGGGATGAGGAAACTGAGGGGGAAAAAGGAAGAGGAGAGGATGAAGAGGAGGAATAGAACGAAATCTTCCATTTACGAAATCGAAAGCTTCTCCTACTCCCTGAATCAGAATATAAATATAAGTATAAAATGTAAATCTTCTAGACGATTTATATGTACACATATAAGAAAAAAAAATATTAAATTCGGTTATTTTGATCGATAAATAATCATTGAAGGAAAAAAAAAAAAAAAGAAAAAGAAAAAGGAGGAAAGAGAAGAGGAAAAGGAAGGAAAAAGGAAGAATAGGAGAAGATAAAAGTAGATACGATATTGGAAAACAAATAAGAAAATTCGAAATTGATGAAATAGGGAATTGAAATGAAGTGGGGGAGATGACTTGTGTGATAGACTATTTCTCAAACAAATCTTTAAAATAAAAAAAAAAAAAAAATAATAATATTTCCTCCCGCTTCCATTGTTCGCGAAAGAGATGCGCACCCTCCGCCATTTTTTCCGTCGTGGCACGAAAAGTCGAAAACCTGCAACACAACCCGGAAAGAGCGCGGTCGCTGGGGGCACGGCAAAGCCCGCGCGGCCAGGACCAGGATCCGCAATCGCGACCGGCGGATTTGCCGTCAGGAAAGCGAAACATGGGGGAACGTGGAACGGGGGAGGCGGGGGATTTAAACATTTCGTAAAAGTGAAACAATCGGCTGCAGGACGGCGCGGAAACGTTCGCCGGCACAGGATCCGACGCTTCGCCGTGAAAAATGTCCTCGGCGGTCGGCAAAATAATTTCTTTTCTTTTTTACGGGCCCAAGTAAGTGATGGACCGGAAACACGTCGAAAACCGGCGGACTTCGGCTGTCGAATTCGGTTTCGAGAAGGAAACATTTCTCCCGGGACGTGCTCAGTGCGATTTCTTCGCTTTTTTCTCTTTTTTTTTTTTTATTTTCTGCGCACTAAGAGTGGCGTAGAGAACGATTATTTGCATGAATTGAGGTTATGAAAGGGAAGCAGAAAAAAAAAAAAAAAAAGGCGAGAGTTGAAAAATGGTGTCCCAACCTCTCGGGCGAACCTTTTGTCGGGGCCACCGAAAATCCATAATTCAAAAATTAAAAATATTTAAAGGAGGTAATGGTGCTTGGCGCTCATGTCGCATGGAAGTCATCTGCTTTATTTGCATCTTTTCAGCCCTTTTTTCTATTTAATTCATTCGGCGTGTTCGGGGTTGGTGCAGCGGGGTCGATTTCGGCGGCATCTACCTCCGCAACCTTTTCCCGACGTATTGTGAAGCTCCGTAAAAACGTTAAAGGTTTGCAGCGGGTTCCGACGCCCGGGTTAAAAAAAAAAACTTCCCGAAGGCGGGGAAGGGGAAAATTACGCCAGCAGCGGCGGCGGATGATTCTGGATTTCGACACCCCCCGCCGCCGCCGCCGCCCCAAAACGTCTTCGCGCAATGGAATGCTGAAAGCACGAGGATGAAATGGGAAATTTGACGAGATTTATCAGTCGGAAAGTGATTGACGTTAATCTGGAGGAGAGAATTTTGTCGATAATCTTCTTTTAACAAGCATGTGTGTCTTACAAGCTTTCCCGCCGACTTTTTCAATCAAAAATAAAAAAAAAAAAAAAACCAGCCGATGGAAACCGTCTTTCGGGAGAGGCGTCTGCCGGACCCGGGAAAACTTCGTCCCGGATCGTCGAGAAAATCCGCTTTCTTCTTCTGCTCACGCCGGAGGGACTCGAATTATGTTTTACAACGGATATAACGATTTACGCAAAAACAAGATCAAACTGTACCATATCGGGCTCGCACTTCACTCTTCCGCCAATGATCGTAATCGGATTTTCCCGGGTGGAGCAGAATTTATACACGTAATTTCAACGGATCTACCGGGACGGAGCTCGCTTTTAAGTGCTTGTAATTGGCGATCTGAGCGTGGCATTCGCCCCGGGCAACAGGTTGCTTGATTTCCACGTTTTGCCGCGGACGCCGAGTCCATTTGGTTCGGAACCGAAGAGAGAGGAGGGAAAAAAAAAAAGGAAAAAACGCAGCAAATCCCCGCGAGGACCCGGGAAAGGCGGACGCGGCAAAGCCGAAGAGAATTATGCTAATGGCGGAATTTCAGCTAATGCCAAAATAAACACTCGAACCGACTGCGGTTGTAGGCGATGCTGGATGGGAAATTACGTTCATTCATGAGCATCTTTTACTCTCGGAATCCCTTCACCCCCTCCCCACACAACCCCCCACCCCATTCCGGTTACGCGACGTCGCTAATTCTTTTCTCGGTCCTCGATCATCTTCATTTTAATAAAACAGAACCTTCTCATCCCGGAGAAATTTCCCAACTTTCTTCCCGGGTTTCTACTTTCGTTTCCAGCCCCTCCCAGCGTCTTGGATCGCATTTAAAGCTGATGACTGCTCCTTCAGCAGCGGCCGCGATCCTTTCATCTTCTTACTTTACCGCCGGGATTTTTTTTTTTTTTGGAGCAGGTCATGGTTTATTTTCATTTATGAAAAAGGGAAGAAAAAAAAGAGATCTCCGACGGACGTATGCCGCGGTGCGCGACTCTCCTCGCGGAACGGGGCCGCGCGGAAAAAAGTGCAGGATTCTGCATGCCAGATCGGCGGATCTTTCGGAATCGGGCGACCGCGGTTGCTGGGCCGAGGCAAAGCGCTAAAATCCCGCGATTGAACCACGTCAATTTTTCAGTTTGGAGAATCCCGCACCGGGAGAAAAGGAAACTGCCGCCACGAGGATTTTCGCGAATAAGGAAAAAATACGTATATTATACTTCTACCGAGGCCTTATAATCCGAACAAAATATATTACGGTCCTGGTACAAATTTATATGCATCAAATATGTATTAAATTGTTTTCGCGGGGAACGGGGACATCGGAAGAGGAAGGCCCAAGCGTGTGCGTGTGCGGGAGATGTGAATGCTGAAAAGGCAAAGGGAACATGGGGAAAATGACACGGGATAAATCGATGATTTCGCATAAGGCTCCTGCGCCTCTCCCCGTTCGGAGGTTCGCTCCGAGGGAAGCGGCGCCGCTGCGTTAAACTCGCGGCGGCAACGCGAATTGGCTGTTGTCGCAGAATTCGAGCCTGCACTCGAACCTTTTTACCCATGCGACACATCCATTAGCGAACACAGCAGCAGAAGAGGAATCCAATTTTCTCTTCCGAGAGCAAATTTTTCCAAATCGCATTTTCCCCCCCCCCCCTCCCCCGCAAAAAAAAAAAAAAAGGAAGAGAAAAAGGGAATAAAAAACCGCTCTCGCATTCGATATCCCGAAATTGTATTTCGCTGTTGCGAATCCCGGCGTCGCATGATTTGCTAGAACGACGCGATACAGCCGTCATCTTCAACCGTTTACGGGACGCTTCCTCCGAGCTCTCTAAAAGCACTTAAACTTCATCTTTTCGCATTTTCGGGGCACCGAGAGCGAGACCGCGATCTTTTTCGACGGAAACTATGCAGCGAAAAAACTGCAGCCCAAGGGGATAGGCGCCGGAAGCTCGCTCGCCGGTCGTCACTGGGGACTCGCGAACGGCTCGCATTTCCGCGATCGTCCGGGTGCCCATCGGTGAGCCGTTTCCGAGCGGTGGACAGGGTCCGCAGGCTTTCGCTTTCCGACGGTAAGCATCCCTCGTTCAACGAGGCCTGACGTCCAAAATTGCGAGGCAGCAGCGTTCCAGCGCCGCGGGTCGGTGCCCGGAAGAGCTTGTCCGGATTTTCCCCCGTTTGGGAACCGGGACACTGCTGATGCGCGAAAATTTTCAAACCGGCGGAAACCCGTGCGTCACACGCGGAGGGGACGTCTCCTTTCCTCCCGCGGAAACGAGCTTTATTTTATTTATTTTCCTCAAATTTTTCTATAAGCCCATGCAGGGAAAATCCGGGAATGAAATTAATTTTGGGGGGGGGGGGGGAAGGAGAGAGGAAACATTTTACATGTCAGTTCGGCGTATATTCAACAGAAATGCTTGAAGAGGTGAATTAAGATGAAGCCTCCGCGAGCTAACAGGTGAAAAGCCCGTTTTCTTCCCTCTCCGGGATAGTATTTTTCTAGAATACACGATGGAAAGTAAGAAAAGGAGAAGTCTAAAATTCAACCTAATGAACCTTTTTCAACAATCCTCTCATCTTTGAGACTTCTTCGTTTTTATATATATATATATATATATATATATTTTTTTTTTTCCTTTTCCCTTTCGCTTTCCTTTTTCCTTTCCACCCGAGCTTTCGCTTATTTTAAATTGCCACGCAAGGGAAAAATCGGAAACGTATGCGGTGGATTGGTTCAATGCCGAATCGGATGGAGGATAGGGGTAGCCATAGAAACTCGGAGAGAGGAATCGCATCGGCGTCGAGGCCCGTGCCGCCAGGACTTTCACATGTGCCGCGAGCCTTCCGAGGGCAAGAGAGGAGAAATTCCCTTCTTGCTCCCTCCCCCTCCCCTCCCGAGGGGGTGGATTCTCGAGCACCGGCGACTCCCTCGCCCCGGAACGCCGTACCGGTACCCGTTCGCCGGCCACGCAGGATCCCCGAGATCCGCCGGGGGTTGGGCATGCGGCGGCGGCGGCAAAGCGGTTTCGGAGGAATCCAAACCGCAAAGGAAAAAGAAAAGGGATCGGGGGTAAGGAAAAAGAAAAAAAAAAACTCCATCATCAAAATCTTCGAACGGGAAAAGATTTTCTGGGGTGACTGACTCCCGAGATTATACAAATCTCAACTTCATCCGGATTTTTGTGTTGGTTTTTTTTTAAAATTGTAATATTAAACATCGTAACTTTATCATTTCGGTTTGCCTCGCGCAAATGTCGTTACCATCGCCGGCAAAATGAGTTTACGAAGGAAGTGTCGGGTAAATTGCGTAAATTTCGGTTTCAGTCGCAATCTTTCCCCCGAGCCCCGTAAACAGATCAAACGAAATGATATTTCACCGCATGTTCACCCCGGGAATCCGTCACATCCAATATTACGGTTATATAATGCGGGATCCGGGCATGATGCACGGGCCCGAGCCGAAGAGGCAATATCCAGGTAAAAGAAAATGATAATAATTCAGCATCCGAAGAGGAAATTCGTCCGTCATGTACCAAACCTCCGGATGGCGGCAAAAACGGAAAATAATTAAAGCTTGGTCCCAGAAGGCGGCGCATTTTTGCGCGTTTCCGCTGACAAACCAAATTTATTCGGGAAGAGAGGTTTCCGCCTTTTCCGAACGTTCTAATTTACGACGGAAGTTCGAGCGAATATCAAGGGAGGCAGGATCGGGTTCGGTTATCCTGCGGCAAAAAGGCGATCGAAGCACGCGATTCCGACGGATCCCGAAGGTTGGCTTCCCGCGTTCTCCCCGACTGAGCCTTAACGCGGGCGGAAAAGTCTCCGGCGGCACGAAAATTTACAGGCGATCGACTGCGGTAAGCACCAAATCGCAAGATTGCTCCCCGTTAACCCGGGGGACGAGAGGATTTCCTCTTCTTCCCCTCGGGGCGGATTCCCGTTTTCCCGGAGGAAGACCGGAGAAGGTTGCCAGAAATAAGTTCCTCAATAAATTCGAATTTACAGACAATCCGATATTGGCATGCGATTTTTATTCCTCTTCGCAACCCCCGGCAGGCAGCGGCAAGCTAAGCACCAGACATTCGTGACACGACGACTTTTTCGCTTGACGTTTTTCCCTTAAGCCTCCTCAATTATTTTTCAATTTAATTAGCCGAGGTTTTCCCGCCGCGGATAAGCGCGGATGCTTTTATTGCTTTTCGCTTCTTTCCCTCCGCGGGCCCCCCGGGGTGGGGCGTCTGCCGCCACCGGTGGCGAACCCGGGGGATCGCCCCCTCCCGACGGCAAAACCGTATCCTCGCGGTTGCCAGACGCGGCCGCTTACACCGATGTAAATCTCCGGAAAAAAAAAAAAAAAAAATGTCATTACCAAAACCACGTAACGAGGGGTTTCCTGAATGGATTCGTGGAGTCGGACGACGATCCGAAAATGAAAAGGAGTTTTTTGTACCGATTTTTTTTTTTTCACCCGTTTTTTTTTTCGGGAGACTTTCGGCGGAGGATGAAGGGAGAAAAAAGAAGGAGAAACAAAAAACGTTGGCCTTTCAACAAACCTGGGCAACCCTTTCCCATTAGCATTCAAGGTATGCAGATGTTCGGGAAATTAAACCGGACCTTTCGCTGCGTCGACGAAACGGCGAAACCGATCGAGGTCGGAGGCGCGGCGGAAGAACGCCCGACCGACGGATTCTCGAGCATTCGGGCACCTCCGCCGAATGGGAGGCCGCGTTGCCGAACCCGGGCCGTGGCGGCAGAATCATCTGCGTGCTCCAGTCGCGAGACCGGATGCTTCGGCCGTTCCGTCATGAATTCGAAGGCTTCCCGCGTCGAAGTGCGAACCGGAACGGGAAGACCGCGGAGAGACGTCGGCTAAGTGTCGGGGATTCGGGTTTTTTTTTTCTTTTTTTTTTTTTTCCCATTTTCAAATTTCAAGGGATGATAATTAAATATGCAGATCGGATATCGACCATCTTGCCTCGCTTTACAACCCTTTGCACAATGGCTCGAACCCCGTTGAAAAACCTACGTGAATGATGTATGCAAATTATGCGCAACCTTGAATCCGACTATTATTTTTTTAATGGCCCATTTATTTCCACCTTTGGAGAATGCTTTTTAGTTAGCATAACAAAAAAAAAAAAAAAAAGGAGCAGATCCCCGGGCTAGGACTCGTTTCGAAAAGAAAAAAAAAAAATTTCCCTTCTCCGGGGCGCGCGGGAAAATTTGTCGGAACGGAAGGCATCAACTCTTTTTCTATTTTTTTTTTTTTTCCTGAATAATTCGCGAAAATAACGCTAAAATATTGGCATAAATCATGAAATATTTAGAAGAAGACGGGAACCGAGTAAAAATAAATAAATAAAAGATCGAAAGTGGGGAAAAAGTAAAAAAAGAAGCAGCGGCGGCGGCAGTCGGTGCGGCAAATCCGCGAATTTCCCACTTTCGATTCCTTCCGCGCTTTTCCCGAAAGTTCGTCTCTCTCTCTCTCTCTCTCTCTCTTTCCAGGCGGCACCTTCCGGATTTCTCCCCCGGAAACCCCGAAGCAAGGAGGCATCGCGTTTTGACGCCCGGAAACCCCCGAACTCCCCAAAATTGTCCCTCCGCGATCGCGGCGGTCGCCCGCCTCGCCCCCCCTCTTCCGCGGCACCGGATCCTCTCGCCGTGGCTCATGACCCGTCATTTCGCGGTGCGATTCGCGCCACAAATTGAGGCGCGGACGCGCATTACACGTGCCGCACGCGTTACCGGAAACTCCTTCGCTGCAATAATAAAAATACGCCATTCCGAAACCGGCTGAAAAATAATACCGCGCGCAATACGTGCAATGTTACGTTTCGAAAATTTTTCCTTTTTTTTTTTTTTTTTTTTTTTCCTTTTCCCCTTTCCTTTCCCGGCGCACATCTCAAATTCTGCGGCAAAAGGGAAAGCCCCCTCCGTGGCTGGAAAGGTAAGCCGGCAACTTGATTCTCGTGCGAGAATCCATAATTGATGGAGTATTTGCAGGATATCAGAATTCCTTTCCCACCTTATGATTTTTATTGTTTTACCCAAATCAAATTTGCAAAAAGAACTAACTCTTTCGCGATTAATTACTTCAGGTACGCGAGCACATATTCCTTTCATTTATTTATTTATTTATTTATTTATTTTTTTTTTCGTCGGAAAAAATGCCTTTTTTTTGCCCAATTATATTCTTCTTAATGGTTCCGGTTGAATTCATCAAACGGCAAGGAACATCGTTCCCGTACGTATAAAAATGCATAAAATGATATACAACTTGTACTTCGGAGCATTTAATTTGCATTTAATAATAAATCTCTTGGCTGGAGAGAGAGGCTCATCTGATGTTATGCGTCGATCTTGATTTAACGCCGAGAAAAATTTATATTTTGCACTTTAATTACTGTACAACAAAGTCGTGGCCAATAGCGGGGATAAGGATAGTTTTATAATGCGGTACGGAATATAATTTTTTGTTTTTCCCGGTTAATGCGGCAAACGTTTGATGGCTCAGCCGTATTATGATGAAGTGGTTTTTATGCTGGATTTTCAACACTTATACAAGGAACGTGAATAACTGGAGAAAAAGGAAAAAAAAAAAAAAAAGTTTTTATTCGAGGCTGGCGACCGGATCGGAGCCCGGCATCCGATGTATGAAAATATCATGCATTAATAAAACTTGTACGTATAATTGATTTACATGAAAAACGAAAACCGAAATTGCAACAGATTTTAATAATACTCATGCTAATGCCGTATAATAATTCAAGCGTTAAATATTTATAAAATAAAAAAATAATTTATTATGTTTCAGCGCGAAATTGAATAAGAATGAGGTGATCATTAGATAATATTCTTTTTTGAAATTAAAATATATATACATATACACACCGACAGCGTAAAAGTTAATTGGTTTCATTTTCGAAGAAAATTTTTTAAATATATACAGAAAATTATCTGGTAAAATTTACATTTTATAACCAAATCCTGATCGAGAGGATTTTTTTTTTTTTAAATACATATAATAAGAGAAAACATAAAACTCGAAGCGAATGTCAATTAAATCAGTTGAATAAGTAAAGCGAAAGGGAAAAAAATTATGATAAAGATCGCGTTATAAATTACCACGATATCGGATAATAAAGCGCACCCGGGAAGCGGATACAGAGGCAGAATGCGCAGAGTCGATCCACGAAGCGAATTTCGACAGGATTCCTCTTTGCTGTCGGTGCGTACGGTCCGTTCAAAGCGCGTTCGTCCGTTCCGTCGCACCGAAAGTGTCTTCCGCCCAGTTCTTAACGCGGTCGAATCCCGTTTAAACGGAGAAAGCCGCTTCACCCGATTCCGCCTCGGTCACAAGGCGTCCGCAGCGTTTTCGTTTCGCTTCGTGCGGAGATCGGAGGAGGGAGCGGAAGGCGCAACTTTGAAAATTTTCCGCGGCTTCGGATGCAAATTCCGTTCCCCCGGATGGCGAATATCCGACGTTTCCGGCCCGGGGCGGAAAACCAAAGTCCCACGGGGCCCGCGACTCGCCTTGATCGCTCCGCGGCGGGCGGCGGGACGTCGAGGATTTTCGCGTTTTCGCGCCGCGGAACCGATTTAGGTTTTGAGTCGCGATTTGCGTTTTCCGCCAGCGCGAAAATGCGGTTCGCCGTTCGCGCCGTGCGAGGGCTTCTCCCCGGAGGCGCGTGCGCAGTACCCCGATCGCTTTCGGATTTCGGACCCGGTGCTCGCGGTTGGAAAGGTAAACCGCTCAAATTATACGTGTAATCGGATGCCGTTCGTGACGCCGAACCGATGACGGGCGCCGGCTCGCATTTTGTGCGATCGCACTAAACATCGCATACGGAAAGGGCAATTTAACGTTTCCTTCGTACGCGTTTCCGCCGCTGTCGCCGATTCAATCCTCCCTCCCGTTAATCAACCCCCGAGTGGGGAATCGAATTTGTCCAATTGTTACCCCAAAACGTAGGGTGAGGGTGGTCATATCCTAAAAGTATAGGGTGAGGGTGAGTTTCCCGCCCTCTCCTTCTTCCCCATCCTTTCTTCTTCCCCGTCATCCACCTCCGCCCTTATTCCGAGGGTCAAAGAGGAATCCGATCTTCCCCATGCGAGTCCTCGATCGCGTTCGTATTCTCGAAAAACCGGGATATAAGTCCCTCTTTCCCGTTCTCTCCTTGTGGGTGGCTTTAGTTAGGGTCGGACATAGTTTTCCATTGCCATGGAAACGTTTCGATTAAATCCCTGCAGCGTGTGAGCCTTTTTTGTGCTTTTTTTTTCCCTTCCCCCGTCTCTTTTTGAATGCAGGGAAATTGGATTTTGTACGGGTGCAGGTACCGCTCCCGAACGGCTAATCACCATTTTCGCTCGCGCAACCGCGATCCGTCCTTTTGCCGGCGAAGAGTGCGATCGCGGAGCGCTCCAGGCGCCGGAGGCGGGATAATCTTCGGGGCCCGCACCGAAAATTTCAGCGATTTGGTCCCCCGGGTTGAAAAAAAGTTGGAGCTCATAAAAGGAAGAAAAAAAGGGAACTGTTTAACGCGCAATGTCAGAATTTCCAGTTTTTATTTTACGTCGCATGATTTATATTTATTATTATATAAATATAGTCAGACAAGTTTTTTTTTTTTTTTCTTTTTCGAAATCGTATTTCAACTGTAAAGTTTAGCAGAATGGGAAACGATTTTTTTTTTTTTCTTTTTCCTTTTTTCCTTTGAGCGACAGCCATCGGCCGGTTAAAAGCAGATGTCTGTCCAAGGCGAAATCCTTCCACCGAAAAAAACTGCGGCTGGTTCACGCACGTGGAAAACGAAAAAAAAAGACGCGTGCATACGGTACACGCATCGTAGATATCCGACAGTCTCGGTCGATGTTAATGAGCGTAATTTACATCCCCGTTTACACCCCCAAAAACTCCGGCAGAAATTAATATCCACGTTGTTCCTCGCTTGCGGATTATTCCACTTCGGCCTCGGCAAAGCCGCGAACGCCTCGCGAATCCCAACCCCGGTCGAGGTTCCTGCGCGGATTTCGCGTATTCGCCGCAATCTGCCCTGGAAGGGAAGGAAAATGAAAAGTCGGCGAAAGGAAAAGGGTTTTCCAGTTGCTGGAAAATGCGGGGGGCTCCAAATTATTTTAAATCGTCGCAGGGCTTTTCAATTTTAATCGGGAATAAGCATGTAAGAAGAAAAATGAACGTATCAAACCGGGCAAGGGGCTGGGGGCT
>JAOWBB010000005.1:219421-261570 GCA_028565995.1 Ricinus marginatus
TATCGAAAACCTGAAGTCTGCCGGGGACAAATGAGCGTCATTTCCTTATCCGTTCGCCTCCCGCATAAATTTTCTCGTCGCTTTTCGCTGATGCCCGCTTCGCACTCCCATGCGCGTTTCTCCTGATGACATCCGCAGCGAGGCTGCCGCAAATATCCGCCTCCTTCTGGATCCACAGTAAGAGGAGGACACTTCTCCCGAACCCGTTTCCAAAATAATTTATTCATCGATTTACGGAAATTCTTCCATCCCTTGAGCCCCTCGCAGCGATTCCCAACAGTACCGGTGATTGATTTTCAGCTATGGTCATTTCGCTCTTGGGAAAAGCCTCAATAATTTGTTTTTAGCAGCGCTCCGACTGTTTTTTCAGTGTTGCATCGTGGCAACGTAGCTTACCGCTCCTTCGTTCGCGCTGTCCCGAACATATTAATTACTTGCATGCGGAAAACATTGACGGTTGCGTGATGGGCAAACACTCGATCTAATAGTGGAAAATTTTTTTTTTTTTTTTAGGTCACACCCAGTGGCCACTGCAGGGGCGGAGTTTTCTCCGGCCATTTGAAACTCTTATCGATGGTGAATTCTATTTTCCGTCTGGCAAACTCTGAAAAGGTGGACATTTTTTAAAATGGCCGTCGAATGAAACATTCACACTTTTAAAAAGCTTTACAAAACGCGCGTAATAGCATTTATATGCATCCGTCAAGCATTCAATCACTGTCCGATCTCGCATTGGGCCTCGGCCACGAGCTATTTTTGAGTTTTCGCGGAGTTACCCGCGCTAATAAACAAACGCCGCTTTTAAAATAATGCTAATTTACATATATTTTTAAATAACTCTATTTAAGACCCGATTTCACGGAAGGCAGATAAATCTCTATTTTATATCCAAGACAAATCCGTTCCCTCATTACATTCTACGGCTTCCGAAGTGAAATGCCCAGCTCCGACCGTTTAAAAGGGTGTACTTTAATTTAAATTTTAAGACATGTAGAAAATTGATGTTGAAAACGAATGCCTCGGAGGAATAAGACCGAATGTTTTTAATGACCCGTCAAATTACAAATTAAATCCTTTTATAAAAGGTTTTTTTTTTTTTTTTACCGCTGAGCATCGCAGAATTCGAAAATCGCGGAGGCTTCCCTCAAAAGCAGGCGGTGCGCCGGGACGGAGGTTGCCAACTCGCACGTCCCGTTCCAGCGACGGCGGCCGGGAAAGGGGACAGTCCCAGAAGTCGCAAGCTGACAAAAAGAGCACTTTGGATGAGATCGCTTTTCGGCGGCCGTCGGCCGAAACAAACCGGATGTCGCGGAAAAAGCAAATGCCAACTGCGCCGGATGTATCGCGATTTCACGGAAGCGGGAGCACGGGCAATATTTCATCGGTTTTCGACAGAAACGATTGCGGTCGGAAACTTCGGGGGCCTTACGGGGAATTCCCGGAATTTCGCGTGACTTCGCCGAAACCTTCTCTGCGACACCTTTTTTTTTTTTTTTTTTTTTTAAAAAAAAAGAGAAAGGAAAAAAAAAAGAAAAATCCCCGTTTTCCTCCATTAAAATTTTTACGGCCGACGAATTTCCCTTTTTTTTTTTTTCCCCTCTCGCTTCCGCGAGATTTTTCCCTCCCACCAAATCCACGTCGCACTGGCTCAAATCTTGGTCATTCCCGGTTTTTTTTTTTTTTTTTTTTTATTATCGGACGTAAAAACTGAATCTTTTTATTTTCCTTTTCGTGCAATACGGAGAAATATAAATATTTGATCGATACATGCGCCTGCCCGAAGGCGCAATATGCGACACACAAACCGCATTCGTTCGCTTTTTACACTCTTTTCGCACCTCGATGCCCGTCCATCGAAAATGTGGCGCGGCGAAGAATTACGGACGGTTCCAGCGGAAAAAAAAAAAATATATATATATATATATACACGGAGAACGCGTCAGAGGCCGTCGGATATTGCGTTCGAATGAGTTTCGAATGGCAGACCTGCGTCCGGAACGATTTCGCATGGATCCACATTCGGAGGATGCGGACAGAGCGACGTTTTACGCGTCCGGTAGATAACTTCGCTTATAAGTTGCGAGCCGCGTTAAAAAGGCAGGGATTAATTAAAGGCGGTTATTGCAGAACCTGCAGAAAGTCAATGGGAAATTTTCTTTGATTTCATTTTTCTTTTTTTTCAAAAATCCTTCACGAAAGCAGATATTTACACAGTCCCATCCGCTTCTGGAGAAAATTTACACCCCCGGTCTGGAACACCGGTGAAACATTGTTCCCTATGAGCATTTATTAAAATATTATTTCTTTTACCGGGGCCCGTACCTGCTCCGCTAATGGAAATTGTGATTGAACCGGGTAATTTCTCGGGTTTCGATTAACTTCCAGCTTGTCCGCCTTGCCTCCTTGCAAGTGGCCAGACTGCGTCAGACGGTCGGTTTTCAGGCGGTTCACGTCGTCTCGGATAAAAATAACTTTACGGGTGGAGAAGGTGCGGCTCCGTGCGCGTTCCGGGATCCCTCCCGGTTAGGTTTCCCGCTCTCCGCTGCAAGAGGGCACAACCCCGACACCCGATCCGACCGGAAAGGATGCTCTTTCCCGTCGGTCGCGCATTCCGATCGGAGTCGGTCAAACGGGGCAGAGGACGAATCCCGCGGAATGCGATGAGCGTCGGCAAAACACGGGGCTCGTCTCCCAATATAGAAGGAGTTATTAACGCCGATCGCGGGCGAGATTATCCGCGGAAGATAAATGTTAAGATCCATTAATTTTTTTTTTTTTTGGGGCGACCCTTCCGGGCCCCCGCCGCGGGGCCTCCGCAGCCCCGGAGACTGATCAGACCGCGCGGGAACGAGCCGCGAACGCTTCGAACGTTTCGCCGCAAAGCGGATTTCGAATGAGTCGCTATTGCGGACTGCCCGCAGCCGAAAAATGCCCTCCCCGTCCGCCGCTCGCTTCGCTTTTAATTCGATCGGCCGTTAATAAAAATAATTAAGCAAAGTTAAAAGGGATTAACATCTTCGAAATTTTCGCGTTTTCCGGATTCGCTCTTTTATTATTATTAATAAAAGAGAAAAAAAAAACGCGAAACACGGCAATTGGACAATTTATTTTGTGTTTTTATGGTTCCGCGGCTGTCTCTCTTATCCGATAAGATTAATCCGATGTATGTTTTGGTACCTTGGGTCGAGGAATGTTGAAAGGATCCCTCGGATTGAGAAATTCAATGTAGAAAATTACTTATGCTAATTGAAGCGAGCCTGCCCACAACTAGATTAGACCTATTCCGAGGTGGTTTTGCATAATTTTTCACCTCGAGATATGTTATTTATGCATGATTGAATTACATTTGATTAAATTAGCCCAAATTGGGAGATATGACGCCGCGATGGCAAATTTAGCAACTTTTACAGGTTTAAGTCGCCCGATACGGATCGCGGGAGAAGCGGTCTTCGGTGCCCGTCCGCTCGGAGGAGCCTCGATCGCATCCGAAACTCCTAATTGCCGGGCCCGCGGTGCGCACGGCCGCCGGACGACGCTCCGGAAGGATGACTGGCACCTCTTCGAAGGATATGACCGAGACCGGCGAAACGCGACGTTTCGCAGGTTGCGCGGCTTCGTTGCTTGAACCCGCCGGCGGTCCTTTCTCAGCGGATCCCGGGGGAGGTCCCGCGAACGGAATTCGCTTTTTTCCTCCTCCCCCTCCCTCCCCGCCCCCCGCTGCAACGGGCAAACCGGTCGCCGACCCGGCGGTCCTCCCTTCCGGAAGGGAGGGGGGGGAGGGGAAGCGGTCGCCTCCAGCCGGAAGAATGATGCTGTCAATCATTAATGGGAATCCTGCGGCGTACGAATCCTTCGCCCGAATCGAAAAACCGTTTTCTAATCTCGTTTTACAGGTACGTTAATCATGCCTGACATACCCGCTATTTATTTATTTTTTTAAGTTGAAAAACTAAATGAATATAAAAAAAAAGAAAAAAAAAAAAAAACTTTTTTCGAAATAAGAACCTAATTGGATTCTTCGGTTTAGGTGGCAATGCGAAGTTAAAAAATTGGCCACGTATTTTTTTTTTTTTTTTTCTTTTTTAATATAATAGCAATAATGGTCGTAAAAGAATGCAGTCTCCGTAGGAAGGCGTTTGGTCGTGGAAAACGCAATTTGGCCAATAAAATATGGAAAGAAACGAGCGGGAAAAAGGTCTTTCGCAGCTCGAAATGCCTTCCGCCTCATTCTCAAATTTAATTGTATTAAATTGTGTCACGTTTGACCCGCGGGGTCATCCCCGATCTCGCATCTTCCCGTGCGTTTCTCGAATCCACGCTTAAGCGTGATTATTGCTGTTTAACCGCGTTTTTAATTAACCGTTCCATGCGTTGGGAATTGAATTAACATTCAACTTTTTCACGCCCCGCGCCGTTCGCGGCTCTCCGGAGCGAAGATCCCGCGCGGCGCTGCCGAGGTTTGCTGACGGGCCAAGCTTTTGGGGCCCTTTTCTTTCGCCGCCTTGCCTGAAATCTCAGTCGGCTTGCGGCGGACGAAAGGCGAGAAAGGAAACGTAAAATGCGCGAAAATGAAATTGGCCCCGGGATCGCTTTCACTGGGCTCAGACTTAATAATTTTTTTCCCTTTTAGTACCGAGCATTTTTATGTATTACAACTATAAAAGTTTATATCTGTTACATTAATTGTTGGTTTTTATTCGTGGGAACCCGACCGTGGCATTTTTAAACCTTTTTTTTTTTTTTTTTTTTTTTCTTTTTTCCTTTTTCCCTGCCTTAATCCGATTATGTTGTTCCCATCGAGCGATATAAACCTAAGTGATTTAGGCGATTCTGACAGTGTCACGAAAAAGAGGAAAAACGCTTTTATATTTTCATCCGCGCATCAGATCCATTCAAACGCCGAGATTTATTTATTTATGTATCACGCATTCATCTGCAGGTGATATACAGTTTGATACTAATAAAGAAAAGAACTCCGGGACGTAGAACATTAACTTTTTTTTGGACTTGTAAAAAAAAAAAAAAAAAGGAAAAATAATTTATTTTTGTTTCAGTTTTTCTTTCTAATTTGACTGAATTAAATATATCCGGTACTGTTATATATATATATATGTATTTCGGGTTTCCGATTAAGCATCTAAAAGATCTTTTCCTTCCGCCGGCATCCTCGGAATTTCTTGAAATCTACAATTTGGATCTTGTATACACAACACGCATCCTACATATGCATTAAATGTGTCGCTTTTAATATTATTTGCATATTATATTCGGACTGCTTTTTGTATTTATTAATTCGATCGAAATCCTTTCTTTGAATGCGTAATAACTTGATGCCGGAGAAGCGACAGGACGTTCCAATAATCCTGTTTTGTATAATGGTCGGCATGTCGCGTTAAATTTTTTTTTTTTTTTTCAACGTGCACTTTTCACGTCCGAAGCTTTTCGAGAGATTTCCGCGAGGTTATTCGGAGGCGACTGCATCTTGGGAGATGCAGGAAAAAGGAGAGCGCAGCGCTAAACGTTTTAGACATTCAAATGGAGAGTGCTCGCGAGTGGCGAACAAGAGGAGGAGGGTTGCTTTGATTCGCGGCCCGGATCATCCCCCGGGTTGGTGGTGAAAAACTCGCCGAGTGGAAAGTTCGTCGTCTGCCTTGCGCTTGTTTAGGCGCGTGCACTCCTCGCATCCCTTACCGTCCCGCGAAACGTGGTTTCCTTCTTGGTCGTGCACGAAGAAGGCGGAAGGCACGGAACGGGCGAAAATTTTCCGGTTGCCGTTGGAAAATCGACTTTTTTTTTTTTTTTTCCCCACCGGGAGTGAAGACTTCGAAAATATCGCAGTTTCAAACCTGGCGAATTTTTTTTTTTTCCACAGCTAAAAAGCGGCGATAATTATGGCTAATTTATTCCCCAACTCTCGAAAAGTTGAATTATTTTTCAAGCTGAGAAATTAATCTTTATCCAAGTCACAAAATTAGGGAGTGTACAAATAAATTACATCTAAGATGATTTATTTAAATAATTAAAAAAGCAATATAGCATAAACATGCCGTTTACGCTGCTGAAATATGTGACATTGCCAATATAAAAGAAGCTAATGCGATGTTCTAATTTTCAATTACAACACTTTAAATTGTGACTATGAATTTAAAACGGACCTGTTTTGGGTTTTTTTTCTCAGTCTTTTAAATAAGCTTTGAGGAAAAAAAAAAAATATATATATATATAATGCCTTGGTGAAATGCCATAAATCGTTCGACGAAAGTTGCCATCGGAATATTGTTGATTTAAGGCACCAAGGCAGCGTTACCTAATGCAAAACGATTCCTTTACGGTGCCCTGACAGGGACAGCAGCGATGTTGCTCAATGCAGGCTTCGTCTGATGGTACTGCAGCAAAATGACGTGTTCTTCGACTTGGAAATGCCACCCCATGGACCTAACTCGCGGCCGGAAATCCCGAAAATTTTCCCCCTTCCGGTAATTCGACGTACGTGATAAACCTTCGCCGCACGGGAAAACAAGCCCCATCTTTCGAATCCATTCATCCGACCGCGGCTCGCGGGCTTTCCCGCTCGGAGATTTGTCCATCTCAAAAATGGGTTCACGTAAGTGTGGACCCGTGCGGGGAACTTACGGAGAAGTACGAGACGACTGCCGACGTGAGACTCCCCGACGAAATCGGGGGGGGAAAGCGCTAAACTTTTTGAGATGCAGCCGGGATAGACGGGGACAGGAAGGGAACGGGCCCCACGGGCAGTGGCGGAAGAAAAGAAACCATTCAAAAATCCGCGTGCGGAGGAATTTAACTTGCAGACAATACAACCTGCCACGACGAAAATATGCGCGGAGCCTATAAATTGCCATCATCTCCCCCATATCTCCAGCAAAGGTGATTAAAGGTTAGAGACATCTCATTTCGCATGGTTTTCCGCTGAATTATTGTCATATTCTTTTGTGCGCGATGCATTATTTCGCCTTTTCTTTCCAAACAGCCATCGACTTCCATTTTTTTCTTTTTTATTGGCTTGACATTTGAAAAAGCATTTCAAAATTAAGAAAGCAAGTGCTATTCCCGGGCATTTTAAAGCTGCAAAACCCACGGGGTGTTATTAAAAAAAAAAAAAAAATTGCACACTCAACCTGAATGAATCAGGATTTTAATTGCTGTCTTATAGTTATTTGCGGCAAACATTATCTTGTCATTGCATTTGACTTTCATTAATTAAATAAACCTCAAGGGCAGTAATCAGGCTTCCTGAATGCTAGCAAAGGGCAGATCAACGTCGGAGGAAAGCCTCGTTACGAAGCGGAACCACACTTTGAGTGCACTCGAGTGTGGTTCTCGGCCTGTCCCAGAGAAAGCCAAGTCCTCCGAGTATCGATTCGTACATTGTAATGCAATCGGTCACTCACCGAGAGATGGACGCGTAAAAGGTGTTTTGGAGGCCCCCCCCCCCAAAAAAAAAAGAAAAAGAAGAAAACCAATGTTATCCCTCCCTTGCCGCATCCGCAAATTTTCGGACAAATCCCGCAGCGGAAAAAGCTTCGCGGCTCGGATAATTTCCCAGGTGAAGGTTCGAAAGAAACCTGCGGTGCCGGCACCGGTTCGTGATCGAATCCCGGACCGTAAGCCGCGCGGTCACGAAAACCGACGAAAGGGGCAGCGTCGTCGTGCGTCGGACGCCAGGCGTCGCGCCGTGCCGAAGCTCGGATTTTTTGCGCCACTCCAGAGAAACGTGAAAATCTGAAATTTCGGCGCGCGGCAGGCAAGCAGCAAACGAACGTAAGGAGCGGCAGATGATCGCATCCGCGGACGGAGGATTAAGAACGGGTATTCTTTGTCTAAATGCGTACCTGTAAGTGAGGGGCTGATTAACCGGAGAATTTGGTAACAACCTGTTCGCGTACAACAACGTGTAAGTAAGGCAGCAGTCAGCATATGTGGAATCGTTTACATGTGGCCTGCGATCGCGGTTGAAGACCGGAGGTGGGACAGCTTAACCTAGATAAAGCACCGATAGCCCGCGATGTCCAATTACCCTGGCTGCTCTCTGCTCGGCATAGACCACCATCTGCTGCACGGCAATTGACAGTTGGATCGGTTGGTTTTTTGAAATTCGGCCGTTCCATCATCCCTCGGTTACCGTTAGGAAGCCAAGAGGAGAGGAGAGAACGGCTTTGTTTAAGTGGATAATTATTTCTCAAAGCGGTTAAATCTAACAGAGAAGATGTGGCATTCATGCCACACGAGTGAGACCTCCGTGAACCAAGAGCGAGGGTTCACCGACCTCATCTAACCAGAAACGAGAAGATTTTTCTGGATTGCCCCCGCTTTCCGGTTCCGCAACCGGATTTCCACGCGCAAACCGAAGTGCGAGAAACCGAAGATCTTCTCCCGGGATCCGATCCCGGCGGGGAGAGGATGGGGGGGGGGGCAGATAAATTTCTCCGTGCGGGAACCCCTACGCAATCGGACGTGGCAGCAGCAACGCAAAAAGCTTTAACTTCCGATCACATATTTCGATTTGGTTTACTTGTCAACCGACGCGTCGCGATTGACGTGCCCCCAGCGAAATGCATCCTCGCGGCGACAACGCGTAGCTTGCGTCTCGGATGAAGTGCTCGCAGCAACGAACTCAAGGCGTGGGCTGCCGAAGATTTTCGGTTTCCACGCATTCCCCGGCAGAGCGTTCGGGCGATTCGTGCACTGCAGGTTTCCATTGCGGAGCTAATGAGCAACCGCGAGCGAGCGCCACTCAACGATCCGCTGGGTTCGGCCATGCCGCATGAGTTTTTCGTATCTTACCAGCCGGAAAGGCGGTTCCTGGTGCGTAAAACGCGAAATGGCAACGGGTTGTTCCGGCGTTTATCATTTCGTCCGAGCCAATGGGAACCATTCGCGCCTGGAAGCAATTAAATGTGCCCCCCCCCCGCCCCCATTTTCCAGGGGAGGACTTCGCGTCGTGGTCCTCGTCGCTGCCGCCGGCCGCTTTTCTTCCATCCTGGAGAAAAATCCGACCGGAAATCAAAAGGCTTCCGGTCGCTGCGTCGTCCAAACTCGACGTCGATCCCGAAAGCGAGCACAGCTCCGCATTCGGTTGCGGATGCGCGGATGTTGCGCACCTTAAGCGACGCCGAGCGTTCTCGCTTTGCGCATCAGAATCGAATTTTTTTTTTTTTTTTTTCCACAAAAGGCGACAAAATTTTTGCAGTTTCATGCTGCGCGGATTTGCCGGCCCGAAAAAAGCCAAACCGAATCGCGATCCGGCAACCGAAGGTATTGACTTGCGCGTAAAGTGCTAAATTTTTCGGATGGGATTTTTAAAAATAAAGAATTATAAATTTAATTTGCAATACAATAAAAAGTTACACGGCCATTTTTTTTTTTACATCACGAATTAGTATAATTAACGTCGCAATTTATTTACTTATTTATTTATTTTTTTTAATGGGCAGGGTTTTGTTTGAAAGAGAATCTTCATTCCAGGTACGCCCGACTTCCCTTACGGCCGAGCGAATGACTGCTGACGTGCGTCGGTCAGTTCGTACAACGGTTTATAAATGGTTAATTTTTACAGTTAACAGTTTCCAAGTGCGCATTGGTAAGTTTGGGTTAAAATCTATGGACAGAGCCATCATTTTCTCGTTTAATCCGGGGAAATTTCCGGTTTAATTGTGCTTTCCCAAATTTGGAAGGTAAAACGCGATAAAAGTTGAATGTAGAAGCCTCTTCGGGGCTTATAACGGCCCCTCAACTTGCGCATACGGACACTTAGATTTGTGTCCCCTCCACTAAACATCCGAGTTTAATGTATTCTAATGACACGACATAATTAACATAAAAACCCTCTTAAACCTAAATTGTGAGATTTCGATTTTTTTCCCTTCCCCGGTTCTTTTTTTTTAATCGTTTAATGCTTTTCGGTTAAATTTATATAAAAGAATTTGATTCGGTTATAAGGGCGCTTTTTACCACTAAAATTATTCTAATGGTTTTATTAACCGGAAATTTTCTACATTTAATTTCTTTATTGCTCCCCGTCCCGTGAAAGGCTTCCCGGCCGTTTTCTGCCGGTTTCCGTATGTTCGGACTCCGTCACGAATATCGAATCGGCGACGGCTGGAAAAGCTCCGAACTTCTGGAGTCTCTCGTTAGATGGTTCCCGGAGCTTCGCCTCGCGCTCGGGGATAATTTCGAAAATATCGAGTTTCCCAGCGGGATTTTCTCCCCTCGACCCGCTCCGTCCGGCAGCCATCCCCTTTTGCCGAACCTCTCGAATCGCCCTCGCGAGCTTCGAGCCCTCGCCCCGTCCGCCGAAACCGGGGAACGAACCTCCGAAGCGTCGGGGCTCAATCGGGCTCCCGCGCGCGAAACCGAGGTGGAGCATCCGCGGGGCGCGCTGCCGATGGGAGACTCCCGCTGGAAAGATTCTCGAGGAATCGGCTTACCAACGATTTTCCGGATTTCCGGATCTCCCCTTCTCGCCGAAGGCCTCGTCCTTTTCCGCGGTCGTGACTGACTCTGGCGGCTCCACGACCGACGTGCAACCCCGAAGCCCGCTCCGGGCAGAGTGCCACGGCAAGGAGGAGAAGAGACGGAGATTAACATTTTAATGAGCGGGGGGCATGCGCCGACATTTTAAAAAGGGAAAAAATGCTGGGCAAGCTAAGACCAAGAAATTAATTTCGAGCGTTAACGAAGATTCTCATTTTCTTCCTTTAAGTCCGGTTATTTCCCTTTTTTTCCAGGATTTTTTCCCTTTTTCTCCCTCAGTACGAGCAGGGAAAGCTTTTCTTATACTTCCGACGGGAAAGCTCTCTCATTTTTCCCGGGGAAACTTCGCTTCAAAAAATTTTATCCGTGCAAGTGTTTTTTTTTTTTAAATTGTATTTCAAGTGCAGATTTATATATATATATATATTTTACACGCATGTGTATATATATATTTTATTTTCCAGTTGCAAGCAGCATGTTTCCGAGGATGTGTGGTATAAATATACGTTTTCTTAAACTCATGTAACGGTATGAAACGTAATATTTTTCTTTGTAATTTTTATTTGAAAAAAAAAACGCATTTGTTTTTATATTGTGATAATTATATTATAACCGACCAAATATTCGGATACTAAGAAAGCCCTGACAGCCCGTAATTAACTGGCATATTGTAATAGGCGATGGCATAAGGCTTATGCTCGCATCGAATGTAATGCATTCTTCCTCTGAAGATTACCTGCTCTCTGTATAAGGTTCGCATCCATAAATATATGACCCTCGACTTCCATCCTAAATAAGTCAACCTTTTCTCTTCCTTAACCCCACGAAAAATTAGCTTCAACCTCCGTAATATGCGGATTTATATATGTTGTACCCCGTCTGAAGATTTAAGAACAATTTTTATATTTTTCACGTGTATCTGCATTGCATCGGGTCCTTTTTGACTTGATTTTTTTCTCTTTTTTTTTTCCGTCCTTCTGAAATGGTAAAAACCGTTTTTCATGTCTTATCATTGTGCGGCATATAACCGTGAATTGACATTTACTTTATTACACTATCTTAAATTCCATAATAAAGCGAAAATAGCTTAGATGCATGGTAATAAATCACCTAATATGGGTAAATACCTTGCATTATTAAAAATTGTCAGTTACTCCTGCTCTTTTCTTATGCATACTTTGCGCGAAGGGACACAACCCGAATTTATGTTAATAATATTATTATTATATAAGGACTAAATATGAAAATTTTTCAACTTCTCATTTACTTTTTTTTTTTTATTTTTTTTCTTTAAGGTAATTTTTGTGTAAGTAAAAATATTGAGCTTTTTTGTTGTTATTTATTATTCACATAAATTTCTTTCTTAAGTACATTTAGTGGTACGTTAATGACTTTATATCTAATAGATTATTAAGTTCTCTTTTCGTCTCAATTAACGGGAAGAATATTTATGTAAGAGCGTTTATCTACGGGGAAGGAACTATAATGTATATTGACATATAAATGGATGACTTATCGAAAGCGTAGGGATTTTTCAGTTTTTATTTGAATATGTTGGGAATATAAATTATGCTTAATTTTCTAATAAAATATATTTTCGTATTCGGTGGATGATTCAAAATTTTTGAACGTCCCATTTTTCTTTTTTGAATAACCGATTGTGGCGAAAAGAATTTTATCATGTACACTTTTTATCATGGACGATACGGAGTAGAAAGATTTGCGAAATTTTAATTTTTTTTATATATATATAAATTTATATTCTCATAATGCAAATCAATAAAACTTTTCCCGACTGATTTTCCTATTTTTTTTTTCCTTTGCCTTCGGAAAAAAAAAATTTCCCTTCTTTCATAATTGCTTTCCATACAAAGAACATGTCGAAACTTTTCCCCGGAAGTTGGTTCTTTTGAAAGAAGGCGAGGATTAACCCCGGTGGTGCATCCGGGCCGAAAAGAAAGGCTCTCCGCGGATAATATGGAAAATATTAATTCTCCAACCCCCTCATACCCCGGATTTTAATGTTCGGCTGAACTTTTTTTTCCGCGGCGAATTTTCCGGATAAGGGATGATTCGGGGGGGACGAAAATTCGGGGTTTTTTTTTTCGAAAATTTTCCAGGATCGTGCACAAAGTCTCCCGTCACGCACGCCGAGTTCGAACCCGATGTCGGTGGACGTCCGCGGAAAGGAGCAAACGAAGAAAAAAGAGGAAAATGCGTCCCCCGTACCGCAGGGAAGTGTTTAACCTCGTCTTTTGCCGGGGAAACCGAATGTTCTCTCCCTTACCCCCCCCCCCCCAAATCCCGCCAAAACTGCTGGACCTCGAAAACGTGGCAGAAACTGATTTATACAACACGGAAATGAAGATGGAATCGTGCAATTTCTGTGCGGAGGGTTGGTGTACGTGGTGGACGCGGGTATTCGGCTGTACCGAAGGCTTTTTTTTTTTTTTTTTTTTTTACATGTAACCGTCAACTTTTGCATCAGCGTAAGAGGTTCCGTCGATACGTGCGGCATGCACGCAGCCCGTGCCCGTTCTCCGTGAGGACCGTCTGAGCGTGCGAAAGTGCGAAAACAATGTCGAGTGCATGCAGTGAGATTGAAATGTCATAAGTCAAGGAATACCTGTACGGGAATAGGTTGAGTTAGGTTGGGTGGATGGGCAAATCACGACTGACAGTTCCACCTCATTATGCACTCGGTTTCACAGCTATTTAGCCGTTATCCGAGACTTTCAAAGTCTCCGACTCGGTTTACGACATGACGAGTGCATTTTTCAGCCGAGGAGGTTGAACCACGGTCAATTAATTGACGGAGACAAAGAGGAGTCATTTCCGTCGTGCAGCCAGAAAGCGGGGCTACGGAAACTGCCCCGGAATGAGCGAAAAGCGCTTCGTGCGACCACCACCTACCACCACCCCCGGGCTGGTAGGGGTTGTTCCTTTTTTTGTTTCCATTTAATCCGAAATCGATAACTCCTTCGATGCACGGCGACGTCGGATAAAAACGCTACGAAACCCCGCAACATGAAAGTAAAAATTTTTTGTTTGCGTGTCGATTCGACCATTCTTATTTACATTTTAAATAAATTCGGTAGGAAATAAGGCGATTTCATTGGTTCCATCCGGGAGCGGCGTTTCTCCGCCATTGGTCTGCGTGGAAATCGTCGGTGCATAACCAAATCGCGGGGAGCCTCATCTTTTTTTCCATTTTTTTTTTTCCACTGCATGAAAGATGGAAAGCGCGCATTGGGCCGCAGCCGCCGGTTGCCCCGCGCGCTCGCGATCCTGGAAAACGGGGAAAAAAATTTACAAAAAGCGAACGTGAATTTTTCAACGCGGCTTTTTCCGCGGCCACGTTTTTCGCCTCCGCTTGCTGCTGAGGAAAAACAAGAAGCACGAAAGTGAGCGCGGGCACATGAAAGACACTTCCATCCGTTACCTTATATACGTGACCTGCCATTGTTTATAAGAAACGCGTTGTAACCGGAAAAAATATATTAATAACTTCCAAACAAGGACCGGGTTCATGCGATTGGTCTTCCCAGTGTGCATTCTCATTAATGTCCATCAGGTACTTTTCCAGCAATCCCAATCATTAAATTTTAACGTTGTAACGTTTTAAGATGAATAGTCCGTTACACTTCCTTCTTTTAAAAAACAAGTCTAAAATTATGGCTTTACCTAATTTAACTGCGGTCCAGAGTTATAAAGCAAATGATATGTAATATTATCCCGCTAATTAATCATGGAAAAAAAAAAATTATATGTATGCACTAGCCAAACTCGTACATTATCATTCATTTCGTATTCGGTTAATTTTCCTTTTTTTCCACAATTTTTAGGAAAGTTTAAAAAAAAAAAATGAAAGAGGAAAAAATCTCGATTCATAACGCAAATTACAAGCGTTTGTGAGCAATTTTAAGAAAAGGCGTCGAGTTTTGCTTATAACCGAACGGAATACTAATTCTGGACGATCCTGCCTCAAAATCGCGGCGCTTCGGAGGAACCTCAAAAAAATACCTCGGGAAACCCCTGGAAATGTAATGAGATCGGAATAAAATGAGAGAGTGCCTCGGCAGATCGAAATTTCCGACGTGCGCCCTTTTAAACCCCCCCCCCCCCCACGAAGAAGATTTTCAAGACCCCTGAGTACCTTTCTGACCCCCGGGTACCGGGCAATAAATAATAGTAAAGGCCAATCCATATTTATGGTACGCAAAATTAAACGTCTACCATTTTTATAGGCAAATTTACTCGACAGGACTCGCACAGACGGGTTTATGGTTAATCTTAAATTACTTAATAAATGTCGATGTCGACTATTAGGTGTCTGATGCTTCCACGGTAATGGCCGATGTAGTGTCAGGCTCAGAGCAGTTGATTGGTCTTAAACTTTTATGAACATAATTTGATTTTTATATATATTTATATTTTTTCAGCCTTGATGAAAGACTCTAACGTTTATTTCCAATTTTCCCGGTTTGCGATCAAAGAACCGTTTTAGTTTTCATTTTGTAAAGGGAAAACCCGGCTCCGGGACCCGACCCGTCGCGAGGCGCCGGCGGGGAAAGCGGCGTCGACTGCAATTTCCAACCCGGAGTCTTGACATCCGTCGGCGGGCAGTCGACACCTTTTCGAGATACCTGGAAAGGGCGATCGCACGCGGCGTGGCACGGTCCAGAATGGAAAAAGCAATTAAAATCGTATTTAGAGTAATGACAAAGTGCGATCAACGGTTTCTTTAATATTCTCCGGGGAGGCAGAGGAATCACATGTTAAACGCGCCGAAAGATTGATTAATGTTAATTACAAACGCTGAAGCAACCGAGACAATGGAGCTGGAAAATGAAAGAAAAAAAAACAAAAATAGTTTTATCTATATAAGAATCGTGTGCTATTTACTATGCACTGCATTTACCATGAACATTAAAGCAACGCCCTTCCTGTGCGACACTTTTTCGTTTTTAATTTCGAGCCTTCATCTTTTGATGCAGCTGCCAGAGCCAGGTTCGGGCGGAAGGATTTTCGGGATCTCCCGCAGCGCGACGACGGCCACGCTCCGTGCGTTGGAAATTTAAAAGAAAAAAGAATCGGGTGAAAAGCGAACCCAAAATCGGCACCGAAGGCGCAAAGGGGCAGCGTCAGGTACGTCAGGTCGCAAAGCGCTTCCCCCCGGGCGTATCCCGACGATCACGGAGGGGGGGGGGAAAGGAAGCGAGAACCGCGCAGAAAGGTTCATCCCGCACCGCGTTGCATACGTGAAAATTTTCATCCCCCGCTGTCGCTTTCAGCGCGGTTTCGGATCGGGCGCCTCCGAAACCTTTTGCTGCCGTCTGGCTGCGGTGGGGGGGGAGGAGGGGAAGGGAGGAGGAGGCGGAAGGTGCGACCGAGCTCGGTTTTTTTGACGGTCGTGCCACGGGGTGCCCCCAGATATCGGGAGAGCGGAGCAAAATGCGAGAGTGAAATTCACCGGGAACGGGAGGAGAAAGGGGAAGGAAAGGGAAGAAAAGGGAATTCCCGCGGAGCGTGAAATACCCCTGCCTCGCTATTGATTTTTTAACCCTTTGCCAACTGCGGGGAGACCTACTTCGGGTGAACGGCAGCAAAGATAAAAGGAGAAGAAAAAAGCTCTCCATTCTTGTATTTGCCAACAAAGGAATCTTGCTTCTTAATAACCGCGTTCGCTCTTTTTGTTTCCACACACAAAACTCCCGATGAATGGAGCCTGCCTTTTTATCCCATTCTCCGGGAGCACTCGATTACGGTTCGCCAGGGATGAGAAGAATTTGTTTGTAAATGTAAATCCGAAATGCCACAACTCATTTGCCCGCCCGACATAAAAATTGGCTTTTTCCTTTAGTTTTCCATTGAAAGCTTCAATCCGAATCGGTCCGAGCGTTTTGATTTGCGCCGTGAAAACTCCAAATCAAAGCGAATCCCCACATGTAAAAGTTAATTCATACGCCGCGGCATGTAATTTACTTCTGCTTTGGCTAAGGCCATGAATAAATATCACCGCCTCTAAATAAATATATATAGCGCATTAATTAATATAAATATAGTACACGTAGAGTGTACACAATGGGTTATGAATCATTAAACAAGATTTAGTGCAAAATACCGTGTTCGGTATGTATTTACCGGAGTCGAAAACAATGGAAACCCAGTAATAAATAACTCTTGGAGAAAAAAAACGATGTAAATAATACTGATTAACATTTTCTTAATTATTTTACATGATTAAGGATACGTAATTACGCTCATTGTAAGGAGTTTCTCCCGTGAAATCCCAAAATCTGTTTGTGCAGCGAGTGGTACCGTTCGCTGTGAACATCACTCGCCGTTTGACGTTGTACCAACCCAATGGGATGTTCGTCCCGTCCTGGAGAGCGTCGGGCCGTTCTCGGTTCCAGAGGATGTCCAGCGGCCGTGGAGCTAATCGAGAAAACGAATTAAATAAATTAATCCCGCGTGACCGAAAAGGAGTTTGAATATTTCAAATGGACATCAAATGGACATGTCAAATCTTTGGATGCGTCGGAGTAAATGAGAAGCGTATGGGGATCATTGTGTGAGTGTGCATGTGTGTGTGCGTGAGTGTGTGTGTGTGTGTGTGTGTGTGTGTGTCAATTCATCACAAAATCTGAATTATTCACGTGCTTTCAATCCCGTAACCTACGCGATTAATCTTCCTTTCACGTTACGGTCAGCATTACCGAATTTTACGACCTGGAACTCAAGCTTTGACTCGCCACCGGAATCATTTCCAGTCTCTTTGGCAATTGCGAAAAGCCAAAAATCGGGGCCAAAAGTGTGCGCAATTCCGTTTCGTTGGGGGATGGTATCTTCTGCCCGAGGATTTGCAAACGATACCATCAATCAGATACATCCACATGGCAACTGGTTCATTCGGCATGTGCCTGCTCCCGAAAACTTTTTCAGCGTCCGAACGGAGGTTACTGCAGATACTGTAACCGCGTGCAAGCATCCGAATCCTTGTGTTTCATCGCGCCGAGATTAATATTTAACGTCGTGGACATTAAAATCTCGTCTGCTGCATCTTTTATATGGGTTAATTTTATAACCGTCGCTACTGTTTGACTATGAAACCTGCTTTTGGATTCGTTTGGGAGGGAAACCAACAAATTTTGTGCTAAAAATAACATTTTATGATCAATAAACTGCGCTAACCATTTCTAAACCGTGAATAACGAGTGAAATTTAGTTCTAAAATTCCATCGTTTATAGCGAGGCCTCAAGAGCTGGCAGTATTATGAAGTGGCTCTAAACCGGTGATGATATGCACAGAGCTCCATTGTGCATCCAAAAAGCTTTCTTAAGATTGGTGCCGGAGACGGATGAATTCCATTTTTTTTATCCTTCATCAACCGGCAGCTCCTCGAGAGTCTGGCCCCTTGGTCGCCTTTCCCGTGCGCAGGCCCCGCGGAAAGCGGCAAAAGGAACGTGTGCGTCTTGCGGCTCGAAGCAATTAGCGCCAACCAGTGTCGAGGGAATCCCGTGAAAATTCGGATTTTTCCATGAGTTTTTCCGAGGGGAGGGTCCCGAAAAGGGCTCCGCCGAAAACCTTTCGGCCCGGGCGATCCTAGCCTCTCCCCGACTCTGGATTTCGAGCCCATTCCCAGCTTCGTACCCGATTTTGACTCTTTTGCAAAATCCTTCTCCGGGGATCGGAGGCCAGCACCGATGCAAAACTGCAGTGCTCGGATTGCATTCGCCCCCGGAAATTTGAATGCGGCCGTAAGCCACCGACAGAAACAAAAGCGATTTCTGTTTATTTGCTCTCCGAAACTCCACACACACACACACACACACACACACACACACATAAAGAGAATGTTTGGCTATTTCTACACATATTACTCTATAATGATGTAAAAATTCCAATTTAATTTTCCTCTATTCATAACGAATGCAGACAATCGTTCGCATGTTACGGAGTTAATTAATTTTACATCCCCAGTCAGTCAACGTATTCGAAAAAGGTTAGAGCCCGGTAATTACAGCAAAACGAGCCGTCTCCGATACCGGCTACGGAGCAAAAACATCTTCGATATACATTAATGGCCTCTATAAATAGGAACTCCTTCATTTTAGAATATTTATTTGTCAAGTAAAATAATGTACGTCGCACTTGTGAGAGTATCGCACTCATTATGGGATTGGATAAGCACGAATACGGTTCGAATAGCTTGTGGATTATGGTTATTACACATCCTCCCGTGATTTATGCGCTTTTCGGACGACGTGAAATTGAAGATGTCGTGAAATTCGGGGATGAATCCTTTAACGGCCTTCCCATCGTCGAATCGAACGCTTCAAATTATACGAATTCGAAAAAGAGTCTGAATATTTATCGGATAAATTTATTGGAGGCGATTTCGTAAAGAAGGCCGAAATGTGGTTTTTCGGACATTATGACATGGGAATCATGATTTAGAAGATCGCCCTGGGCCGAGGACAGAACGAAATTTTGGTTTTTTTTTTTTTTCGTTACGGCAACCAGGTACTTTCAGTCATTGGCAGGTTGCGAGATGTAGGTTATTCATCTCTGCCGAAGATTTATGGACCAAAGCTGATGGGCGATACCGTACAGATAATCCCCTGCTTCGTTAAATTCATGATGCAGCGAGAGAGGCGGTTTTAAAAGTTTTTTTTTTTTTTTGTTTCCTTTCTTTTTTGCCCCGCGTCGAAAATACAAAATTTCGACCGTAAATCCATCGAAGAATCCTCGGCCGTAGATATTGGTGCAGATAGCGCGTTTCCACCGATCTAATTTCTTTTAAAAATCCATTTCTCTTCCGCAGCAAGTTGAAAAAAGAAAAAAAAACAGGGGGCATTACTCAAGGGGTGGCTTCTTCCTTTTTTTTTTCCCCAACATACGAAACCAAGCGCCAAAAAGCATTTCCTAGTGGCCGTTAATGGCTTCCGATTCTTGTCTTGACGTTATGCATGGGGGCTTAAATTATCAAGTTTACACCCTTACTGGACGATATTTTTATCTGGCCCAGTCATCACCCCGCAGATATAAGGGTGTAATTAAAGCAAAATGGAGGGTCTCCTTTCGATGAGGAGGAAGGTGTCGGCACGGTGGGCCCGGGGAGCGACCGACGAAGGACGTCAGTTAACAGTTCGATGCCGGCTTTTGCGTTTTCCGAGTTTGGTACCTCCGTGCGGAGGAAGGCGACTCACCCGGAAAATCCGCGAAAGGCGCAATTCGGTGAAACCTTCGGCGGGTGAGTTGGATACCTCGCCCGTCGCACTTTCCACCGAATTTCGGAATTTCGCTCTCGCGACGGACCTGACTAAGGAGAGAAGTCGACAATGATTACCATACTGAACGGATAATTGGAGCCCTCCCTGGGCAGCTACACCTACCGTTAATCAAATGAATGTGCGATAACGTCTGAGGATGGGCTCATGCCCGAAGGCGAGAGGGTTGAAGCAGACGAAAATCATTCTCGGTATCTGTTTTAGGGGTTGTTGTCATTTATTAACTTCGTAATTAGACCGTCCACGTTAATAATATCACCGCATTTAGTCGAGGAAATATTTCTTCGGGGGTTGCGAAGAGGTTTAATTATTGTTTCGAGGTTTGTTTTTATGTCAGAATTGATAAACTGCGCTCCTCCGCACACACCGGGCCCGCAATTGCCGTCGGTGCACGGAGGGGTTGTTCTGCATGAAATTGCCGTCTTCTCCCGGGGACTCGGATGCGGGCACGGGAACCGGAAAGCCCGCCGTTTTCGCGACGTCGGATTTAAACGCCTCGGAAACTTTCCGAAATCGCGCAGACCTGTTGTCTGCAGCAGGCGACGCCGGCAACCCTCCCGCATCTGCTCGCGTCCGGAGGACCTTTCCCGGATGGAATCGGAATCGATTTGCCCGCGAACCGCGTCCGCAGAACCCTGAAAGACGAGAAGCGGCGACCGGGAAACGTCCGGACGACCATCTCCCGGACGACCGCGGTCGTTTACATCGCGTTTGGCTCCTGAGTCAGCAGAAAAGAGAAAAAAATTCACAACACCGCCTCGGGGTGACTCAGTTCATTTCCGAATGTCTTCTGCCTCGAACGCCGATTCTGCGATTCCAGACCGAGATACCTGACCGTGGGCGCGGCACGATGAAACGCCGTTTCTCCAGAGGATCGGATCGCGATGCTTGACGTGAACGGCGCAGAAAAGCGTATCGACATTTTGCCGTCGCATCAATCCGACAGATCGATTTCCCTTCCCTTTACCCTGGGAATGTGCCACGTTAAGGCTCCGAATTCGAAAGCTCCGACGAGGTGACACCCGACCGGTGTCTTCGCCCGATGGACGCCCAACTGTCGACGATGGATTTGGCCGCCGCGGCAAAATGCGCAAAACCGACTTGGCCCAACCCGCTTCGTCTCCCCCGAGAGATTTAAGGAAAACCGCCACGGAAATCGTCCCCTTCGATAACCGAATTCATCCCTCTCGTTGGTCTTACCTTTTATTCTCGGCGGGGACAAATTCCGAAGGGAGATTCCGCTGCGCAAGGCTTTTGCGGGCGGAATCGGAAGCAGACCCAAAGCGACCGGGAACCAAATTTCAATTGGCAAAAGCGGAAAAAGAAAATAAAAGTTCTGGAAGGGAAAAGTCGGGAAGAATCTTTAAATATCGCTTCCTTTTCGGCTTTCCCGGAGCCTTTTCACGGATTTTTCAATAAACTTCAAGTCAGAAAACGGTCGAGAAATCAATTTCTCTTTTTTTCTCCGTCCCAGCATTGAAATGGTCTCTCTCTCTCTCTCTCCAGGAGCCGAAGAATACCTTCCGTTGGAAAAATTTTCAAAGGGAATTTGACACATTCGTCGGAGGAGCTTTTCGAACACTTCAAATGCAAGTCGAGAGTTTGTCGAATGACTGGGAATTGCGGGATTTGCGAGGAGCAACAGCCCAAAATCCCGGCGATCCCGTCATTTCCGGCCCTTTCGGTCTCCTTTCCCGACCCCCTCGAGCCCTCTCCTTTTTCGCGTTAAACGAAAAAATATCGATTTCTAATTTAAATGGGAAAACTCTTTTTATTAACTTTCAACGGGTAGACGGATAGAAAAATATTTCGAAAAGTTTTTCGAACTCACTTTTTTTTTTTTTTTTTTTTTTTTCCTCTCTTTTTAATCTCCCGCAGGAACGCTGAAGAAATAAATTAATTCCTCGCCTGCGCAGCCGGATATTATTCCCCGGGATAAGGGGATGGATGCCTTAAATGGGAAATTGGGTGCGTCGGCAACGGGGGAGGAGGGCTGGAAGCCTTGCGGAGCGCGTGTCGGCCGCGGACCTAATGGCACAGTTTGCTGCGTCCTTCGCGGGAGATCGATCTGCCGGAAAACCCGAAGGCTTCCGGGCCCTCTCCGCGGCCCCGCGATACCCGTCGGATGCGGTAACGGAAAAGCCCCCGGCTCGCGGGCCGCTGTGGGAATCGGACGGACCCGGTTCGTGTAATCGCAAGACATTTTTATGGCCTCCTCCAAATGAATTTTTACGGTTCTCCGGCTTACGCGGCATAAGCCCGACATCTCTCAATAGTTTAAAATCCTATTTCCGTTTCCGTATGAAATGAATTCACCGGAAGCGAGCTCTGCTAATACAGGAAATTCTTATTTTTTTTTTTTTTTTTTGTACGTCGGTAATGAGGGAACGGCAATCATAAATTTTATGAATAAAAGTAATTATAAAATTTTTACACTTTGATTAACTAAGTGTTGCACCGAAATTTCTGCCTTAAAGAGAGAAAGAACCGGAAGGGGGGGGGGGGAGGGAGCGGAAATCAGGATCGGAACGACCTGGAAAGTTTCCGCAGGTACCTCCGGATTCCCTCGAAAGTTTCTCCCCGTCCGCCCCGAAGCCGAGACCTTTCCCGGGGACCGGAAAAGGTTCGTCTTCGTTCTGCACCGCGCACCCCGCAGCGAAAAAACCGAGTGCGCCTCATTCGGAAACCTTCGAGCCCCCCCCTCCCCCCCCCCCGGCCGAAAAGGAATATTCCCATGACACGGAAGCTCATTTTGTGATTAGATATTGGAAAACGATGAAGGAGATCGGGAAGAACGAGGCTGGAAAACATCGTCGGATTTCCAAGGATTTTATTTCCTTGGAAAAGCGAAGGAAAAGTGCTTTTTAATTTTTCTTTTAAACTAAAAGAAAGTTGCAACATTTTTTCTGTCGGGGCAAAAATCGACATTTTTTTCTTCTATTAAAGGAAAATGAAAATAGCTTTCGTCTCGAATAATTTACTTTTTTTTTTTTTTTTTTTTTTTTTTAGGAAAAAAAGAAAAAGAAGGAAGAAGTTAGATTTCGATGATGAGCCTTCGAAAGGCTCGACGCAGGGAAACTGAAACGCCTTCCCGCAACGAGGAGCGGGGCTCCTTTTTCCCTTTGCTGTAGGAGTTAAACGCAACAAGCTTTTTCGGGGATCCGCGCCATAAGGACTGTAATGGAAAAATAAAGAAGCAACTTGCATCTGATCTCGTTTTCGAATCGTTCAGAGTCACGTTAGTTTTATTTTTCTTTCTTCGCCCCTGCCGAAGGTTGCAACAGCAGTCTCGGAAATTTTCTCTCATTTCCCTCGTGCCCGGCCTTTCTCGTGCTTCATACGAGGCGGAAAACCGGATTTTTGCGACTCTCGCTGTTGAAATGCGAAACTCCCTTCGGTAAGGTTTTCGTCGCTCGCGTCCCAACCTGCCCCGAAAGCTGAACCCAAGGAATGAGGTTACACCCCAGAGCGTATACGAGGCGATTTTTTTAAAATATCGCGCATTACAAATTAATTCAGAAGTGATGAATGAATATATATACATGTGTGTGTGTATGTATATAAAAATCCAAATTTTAACTGCTGAATTTTTTTTCTCATCCGAAAAAGATTTTCATACAGTCCGGGGAGGAAAAAAATGGTGAAATTTTCCTCTTACTTTATGGTTCTTTTAGTAGTTACGTTGGCGGTTTTTCCTCGCCTCCTGTATATATTTCGGAAGCAATATAAAGGAAGATGCGAGAGAAATTTATTTTTGTTTGTGTTGCAAAAATTAAGTTTTGAAGATGGAAAAGGGATGGGAGCGAGCCTTTGATCGATTTCAGGATTTCTCAGCCAAATGGCATGATCCGTTGATTTAGTCGAGACCGGGGGTGAAGCGATCCATTTCGCGCTTTCTGTACGTCTACGACGCACGCGAACGGGGGAGGCTCCAGAGGAAAAGGGGAAACGAAGGCAGCAGCGCGCGCCCCGGCAGGGGGTCAGGTCCGAGTCGATCGCCACCGGACAAAGAAGAGCACCTTCCGGCGGTGGAAGCGAGAAGGAAGCAAAAAAAGAATAAGAAAATCGAAAAAAAAAAAAAAAAAAAGGCAGTTAGCCAAATGGTCCAAAAATTAATACATATTTCGGAATAATCATTTTAGGGGTTGAAAAAACCCAAGGCATTAAGGGTTGAAAATAAAACAACACCCCTCGAAGATAATTAGATACAACAAATGATCCTGAACAGCTGCAATTAAATTTCATTTCTCAGTTGTTGAAAACCATTTTTTTTCCTTTCTTTTTAGTGTTTCTGTAATTCCGTGAAGAAAAATGAATGAATGAGACTTAAACATAAAAACCACCCCTAAAAAGCATTTTTCACGTGTAATTGTTTTTTAAAAGCGCCTGAGGGCGTCCGAAAAACAATTGTTTCGAGACGTTTTTCGGGAATTTTTTCGGCGGTTTTCGAAAATCCGCAGAAGGGAACCTCGAAAAAAAAGAAAAAGAGATTCTCCTCTCCGGAGGGGTTGAAAAATTACCGAATTTCACCTGCTAAAAGCCACCCCTAAATCGCAAAAACATTTCGTGGGGCAAGAAGTGTTTCGCACTTGTATCCTGAAGGGTCTCCGAAAAAAAAAAAAAAACCCGCGGAAGTGACAATGCAGGAAATAAGATTTCAGACGGAGCCCCCAAACCTTCCAACCTTTTTACCCTCTCAGATTTTTGAACTCCGTCTATTTACGTGAGGTAGTCCTCACCGTAAGTTACCCCAAAGTCAGCATTATCAATCGAAAAAAAAAAAAATATATATATATATATATATTAATTTGCGATCAATACAATATCGTTAAGCAACAGGCGGGATTAATAAACGCGTGTTTACCATCTCCGCTCGACGAAATTTATCAAAATATTATATGAATATAATAATTTTCTTCTGAAACGTTTAATAAATATCTTCGAATGCCGCTTTAGTTTGTTGGGTGTAAAAATTATGCCGTTCTTAAAGGCGTGTAGAATTATAATATGCTAATTTTTATGATTAAGTACAATGTAGTAACCCCGTCGACTGCTCCGTCTCACTGGTCCACACCTCGAATGCACCTTTAAAACATTGGGGCCCGCTCCAGTTACCGAGCTGTGGGAAAATGAATTTTAAAATCCGAATCGATAGCAGATGAAAAAAGACATTTTCTTCCTCCTCTCTTCTCGAGTGGGGAAAAAGAGAAAGAAAAGCTCTCGAAAAAGAATAAACTAAATGGTGTAGTGCTTTCGGTTTGCACGGAATATTCTCGAGATTCCAATATGGTTATTTCATCTTGTGCAGGCTACGACTTTAAAGAGGTTCTTTCAGTTTTTTTTTTTTTTTTCAACGAGAGGTTACATTATGTTCTTCTTTTCCCATTTTTCTCTTTCCTTTCTTTGAGGAGAGGAAAGAAAAAAAAAAGAAAAATAAAGCTCTGGGAGGAATATTGAATTATTTTTTTATTGCCTCAGCCGCGCCAAATGGAATCGGTCCCGTCTCCTCGCATCTCCTGCACTTAAGGTACCGGGGAACGTGGAACCGAAACGAAAGTTTTCCCATTTCCCGTTCGTGGAAAATGGGTTTTCCACGGATTCCGATTCGAAAAGAAAACCGCGTCAAAAAGTCACGTCTGAGCTGCGACTGCGGAGAGACATCAATCAAACGTCACCGGGGAAAAGCCATCGAATGTATGGGAGCCCGATGCAACTCCGGGGCGGGCAATTCCACGTCCGGAAAGGTCGGATTTTCTCAAATTTCCGTTTCCTCCGGACACGCACACGCCACCCCTGTCCGATGCCTGGACGGTCATCGCGAGGAGCGGTTTGCGTGCCAGCGCCGGCACTTGATTGCAGCTGCCCAAAAGCAAGGTTCCTCTTCACGTATCTCGTGATGCCAAACGCGAACGGTTCTGCCTCGTAAATGACTTTTGCGTTAAGATCGTTATCAGGGGGCCCGCCAACCGAGTTCGGCGTTTCGCTGACCGAGGAAAGAGGAAAAAAGAAAGAGAAAAAAAAGCGGAAAATTTCTTGCGCGATCGAAGTCTCTGCCGAATTTAATTTGAACGCGAAAACCTAGCCGGAAAATCGGGTCCTGGACGGTCGGGAAATTTCTCTCCTTCCGCCTCCCTCGGACCGGTGGCCAGCAGGAGCGCGAACCCCTCCGCGGCTCGCGAGAAGGGATGCGAAGGAGCGAAGACAACCCCTTCGGGAACACCCGGAAAGGTCTTCTTTCTTCGGAATCCGAGCAAAAGCCGAGGGTGCGAAGGTGCTGAGGACCACCCTTACCCGGTATCTTCCCATTTTTCCCATCCCTTTAACTTTCGGTGACGTTTCTGCACAAGCGCACCGCGTGTCGTCCTTTAATTGTCGCCTTATGCGAAAGTAACCCCAGCGACGGGTGTCCAGATGCCGAGGCTGCCACCCCGGAAAGCCATTAGCATAACTCATACGTGTACTTGTCGCTTAAATCTTTCGAAATACATATGTATGTATAAAATATATATTTATATTTCATTTCTTTCTTTCTTTTTTTTTTTTTTTTTTTTTTTTTTATTTAATTTTTTTAATGAAATTGTGATAAATAACATTATGCACCGCATAATTTATGGTTACACAATTTCAGGTCTTAATTTATTGATCCTTGTTTGCGATGGAAATTAATAAAAAAAAAAAAGAAAATTTTTTTTCTTTCCTTTTTCCCTTCTTGCAGAAACCTGTCTAATATTTTATGGGACAATGGAGAAAAATAATGCGCGGCACGTCCGAATGGCAACATTTTAACGTTGTTTTTTATGCCTTCGTTTTAATTTAGCCCGAGCGGGCTCTGTGGACGAATTTGTCGTGCATATAGAAAGACGTCCGGGGGGGGTTCAGGATTCCCTTTCTTTCTTTCTCCAGTTCGAGTCAGTGGCGGGAAGGCCCCGAATTTTCCCAACCGCTGGAATCATGCAAGTTTAGCGTAAAGTTCCGTCATGTAATATCGTTTTTCAAAGCTGTCAAAAGCGGAAAAGGCAGGGAATCGTGAGGGGGAGGCGCGCGGGAGGTAAAGGAGGAAGGTGAAGGGGGGCCGGCTGAAAGAAAAAATCCGACAGCGGAACTTTTTATCAGCTCATATATAATTCTGAAAATTCAGCCGTACGAATGCTGTATTCAAGATGGCTGCCTCTTCCAAGGAGAAGGAAAAATTTTTTTTCAAATTTAACTCATTTTTTTTTTTTCTCTCCCACCCTTCCGCGCCGATTTTTCGGGTGGAGCTTTCCCCCACGCTTAGCATCCGCCGCGGGATCCCACCCCCCGCCCCCGAAGTGGGGCACGGGGAGATCCCGGCATAAATCTTTTCAATATGTGTCGTACATATCCCAAATGGAGGTGGGAGGAGTTTCCAGACATGTCATTTTTTTTTTCCTTCTTTTCCATCCCCCCCCCGCCTTTCCCCTCCCCCTTTTCTTCCACCTTCCGCGATTCCATTGGAAGAGAGGGAAAAAATTCCATTTTCTTTCCGGCTCCGAATTCCGACCGATCGCGGTCCCCGAAAAGGGATCTCGCCCGTGCCCGAAAAACAATCCCGAAACCCTGCTGGAGCATCTTGAATCGAGGGTCGCCGACGCTCACCCTACGCTCGGGTTAAAAACCGCACGCGAAATTCAGGTATACAAAATTCCTCGATTCCTCACAACTTCGCAGCATCCGGATTCTCTAACGCCAGACCCAATAAATCACTCTCGGATACTAGAATGGAGAAATCAAAAATAATTTCACATTGTATTCAATTCTCCCGCCTTAACCGTCTTCCTTTCTCCCACAGGTGGTGGGTCTGTGTCGACAATGTGTACCTATGTGCAGCTGAAAGTAAACTCCGTTGACCCCAAACTAATGTAGTAACCCGATGTAGGGCGATGCTATAAAAAAAAATGTTATTTTATTTTATTTTTTTGGTGTAATTATAATTAGGTATAGTCTTAGAAGTGACAGTTATGGGAATCGGACGAAACAAATGGAAACATAAAGATGAATAATTAGTAACTGGTCGGGTCAGATGAAAAGTGGTTGCATTCGTCGGGGGAATCATGGGATGATCGTCGGGGACGTGGCACCAACGGCCGCCTCTGTCTTAAAAAAGAAAAAATTAAAAAATCGGGGTTTTCTTCAAGAGCGGCATCGAAAAATTTCGCATCGCGGCAAAACGTGACGGGACGAGGAAGGGAAAAATAATTCTGACTACATTGCAAAGGCGAAATTGAGTCGGATATTTCATTATATCCAGTAGATTCCGAAGCTGAAAAGATAGCTCCCCGACTGCTTTCTGTAATATTAAAAAGGAAAAAGTAAGAAATTGAAAAAAAAAAAAAAAAAAAAAGAGGAAGGGGTAAAGGAGAGATAAGGACGGCGAGAGAGAAAGGGGTGCTGCGGGGGGATGTGCGGAATGGGAGAAAAATCGCGGGCCGGATCGAAGCCTGGATTTCTGGAGCCGGAGACGGGTCGCACGGAGGAGGCAGCGGGAGGAATGCGTGTGCGTGCAAGTGTGTGCCGGGTGCGTGTGCAGAAAAGGGAGCAGGAGGACGTACTGCGGAGTTGAGGATAGCCCCGGTACGTGGAAGATTGCAGATGATAAAGGAGTTTCGCGGGGAGAAAAGGAAAGAAAATACATACACGTCTCTTATTTAAGATGGGGCCACGACGCATGCTCTTTGTCCTCCGTCAATACTTTCCACACACACTCTACATACACTCTCTCGGTTTATCGTGGAAGGAGAGAAAGGAAGAATTTCTTTTTTTTTTTTTCCTCTTCGGATAAAAAGAAGAAGAAATAAAAAGCAATTTTCTTGGGATTGGTGGATTCTGTGGATCCTTATTTGAGAGCACGTGAGGCAATTTACTTGGGTGTGGCATTCTCCTTTATCTTATATCGGGGAAAAATAGAATTTTCCACGGGGAAACCGCAGGATAAAGGTCTTTCTTCCTTTTTTGCTTTTCTTTTTTCTTCTCTCGCGCTGCCTTCGTGGAAAATTTTGCACGGAAGCTTTTCTCGCCGACGCACCGCGAACGCAGTCGAAAATTCCACTTTCGACGTCGTCGGAAAAATGAAAAACCCGTTTCGGGCGCGTTCCGAAATCCGGGGGGGAGGGCGTGGAAGCGCGAAAAACTCGAATCGGGAATTTCAGACGAACAATTTTCGGGACACACAAACATCCATCCTACAAACCGAAAAGTGTTTAATTTGATTTTTTCTCTCTTTTTTTTTTTTTTCACAGTACAAGCCCTGAAATATGATATTTTTTCAATGCGTTCCAGCTGCGGACACGATCAGACGAGCTGGAGAGGTTTCATAAAAGGAAAATGGTTTTTTTGCTTCCTGGGAAGACTCGAAAAAAAGGGCGAGAAACAATGGAAGGGACGAATATTACGCTATGGAAATTGAAACCCGACCGAGTTGCCTTCTCCTTTAAGGCAGCAAAAAAAAAAGGAATGGGAAACGAAATCCTCATTTGAAGAACTAAATCGAGTAGTGACCCGGCAGCTCTCAGGGCAGTTAATTAAGGTTCGGGAAGGTTGAGCGCATGCCTGGCAACCAACTCCCGTTCCCGGTCATCCCGTTCCGGTCAGTCCGGGTTCTCCCTCGAACCGTTCGGGACCTCCCCCGAGCGCGGGGCTGTTTCGGCACCTCTCACGCCATCCTTCACTTTCCCTGGGAAAAGCAAGCGCTCGGAGCGTTTGCGGTCCGCCTTGGAAATGCAATGCGAAAAGGTCCGGCGACCGACGACGCGGAGCCCACGCGCCCCGAAACGACACCGGTAAACCCGCGTCGGAGGCATCCGGCGAAAGTCGGCCGGAGAAAGTCGAAAAAAGGGGCGGCTGAGAGAAAGTGGGGCAAGGGAGGGGGAAAATGTGTAAACTAAGTAAGTAAATTAAATCAAGGTCGAGTAACTGGCCTGCCCCACATTTTATGAAATTACTCCAGAAGAAAAGAAAATTCAGTCGGGGAAAGTTAAAAAGAAAATTAAAGAGAGAACTTTCATTAACAGACTTTTCCAGCTTTTCCTTTTCCCCTTGAATCAGAGAAAAACTTTTCCTTTTTTTTTTTTTTCTCTTAGAGAAAATAATTTAGCTTCGCATCCCCCGTTCGTTCTCTCCCCATCCCCTAAATCCGAGCCTCTTTACTCCGTCGCGAGTAATTAGAGAAGGATCCGTCGGCGAGACCTCGGCAAGCACCGCTTTGCGGCACGGACCCGAAGACGGACTGCCAACCTTCGCCAACCGGCGAAACCGAAATTTTTTTAAAGCCGCGGAAAATTTATAACATAATATTATACGGCATTACACCCCTAAAAGCACAATAACGCACATAATAATAAGGGAAGGGGGAAGAAAATGGCAAAATATTTACCGCAAATTATACAGTTTCCTCTTCCAACTTTTCCAGTTTTTTGCGACTTAGTTTTCATTATCACACATTTACGTGTTAATATTAGTTATGTTAACAAAATAAACAGTGCGATGATCACGGTAAATGGCCTCTTTCAGCTTGTGAGATAAGAAACTTTGGTGCAGAGGTGAAGCAGCGATTTGTATACATGATGATTTTCGCGGCTTCGGTTGTATAACGATTAAAAAATTTTTATAAATAAATGAAAACTCAAAAAGGTTTATGAATCCCGTTGATATGGAAATTCTGGACGCACAATATCGGGACTTTAATATATTCGCGTAATGCGGGGTTCCAGTAATGAAAATCCGCGTCGCTTCCGAGCCGGGATAAGACGGAGAGGCATTATAAGAAGGAAAGGGGTGGCAAAAATTTACGTTATCCCGGGGAGAACTCAAAATTTTAATGCGTTGTCAACCGGGAGAAGAAAAATGAAAAAAAATCTGCGGAAACAAAGCGGAAAAGCAAGGAGAACAAGAAAATAAGGGCTTAAATAAACGAGTGTGTATTTGTTATTTTTTAATGAGATGCAAGCAAACTGTTTTCGACCCCCTCGGCGGCTCCTTTCCCCGTCTCGCCATACATCAATCCCCCCCCGAAAAATAAGGGAGGAAAAAAAAAAAAAAATGTTTAAAACGCTCTATTGAAAATCACGTTCGGAGCTTCGTCTCGTTTCTTCTCTCCTTCTGCCCCGTGCGAGTCCTCCCCGTTCGGGGGTGCGTGAGCGATCGCCGTCCCGGAACTCGCGCAAGGCCGCGGCATCTCGCCTCGCGGAGACGCCCCTGACCCCCGGGACAAGCGCCGAGCTCGAGACGCCGGATATGGCGAGCGTTTCCTCTCCTTCGACCGCCCATGCCGAAAAATGGTCGGAACCGATCGGCGAAAATCTCCGCCTCGGGGAGTCGCATCGAGGAAATTTTCCTTCCTTTTCGGCTTTCAAAATTTTAACATCCCAATTTTCCTCGATTTCGTTTAACAATTCATTACACTCCCCCAGATGTTTAACAAAGGTCCCCAATTTGAGTGGTTCGTGACGTTGTCACATATATTATGCCCAGAAGCTGCATGCCGGACTGGTTACGCTGGACATTAATTCGAACAACTTAATATTTAGGGTACATTTATTTTTTTTTTTTTTTTTTTTTGTGATGCTAAGCGGATGAAAAACGATATTTATGTACAGTGCATTTGTCGTTGTCGGAGAATTGCGCGAGGCACACGCGGAAAATTACGAATCACGGTATTGACTTATTGCCCATTCCGCATCGCGACTGAAGCCCCGGGGGTGTTCCGGAGAAAAAAATATCTGCTATAAAACTTACAGATTTCGCAGCGGTCCCCGCAATGTTACATATACATCGTTAAAACTGTGCGTTTTCCTTTCTACACGACTACAATTTCCAGTACTTAATTGTTCGAGCCCGCCACGGGGTCTGCGGTTCAGACAATCGCATGCATTGTGTCAATAATTTATTTCCAACTCTCCAATTGTGTAATTTTCTTCCTTTATTTTTCTTTTTGGCGCAAAGGTTGCTACGTGAACTTGTACGGGATTATTATTTGAAAAAGCAATGGGGTTTTTTTTTTTCCCCTCTGTCTCTCTACTTTTCCTTATTTTGTCGTGCGCCGTGAAAAATTTTGGTTCGCTGACTCGGTGCGTGCCCCACCCCCCGGCATCGAAATTTGCCGATCGAGGAACGGAAAATGGGAATGTGGAGGCGCAAAAATCGCGGGACCGAAGAAAAGTGCTCATCCGTTCGCCGGGTGGAAAATGCCGTTCCGACGGCATTTTCCCGAATTTTCTTATTCTGGTCTTCGTACCCGCTTCGATTTCCTTTACCACAGCTTTGGAGTCAGGCGACGCTGACCGACCGCGATTATGAAAGCGTTTCCAGCGTTTAAAAATCATAAATTACAATATGCAATTAATTTACACATCAAATTTCGCCAAACTGCCGTAACCGAAATACGCGAAATTAAATTCCGACTCTTAAATGCTAACGAAAAATATATATATATAAATACACATATTTATTTATGTAAAAATGGTGCCACTCTATCATATAATTAATATTAATAAAAATTTATATCAACAATTTTACGCGGCATGAATTGCGAAATATATTTAATAACATTGAATGTTTTGCAACCAAAATGCTCATGTACACGGTTAAAATGCCATGATTAAAAGTAAATAATATACAGCATTATTTCACGGATGTAAAAATAAAGTGACCGAAGAAGATGATATATAAGCAAATATATGAGGATTTTTTTTTTCTCTCTCTCTATATTCTCGTCTTTATTGTTGTCTCGCACTGAGCGAGCTAAATTTCAATTTTTATATGTGTAAAAGTTTGCAAAGCGCTGAAAATATGGAATTGATTTATTTATTTTCACCCCTGTCCGTGATATAAATTTAATTTATACGATAATGAGACGCTAATGTTTTTCGAAAAATTCTCATACTGACTAAATTTCAATATGTAAACAAATTTTTGTTATTCTCCTTTGTAAATAGTGCCGCACTTTGTGTTGGCTCATAAAAATGTATGTTGTCGCATTGATACGAATAAAATATGTGCGCAATATTTATCTATTACGGGGAAGATTCGCTCGCCCGCGCGCTATAAGAGCTCTCGGACTTTATAATTGTCGGAAGAAATATAATATTAGTTTTGATAATGTTAGAGACCGAGAAACTTCCATGTTATAAATAAATATTATAATTCAATAAATATTAAATATCACAGTTTCCTTTCTCGTATGCGGTTTTAATTTAGGAGGATTACAAAAATATTATTTCTTTTTTTTTTCCGAAAGGCATACGTTATTTACATAAATATATCGTATATAATATGGTAGGATATATTTATTTTTTATAGCATGTTGCTTCGTTTTCAACATGTCTGACGAAGTGAATACAAATTTTATTAAGACTTGTAGTTTATGCATGATAAAACTTAATGTCTGAGCATTTACCGAATTGGGGATCGCGCTCCCTTATTTCTGGGGGAGCGGAAAAAAGTGGCACAAATCATCGAAAAAGGTTCGTTCGAAGACGGAGTTTTTCTTCTTCTTTTCCGCGGCCCTGGTCTCCCGAACGTATCGAAAAGCGTCGGAACGGCGACGGAGGACGCTCAACCCCTCGGAGGGACGCCAATCTCCGCGGAGGCCTCGCACTCATGTGAAAAAAGAAAGCTCGAGATGAACTGGGCGGAAAGGATGCGAAATTTATCGCTTCAACGCGAAACACCGACTCGGAAAAAGGGACGGGGGGGGAAAAGAGTGCGGAGTCGGGCACGTGACGCGGGTGGTAGGGGGTGGTGGTGGCGGAGATTTGTTATTGGAAAATCCCGATCGGGAGGCGGCGGAAAAGCGGGGCGCAGAACTTCGGAGGCTCGCCCCGAGAGCCCAAAGGCAGAGACAGACGAGGAAAAACCGGCGAATGGGAGCAAAAGAAAAGCTCTGAGGATGTGTGGATGGAAGTGCATGTGAAGGAGGTTTCCTTAACTCTGAGCATGTGTGGGAAAGACTCCGAGAGCACGGGAAACGGGGAAGAAAAGCTTTTTCCTTTCGCGACTTTCCCGATATTTTCCGAGCGAAATCAGGGGCGTATCCGGTTCGCACCAGAACTAAAAATTTGCTTTCACACCCGGGAAAGTAAAAAAATAATTTTTTTTTGCCTCTTGCGAACAGAGCATCGTAATGTATTATAATTATCGTCGATAAATTGGTAGATTTTGGATCCCGAAAAGTGGTTTGTAATTTACTTAGACCCCTTAATCGTTTCAAGCATCGTTTAGGAATGTGCACGTTATATATATATATATATTTCTCTCCTTAAGTAGCGGACGTATGGAAGCAATTTCGAAAATTTTAAACTCGGTAGCAGTTATTCAGATAAAGTGGATGATACTAAAATTAAAAGATGACTTTTTATCTGAGAAAATAAATTTTACCCGCAGTTATGTGCGTATGCTTGCGTTTACACTTTACAGGACATAATCTGAGCGTTTGAACTTGAGCCTCAGCACGGACATGAAACGAAGTCTTGTGCTGAAATTTGGTTGCGGTTCGATCATGCACTTGCGGGCGTGGACATTTCACGAAGCGTATTGTTAAGGGGGTCGTATAGCGAATGATTTAAGGGTTAAGCCGCACAGGGGGATGAAGGGAGAGGGGTCGGCGCTCTAAGACTGGCAAGATCCCGGTGAAGTTGCAGCGCGTCAGGCGTCTGCTCCTTCCATCCCCCTCCTTCGTGACACAGCATCAAAGCCCGTTCTGGCAAGGAGTCGGAATATTGATTGGGCACCCGAAAACACGTACGCGGATCCCATCGACATTTTTATTCCTGAAACGTTTCACGATTAACTTACCTTCTGCTTTTTTTCTTTTCCTTTTTTTTTCCCCCGATCGGCGATGTGGCGGGATTTGCCTTTGCAAGAAGTGGCGGCAGTCTGCGTGTTAAGTTGCAGCTCGCGTCGCTCACCCGGAATGCCGCTTTTCGGGGCGTGCTCCTCCTCCCGCAGTCCGGAGAGCACCCGTTCACTTCGGCCTCTCTCTCTCTCTCAAGTCGGTTCCGCACACGCACGAAACGCAACCTGCAACACGCACAAATCGTGGATGCCTCAAAAGCGACGTGAACCTTGGTAATTTCCAGATGCTGCACGATGCCCGGTCGAAAATTCGACGAGAATGCACGTGGAACGTGCAGCAGTGCAGTTTGGAATCCTTCAAGCGACAGAATCTTGAATAATCCGACGTTTTCTTTAACTAAAAGAGTACCGCATCACCATACATATAACCTAAAAATCTGAATTTCATTCCGACGCGATTGTCCATTTTAATTATACGGAGTTTGACGTTGCATCTTCCAACAGAGAAAAACCATCTAAAGATTTATTTATTTCGCACGCTCGTTCGGTGCATCTGAAAATCCCCGCAAAACCAGATTGCGGTAATATTATTCCTAACTTGCATAAATATAAATTTTTTCATTTGCACAACCGGATTTGCTGCAGCCGTGCGACTTTTTAACCTCTCCCATCTGTTTATTCCCCGCAGCGGCACCGACTGGAACATTCAGTTATATCGACCTTCTTTTTTTTTGGTTTTTCCTTTTCTATCTGCTGACGTTACACGCGCCGTAACGTGCAATCGCCGTGTCTCGTTTTAAATTTCCGAATTTCAAACTGCACATTTCTGCATTTCCATTCGGGTGCGCGCCCCGCGGACGCGGAGAAGTAGGCGGACGAGCCACCTATCGAAGCGGTTGAAAGTGCCGCCCGATCTCTTCGCTCGATACGAGGCGGGCAGTTTCGTGCCATTTTCGCTGCGTAACGCACTTCTGCCCGTCTGCCAGACTGCGGCAATTCCTGCACAACGTGGAATCTCGCAGACAATCGCGGTCCGGAGAGCAAACACTTTACTCCTCACGAAGTAGGTAATTAAAACCCGTTTAAACGCGGGGGGGGTACCTGGCGGTACCCGCCATTCCGCTAATCACTGCCTTTCATTTTTTTTATTATCTACCTCCGTGGCGCGGATAATTACAGTTTTCCCTTCTATAAATCAAACCGATTTTTAAATAATAATTTTATTATTTTTCCATCCTCATCAAATGCAGATGGAGGGCCGCGATAAAAGGTTTTAATTGAATTACCGCAGGCGCATGGGCTCCGAAAGCATGGAGGCGCACGTGAAAACCTCCGGTGCAGGTGCCTCCCCCCCGCGTCCAGCCGCTGCTGACGGACGAAAGGCTCTCCAGCGGCCGCTCCCGTGGGAACTCCCGATCGCGCTTTTTTCCCCGGACCGAACCGCGCATAAATATTCTCTTAAAAGGGCACCGCGAGAGAAAACCCAGTTAATCACGACCAGTTCTTAACTTTGGCGCGGATTTACGTCAAACCCGACCCCGACCTTTGCCGGCCGCGATCAGGTTTTCGTTAAAAGTTAGCCGAGTCCTGCCTCGCGACCCAGATACGCTCCGGGGAGTTCCCTTCCGATTGCTTCGGCTGCAGGCCGGGGACATCGGATGCAGGTCCCGCTCCGCGGCCCTGGCGAAAACCGCGAATTTCCCGAAAAAGCCCTGCGCGGGACTCCGCGCCACTCTCGCGAATCCGAACTGGAAGCATGCCGGAGATCCGTGCGCTTCCGCGCGCACCTCGCAGCCGTGACCGAATTCAACTTGTTATTTTAAGAGGGCAACTTGAAATTTTTTGACGTTCAAAATCCCAATCGATTTTCAAAAAGCCGCGATGTTCGCCGACCACAATGTTTACCGGGGGAAATCTCTTCATTTTACCAACAATTCAACGGCCGATCCGTACGACTCAAGTGGACATCTAAAATCCTTTTTTCCTCCGCGTCACACTGCCATTAAATGATTGGGGGGGTGGATACCAGGGTTGAAGAAACGAAGTCGCACCGGAATATAAATCGATTCCAATTCAATGTGTTTCAGATTGTTTTTCTCGTCGCAACCAGTATAACAGATTAGGTCCGTTGCGGCAATTAAGAAATTAGTTAAGGCGAACAGGTTTATAAATGTGAAATTAGATTTTACGATCCATCCAGAGTCATTTAGTTTAGTCCTGGACACTTTTTCTGTGTAATTACGCCTGCCATTTGCAGGAAAATACCCCCTCTAATTAACTCCGATCGGCGTGCACCACATACGAACGTCGAATGCGAAGAAAAAATACATACATTAATGTTTGACTGAATTTTTACAATGCCTTTTAGTGCGAATGATTAACATGCAAATTGTGTTTATTTATAAATTAATATACAGAATATTAATCCCGGTTTTTTTTTCGGAAGCGGCATCTCCGAGATTGGTTTACGTGCATTTTTAAGAGAATTTTCCTACGTCTTTTAAACCGGGATTTATTACGTACCAAGTCTCGGGAGAAAAATTACATTATGAATTTTTGCACGTCAATAAATTTAACAGAGTGCAGAGGTGTGGCGTCATTGAAAGGCGCTAATTGCTAACGTTATAGTTTTTTAATGCGCCGGTACGTACGCTCTGGCGTGTTTCTTCTCCGATTGACGCGGAAAATGCAATCTCTCAAACATCCACGCTAAAGGGCTCTCGTCTGCAGGTCGGAAGCCGGAACCAACCGCCGGCAGAGATCTCCATTAAATAAACAGAAAAATTGACGTCTGGAAAGGTTAACTACTTAAGGGAACGACTCACTCGAATTATGATAATGGGGAAGAGAGCGCCCTCTGCACCCACTCACCCCCCTCACACACCCCCCACCCCAGCCCCGTGCCCATCCCGACTCGCGCTCACCGTCTAATACATCAAAAGAAATGTTAAAAAATGAAAGCATCCAAGCAAAAAAACCAAGAAAATTTTCTTCCCTTCCACTAAATTCTTTCTTTTTACTGGAAACAAATTGAAATTGGAGTACCATCGGGAGGCACCGACGCGAGAGGAAGCTCTGGAAATTCCGGGGAACGGAATGAAAAAGGATAAAAGGAGGCGGCTGACGGGGCCGCGGGGTTTTCGGGACGGGGATGCGTGCGAAGGAAAAGGAATTGAAGGAAAAAGGGGCACAAGAAAGGCAAATGGGAAATCAGGGATATGGAAGATGAACATACTTCCGTGTAATAAAAGTTTTCGAGTCGAATTTTTCATTTTTTTTTTTTTTTTTCCTTCTCTTCTTCTCCAGCCTCTTTTCGACCTTCTCTCCAGCCCGGCTCCGGCCCGGTAGGAGTTGCCGGAATTCTCGCAAGATCGGAAACACGTCATCGATTCCCTCCTCGATCGGCGATTTTTCCCATTTTCCAAATGCCTCCTCTTTTTTTTTTTTTTTTTTTTATTATTATCCCGCCGTCGATTTTCCTTTTTTCCTCTCCTCCTTTACTTTCGACTGCAATCCTTGCCCTCGACCCCCCCCCTTCCCTCTTCCCCTAACTTTTTGGCGGGAAGATTAAATTTTCATGAAATTCCCTTTCGAGGACTTCGAACTGAATAAACGTCCAAAAAAGGAGTTCATTATAATTTTAAATAATTGAAAATTCGCGTGACTTGTGAGTTTTCCGTTGACAGCCAGAGGAACGTCATCTATTTTAAGTGTTGCCCTCGCAGACGTAAAAAGTGCTAATAAGTTAAAAAAGATTTCAACACTCCCTGGAAGAAGCGGACGACACATTAACGATCGGGATCGACCAGGAAAAAAGCATTCTCCTCCAAGCTTGAGCTTTGCGCCTCATCCGCCCTGTGCCGGAGCGAAATTAACGGCATTCCGCTGGAGTCGCTTCAGAATCAGTTCCCGGCGATAAATCCCGGGGGATGGCGGGACGCGAAGCCTTTCCGGGACGGAACCCGACAGCCAGGCAAAAGGGGTTCAACTTGTTAAAAAAAAAAAAAAAAAGAAAAACCAATTCATTCCTCATTTACGGTAGTATAATCGTCAAACAGTCGGCGCTCTCCGGCGAACCGCAACCGACCCGCGACGGATTAGCCCGCGATTTTTCCGCGTCATCCGAACCGGAGCGTCGTGTTCGACGCCGCAGGAGGAATTTTCGAAAAGGCGGGAGACGTTAACCCCCCCTCCCCCTCCGGGGGCGATTTTCAGCGTCCGCAACCTGCCCCCGCCGCCGGGGCGTTCGCCCGTCCCGTTTGCCGCCTCCCGACCCCGGCGGGGAGGAGAGCGTTTCCCGGCACTCGACTGGGCAACATTCGCCCTCATTTTCGAAAACGGGCAAGCAAATTTCACGGATGACCTCAGACGCTTAGCATCGCGGACCGAAATTTAAATCCGGAAAACTCACACGCTTTTCCCCCCCCTCCCCCCCCCCGCGCGCCCCATCCGAAAAGGACAAACTTTTTAATTTACGGCAGAAATTTCGCTTTTTATCAAATTTTCATCGTTCTGTATCACATTAAATCCAATTTCGGAGATGATGAGTTTCCCGAGCTTTTTCGGGTTTTCCCCGGACTCCTCTTCGAATCCCCGACATATTTCCCGCTTGTGCAATAAAATGCTACCTTGTGGGCAATGGGCGGATTTTCATTTATTAGCTCGGACTTCGGGACCGGCAGGAATTGGATTTTCCATTAAAAGCATACGTTAAAAATAAAAGAAAAAAAAAAAATTACTGCGGCCGAAGTGGAGGAGAACCAGAAAGAAATCGGGCCGAACGGGTAGCCCAGATGCCGACAGCGGTGCATGTATAACGTCGGGTCTGGACGGGCGATCGCTGCAGGAAAATCACGACGGAGGATGGGAATATTTGTCTCGCCGTAATCTTAACCGTTTATTAGTATATTTTTCAAAGATCTTTTATAAAGTTATTCGGCTTAGGTTATAATCACCGTCCGCGTTACCGGCGGGATTGAAGGGATCGCCCGGAACCGGAAAGGCTGATGAAATTACCGGAAAAGATCGACCCGGAGAAATTTTTCGCCCTTTTTCGTTTATGGCACCCTTTCGTGTGGCTAAGTCGGTCTTTCGGTGCGTGTCCGCAACCGCGACGAGATGAAAAATCCACTTTGAAGCTTCCGGCGACAGGGGCGATTAAAAGAGGCCGCGCGGGGGTGTTCTCCTCTCGGGCGATTCCTCAGCCGCCGGGAGGAGCTCCCACAACCCGTGTGCTCTCCGTCCCACAGCGTCATTCTCATTTTCGACAAGAAAGGAAAAATTCTGCTTCGTCACATTTCCAATCATTTCTCCTGGTAACCTCTTCTCCTCGCTTCCTCCTGTCCGCCCCGTTCCTCGACGATCCGGCTCAATATCGTATCATATTTATTTTCTTTAAGACATCGGCAGCGGCGGCGGCGGCGGCGGCGGCAGCAGCAGCAGCGCCGGTTCTGCCTCTCCTTCCTCCGCCTCGAATCTTCCATCTTCCTTTGACAAAAGGAAAAAAAAAATTTGAAGAAAAGAAGCGAAAGAGCAGAAATGTATTATTGATCTAAATGACATATCTCGTTACACCCTCTTCAACCCCTGCAGCATCCTGCATCCCTTATTCATCTCGACTTCTCACCCGTTCCTTAATTTTTTTTCTTCTCTTCACGGTTCTTTACATTCTTTTTTCTCTCCCGTTCGCTTCTTACATCCATTCCTTTCTCTAATTTTTTCTTATATTCTTTGTTCAATATTGATAAAAAACAAACTTTATATGGAAAATACGTATTTTTTTTTTCTTCCTCTTTTCGGCGCTACTTACGCTACAGTAAGAAATTTTTTAATATTTCCATCCTATTTTTCTTTTTTTCGGAAACGCTGAGGCTCCTTTCTTGCCTCCTCCCTTCGGGACAATTAAAAGACGGCGCTAAATTTAAAGCTTTTGCGCTTTCAGGTAGCGCCCGCTTTTCCTCCGCGAAGAAACGTTAAAAATGTTTCTTCGGGCTGGTTCGAACCGTGCCCCTGCGTTCCATTTTCACGTTTTCATTTTTTTTTTTTTTGATTTTTCGAGCTTTTCAACCCTCCGGGGTTTCGGAGACTTCCATTTCTTCTAACCGGGGAGAACGGTGTCTGGCGGAAGGGAATCCTTACCTGCCGCGGAAACCGATCTGCATGAATGGAGAGGCCGATGCGGTGGCAAACACGTCACCCCACCCCCCCCCTACCCGTGGAGAAGTCCCACAATCTTTTTCATTTTCCATCCCCTTTCTTCCCAATTCAACCCTCCTTCGGTGTTTACTGCAACTTCACCAAAAATTAAAAACAAATCTTCACGAAAAAAAAAAAAAATCCTTTTTTTTTTTTTCGTTTTCGTCGATCCTAGAAAGGGCCCCATGGGTGAGGGTGGAAACGATGCTCGACATCTTTTCTCATTTATATCCACTCCAGGGGTTTAACCTATGCCTTCCATATATTTATTAATACCATGATTTTTTTCTCTCTCTCTCTCTCTCTGTCTCTCTTCTTTCCCATCCGATGATTTTCATGCACCGTCTGGGCTCGATCCTCGAAAAATACTGCTGGAAGTGGCACATAATGAGATAACATCGTTCGTGAGTATGTGAAATGCATATGCGTGATTTGGCTTCCTCCTTGTATGGATGTACTCCGATGACTGTGCATTTCAAAAGTGGATATGAAAAGGGTTCGAAGCATCTTAACCGCGGGATGAAATGATTTTTTATTTTTTTTTTTTTGCGCACCCAGAAATACGAATTTGTTCCTCGTAATCGATACTTTATAATATTTGAGGCCAAACGAAGGTGTATATATATATATATATATACACATAATAACGTAAAATACATACCGGTGGAGGATCCGGGTATTCTCGTCTCTAATTATTTAGGCCCGATCCTTCACGTTAAGGCTGGACCGTAAAACCTCGCCTTATTCTCTAATGGCGAAACGCATTGAGTCATATTATGAGATTTAATCGATGCTGACTCTCCTTTCGCACTGATATCATAGCTATTATTAATGGAGAGGAAGAGGAGATACAGATCTCGTTATTTCGAACCTTATTAAGGCGTGAGATCGGAATATTGCGTTTCTCCGAGTAGTCTCTCACACTGAGTACCTCAAGGAAAACTCGTTTCGCATAAGAATGCCATCAACTTAGATGAAAGAAGGGAAATAAAAAAAACTGAGTTACTGCCTTCGTTCCATGGAGATGGGAAGAAAATTCATTTATTGAAGGTTCAATCCTGATTGATGAGAATTATTGTGGTGTGTGTGTGTGTGTGTGTGTGTGTGTGTGTGTGTTATCGTGTAGAAACGGATTCGAAATCAATTTTTTCCCATACCAGAGAAGTGCGCAGGATGAGAGGCATTGTCGGAGCCGGAGCCGAGGGCAACATTGTTCTCGGCGGATATCCTTAGATGATGACCATACCCGCGGTATCCGATGGCTGTGCACGCCAATTTGGGAATCTTATACATCTTTTCTCTTTTTTTTTTTGTGGGGGGGGGGGGGGGGGGGGGGGGGGGGGGGGGGGGGGGGGGGG
>JAOWBB010000005.1:261670-440642 GCA_028565995.1 Ricinus marginatus
CCGAGAAATTTCGAAAGGGCGGGCGGGGGGGGGTTCCCCCCGCGGCTGCGGCTGCTGCGGCTGCTCGCGGTCCGATCGAGAAAAAGACCGGGACTCGGAGCTATAATTAACGTTAAAAAAGATGCCGGAGAAAATTTGATATTCCCAAATTTCTTGAAAGGAGCCATCGCCTCCGTGCGGATGCCATCGTTTTGAATGAACTGGCTGTTAAAAAATCCCAACCACCAATCGACCGTTGCTCGAAGGATTTTTCGGCGCCCCAGGAGCCAGAAATCGTAAAAAGCTTCCTCTGACTCCTCCCACTTTGCTTTTCCTCCTGTCTTCTTCAGCATCCCGGGACATTAATAATTAAGTGTTAATCCCTGCAACATCATTTGCACCAATCATCCCTTTTTCCTTTTCCTTTGCTCGCACTAATATTAATCGGTTCGTTTAAGTGAATTGTTTTACGATTTTTCTTTTCTTTTTTATAAATCGGTGTCCTGCAATTGTTTCAAACGTCATTTTGAAACGGAGCCATACATGCAGTCGGATTACGCAAAAAAATTATTCTGAGATCGTCAGAGGTACATAAAATCGAGGTTTGTCTAATTATTTAGTTTCATTTGATGTTCGTGTCACGTTCTCGGTTTTCGGACTTAGGCTAGCGAAAAATTTTCCATAAATTTGTTGTGAAACAGGCTGGGGAAAAACTCCTCAGCAAGGAAATTTGATTCGTATCGGCGTACATATATGGCAGCATTTGAGAAAATTAACCCCGAAATATTCGCGAAAAGACTTTTCGCCCGTGTGCATTTTTTCGCGAAAACAATTTTTCATTCCATTTTCTTCTTTTATTTATTTATTTCTTTTTGCAGAACTTACATTTGATAAAATTTATTTTTAGTTCGGTGGAATATTTGAAAAAAAATGAGTTAGAACCATTTCAGAAAGAACATTTTAAAAAAAAACCGTGGGGAAGTTATTTGAACAGTTTAATTTTTTAATGAGAATTATTGTACAGCAATTTCATTAAGATTTATCAATGGAAAGAAAATAGTGCAACGGATAATTAATTTAATTTTTACAGCAGAAGCAAAATTGCGGACATTGTTAAAAATACGTGCATATTGAAACAGTTTTTCTATAATATTAATCGAATGATTTTTTTTTTTTTTATGTGATGTAAGAATAAATTTTAAATAAATTTCATAATTATTAACATAAAAATGAACGAAACACATAATTTCGATTAACAAAAACCTACCATTATATAAAACTGATGATGAAGTTGTCATTTTTATCCAATTTGGAAAGCTAATAATTTTTTAAAATGATGAATATTTTAAATTTTATCTAAAACACAAGGTATTTGATTTTCAATTTAGCAGACTTAATGAAAACAATTTGATGAAGTTCTGCGAACATACATTATGATATTTTGATAGACAGAAGCCTAATAATAGCACTGAAAATGTAGACGGAACGCAAAAATTTATTGTAAATAATGCTTTTTATGGTTAACGCATTTTACTACACAATTTTTTCAATTATCTGCGTGTAATTAATTGTTTTTCCTTTATTTATTTTAATTTTTGCCTGCATAATCTAAAATCAATGTAGTAATTAATTAATATGTCTCTTTAATTCTTTTATAATTTTGGACAAGAATTTACTTTTAAAAATATGTGCTGGAGCTTCCTACGCTCTTTTAATTTTAAAATATTTTTATACTATCTTTAGACGAAATCATTAAAACATTATGAATAAATAAAGTATTCTTTCGCCATTCTCGTGTCAGGATCATATATCTTTTTTTCAGCTTTTCGCATCTGATACGTAGCTAAATTTAGGGCTTTGAATCAGAATTCAATTCAGTTAACAACAGAAAACCTCTTTTTGGCTTTGTTTAAGGGCTTATTAAAAAGCCTCGCCAATGCACGGAAATATAAAGGAAAAGTCAAACTTCATTTACGAGGCACTGGTGCGGATATTTAAGGGACAGGGAAAAAGTTTTGTGACTTCTGCTGGAAAAGCTCTTCGATGGGGGGGGGGGGGGTTGGAAATGCACACGGTCCGGATTCGGAGCAGGACCAACTCCTCATCTGAGCCCAGACTTTATATTTTCCAACGACTTATTACTAAAGTACATTGGCGTTGCAGGCATGCCGAGGCATAGGCGAGCATCGAATCCAACGGCTCAGTACGAGAACGATGACGAGTGCAGTCGGCAAGTGGAAAAGCCAGGGCAAAGAAATGCAGCGAATGCAAGAGAAAGAGCGAGGATGAGGATCCTGAGCAAAGCCTTTTCCAGATTGAAGACGACGCTTCCCTGGGTGCCACCGGACACCAAATTGTCAAAGCTGGACACTCTAAGACTGGCAACCAGTTACATTGCTCACTTGAGGACCATATTAACTGACGACGGGAGTCCCGCGCCCATCGTGCATCCTTTGAATTTGGTAAGTTCCCTCACATTTCTAGCATGCGCCGCCCCGGAGGATTGGTCTTCGGCCCGTGATGGTCGAGGACGCAAACGCTCCAGGTACGTCTGCAGCCTCGGAAATTCGGTCTTCACGCTGGAAATTTCGGGCCGCCGCCCACATCGAGATGGCGGCGGTGGCTCCTGCATTTGCGGGTTCAACACCGATCCCGCTTGCTTCGCAGAGGTGCACCGGCATGCCGCGCCGTCGGGGCGATCCCCGCCTCGGCCGGCGATGCCGAATGAGAAGCAACGCGATCACGCTCGAGCTTAATTGCCCGGGCGAAGTGCAGCTAATTCCCTCCGTATGCGCGGCATTAATTGCTCCGCTAATGGAGATGCTGTCGTGCTCCGCTCAAGATCCAACAGGAGGAACTGGCATTGGAAAATTCGGTTCTAAGCCAAGATTCCTTCCCCAACGAAGTGAGTCATTTTTTTGTGGGGAAACTTTAACCGCGTTGCACGAGCCAAAAACTGAAGGAGCAGCTATTGGTATTAGGAAAGCTCGTGCTATATTAAAAGTCCAGGTGGATACACTCGGCGCAGGCAAGTTTACAAGTTAAAGTTTTAATGACATGTAATCAAATACCGATCATTTATTGAGGGAAATTGGTTTTGTTTATTCTGCGAGTCTCTCCTTTTGTTCCTCTGGCGTTCCGCCATTTTTCTGGGAGGGCAGGGAAGGCAACCAATCGCACTGCGATTCATTCCTTTTCCATTTACCACCTCGTGCCATATGGACCTTCTCATCACCTAGAGAGGCTTTTCTCGTTAGCATCGCAAGGGGCATCAACACTCAACGAGACGTCAAAGAAATTAGGAGCCCCCGAACGTTAAAGCTCCGGGGAAATTTAACGCGATCGCGGATTCGGGCTCCATCAACTGGGTTTCAAATGAAACCGGACATTAGCTTATCCGATGCGGATGTGTGGAACAATGAAGCGAAGCGATTATTTTTCATCGCGGAGAATCATTTCGGTTTCTTGCGGTTTTCGCGGTTCCGGAGTGGGCCTGCGCCGAGGAAAAAGCTTTTTCTTCCTGTTGAATTTACCCCGGATAAACTTTTGCAAAACCTCGCTAGGAGGATACGATTCCGAAGCGCGCACTTAAGTCGAATCTCCGCAGTCCCTTAACCGATAATTTTCGCGAAGATGCGCAGGGCGCATTTATTGTTTTCTTTCACCGATCGGTCGCGAAGCGGGACGCTCGAGGGGAGCAACGGAAAAAGACGTGGAAGGAGAAATCGGGAGTGCAAACGTAGATTTTTCGAACGAGGCAGTTTCTCGGATCACGTGACACTTTCCTTCCCGTCCTGTTCCCAAAATGCAATGCGGCGCATTCATCCTCTTATTATCTTTATCGGTCATCATTATCGTTATCATGCAGAGAATGAAGGCGTCGAGCGAATCAATGACGAATATTATTGACGTGTGAAAAATAGAGCGAAGAGAGAAAAAAAAAAAAAAAGAGAAAACAAATAATAATGAAAATAAAGTCAAAATTAAGATGGGTGCGTATTTGGAGCGAGTTCTTGGCATTTGACAGCAATTCTGAAGGAAAATAAACATACTTAAAGAGGGTTTATTATTTTAACCATCTCTCTCTCGGGTTGTGTATTCGTGGACGTTCTCGGTTTGCAGTTTTTTTTTTTTTTTTTTTTTTCCGTCGTGTTCCTTCCCGAAGAAACCGAAGATGGTGGCAGATACCGGCCCGGTGCGGGACTGGGCATTTCACGCAGTCAGGGGTGTGTTATTTGCAGACGTGGCCGTTCACGATCCAGCAGCAGTCGTCCGACCACTCTTCGAGGAGCCCGGACGAGTGGTCCTCGGAGGAGCAGAATCAGTCCGGCAGCAGGTCCTCCGTCCACGTGGGGCTGATGTCGGGCTGCGTGAGCGGCCCGGTTCCCGGCCCGGATCCGGACCTGGACGACTCGCCTCGTCAGTATGGAAGGAATCGGCATTTTCCCGATCATCGGCATCACTATTCGGATTCGGTGTTGAACATCGGATGATCCTTTGCCCGCTCTCGAGGTAAACCGAAGAAGTTTCGACATCCTCCCATTGACAAAATATTCCTTTTTCTTTTTAATCCGGTGCTGCTGCAACGTAAAGCGTTTTATGCAATTTTCCTTGCATAACGCCGATAAATATGTAAATACGGGATTCGTTTCGACTTTTTAATCTTTAGCATGGAAAAAGCAATCGGATGTATAGATTTGATTTTTCGCTGATGATGAGTATTAAAAAAAAAAAAGAAAAATTTCACGTCTTTGGTCAGCTCTCACCTCCATGTCGAAAATGCGATTCAGGGATTCGGTTTAAGGTCTCGTTTAAAGGCAAAAGAGAAAAAGTTCCGTACTTTCCACGCTCCATAATTATGTTTTATATCTTCTTTTGCAGATATTTGCGATCTTGTCGACCGGATACCGTGGATCTTGTATCGCAGGCAAACTTCCTACTTACTTCGGTTTTCATTTTCAGAATTTCTTTCCTTTATTCCACTAATATTTCCGGAGATCGGGGTGAAAACATTTCTGGCGACGGTTTCGGGTCCTCGACGGTGCTTCCTTTCCTCGGGGAAGACGCCGGCAAGTTCCCGGTCTCGTTTTCAGCAGTCCGGAACGAAAAGTTTTCCGGTGCGGGATGATTTTATTGCGTGAAAATTTCCCGCGTTTGGTCCCCCGCTCGCGGGTCAGAAACGTTTCCGCACCGGCACCGAACGTCGCGGGGCAATGAAGCAAAAAGAAAAAAATGGAATAAAAAAACAATAAAAAGGAAGAATTTTATTTTCTTTATTTCACTGGGAGTGTTCGTTGGCAACCCCTGCGACTGGTTTCCGACCCTTCAAAGTCTTTGTTTATTTACTCAAAGTCAACGCTCCTCTAAACAGTTTTGCTCTCTGCTTTTGCGCTGAATGGGACGGGGCGCAAGGTTGGCCAAAACTCGATCGCGGCAGGCTCGGATGCGGGAAGAAAAGGACCGTCGGAAGTCGCTGAACGGATCGAGGGGAATGGCAAAGGAAGAGGTGGATGGTTCGTGCGGGTCGAGCGACATCGCCGTGCGGATTTCCAGCGCTGCAGGAATTTGGCGGGTTCTCCATCGATTTTGCTGGAAATTCCCAGCGTGGCGCCCGGGAAAGAAGATCGCGGATCGAGCGTCCTTCGAAGCGATCCCCTAATTTTGCGATTAGGCAACTTGCGATGCAGCAACGCAAAACGAAGTGCGTTTCCTCGCTCGAAGGCTCACGTTCTTTTGCCACGTTCTCTCCGCTGGGCGAAAAATCAAACCACTTCCGCTCGTTCGTCGCATTTGCCGCAAAAGGGAAAAAGTTGCTTCGGATCTCCCCGCGGCACCGCACTGCGAAGTCGATTCAACCACCTTTCGGAGTCCGAAATTGTTTTTCCGTCGTCGGCGACGAATTTGTCCCGTTCGTCGCCGCGGTTGCGATCCACCGGCTCTGGCCCGGGGCCGAAGTTTTCTTTAGCTCAGTCAGCAGTTTGAAAACTGCTGAAACCGATGAATGATTCTTGTTTTCGTAAGGATCCTCTTTTATTTCGCCAAAGGCCGCATTTTTATAAACAGACAATGACTTCGAATTCTATTTCTGCGCAATCAGCACCGGCGTCGAATTTCATTGCGATTAACATGAAAATAATGAAGGAAACCGCATGAGAATTCCTCGGGCGAAACGGCCCCTTCCGTCGCCGGGAATGAATGAAAATTTTCGCAGGTACCCGCGGAAATGAATGAACGAGAAGTTTCCTTCTTACGGCTCCAAACTGGTCCCGACACTGTCGCGTGCATTTAGGTCCGTCCAGTTCGATCCGCGTCGTCCGAGATCGCTTCCTTCGAACGCTATTCCCACGTTTTTTGTGCGTCACGTACCGGTTTTTGTCATTTTTCTCCGCCGATGGTTTTTTCTTCTTCCTTTTTTTTTTTTTTTTGGGAGCGCTTCAAGAGGTGCCTTCGTCGTTTCAATTGGGCGTTCCGTGCATGCTCTTTTATGAGGTGTGACAAGGCGAATGGGAAATTTCACCCGAACGACTTATTCGAGCCCATTCACCCGAGAAAAAGTCACCTGTCTACGAATGCTAATTGAAAAAATATTTCCCTTTCAAACCGTCAACGAAGTGACTTCTCTTTGTGTACCAACAATCAACCCCGTTAAGCTAAATGACGCGTCAACAATAACAAATAACGCTCGCGATGAAAGAAATGACCGTCGTGGAAGTCTGCGGAGTGGACCGTCATCCGGGTGGAGGGTGTCGGAGCATTTTAGTTCCACGTCAAGAGCCAAAGACTGACTTTAATTTCCATTATTTGAGAGAGCGATGTTTTTGCACCTGGACGCCCCGAAAAAAAGTGACCGTGGAACGCCTCTTGAAAAAACCGTGCGACGGGGACGTGGCTTTTGGTTCCGGCCATTTTCACAAAGATGACACGTTTTTTTCTGGCAGTTAATAAAAAAAAAAAAAGGGGTTGCCCGAGTCAAATTGGCCGGGAAAATGAATGAGATTTGCAGATGTCGCCCCGACGGTCCGAATGCGAGGGGCGACAGCCGATTCGGTTACTGCCACGATCCTTTCCCGAACGGGGCATCGCCCCGCGTTCGCCTCGCTGGCGACCGCGCTCGGGTCGGGTCGTCCGAACCTTGCGGTTCCGAGTCCGTTTTCCCCCTCCTTCCCGGGGGTGGGAGTGGGGGAGGAACCTTCGGAAATGGGAACCTTTCCGCAAAAAGGCAAAAGCCGTTCCTCCGGCGGATCGGACGCGGGAGAAGAACCGAACCGGAGAACATTTGGTAAACATAAGGTTAAGTTTTCCGTAATTGTATTATGTCCTCTCCGTTTGCGGAGGGTGGAAAAAGGATCGGGTTTTTTTTTTTTTTTTTTCAGAGGGGCATCCCCTATTTTCGTCGTAGTATGAGAAAAATTTTAAAAACGCTAACATTTGTTAGACATTTGTCGCGTTTTGGCGACCTCCTTTTGCACGGCAGAGACGGGGCGGGAGGGAAACGGTTCTCCGGGCGAACCACTCGGGGAAACGCTTCCCTTCCTGCGGGAAAGTGGAGGTTGGGTTCGCCCCCCAACCTGCGGGGGCTGACGGAAGGATCCGCCGCGACGACGGATGATGCGATGAACGATGGCCGAACCCCGCTACATTTGCTGCTTTCGAGCTCGCTGCGGATAAAAACCCACGACAGAGCAGAGAGAGAGGAAACCCGTCACTTTAAGAGCTAATACTATTCATAATAAGTGACAGATACAGTTAATTTTTCATAAGTTTCACAGGTGACTGATGAAAATCACATTTATTCAGGTTTAAAGTTGTGGGTGGGAACATTCACAATGGGAACAAAGACGAGAAGAAGCCCGGATACCTGTGAATGCCGAGGGAGGACAAAAAAAACGAGGCCCCCGGGGGCGGGCTCCGGGTTCCTCGGGGCCCGTCAGCAGCGGAGCGGCGCAGCGGGCCCGCGGGCGGGCCGAACGCGACGTTTTTACAGCGTCACGGCGACTACGCCGAACGGGAATGCATTAAATTTAATATTCGCATAATAATTATTGGGTTATTATCGCTCGATTTGCATAACGCCAATCATTGTCGTTGCCGTTCTTCGGCCGATCTGATTGCGTTCGGCCCGATCGGAGGCTTTTCGCCCGCTTCGGCGCAATGAAATATTCACGTGCGGCCCGACGTATCTCGGAGTGCGAACCGGGGACTTTTTTTTCCTCTTCTTCTTTCTGCGTGGTTCGCCCGAACTGGGAGTGCCCCGGGAGGGCTTCGGCATCCGGAGCGTTCGGTGACCGTCCTCGCGAGTCGAGCGAGGTTTCCATCTGGAATGGAATGCACCGCGGCGACGACCGGTCTGCATCCCACCTGCGAGACAACCTCTCCCCGATGCCTTCGCTCTCCGACGCATCAATATCGCGTTGGCATCGAACCTTGTTCACGACCGCTTCCCAGGTTCTCAATCAATAAAACGCTAAATAATAGCGTCGTCTTTCGACCGGGGACGTCCCTCGATCTCGCCCACTACTCTTCGGACGGCGCTGTGTGGTCCTCCTCCGCGGGGTTTGGCGAACCCGAGTCTGCCCTCGTGCGCCCGGGAACGGGCGTCGGATCCGGGCCGGTCGGTTGTGCGCTGAAGATCGCGAGCGGAACCGTCCGGAAGCGCGGGAAGTCGCGGAAAATCCGAACGGGGCCGGTGGAAATTTTGGAAGGCGGGAAGTTCCCGACGGAATCCTCCGCTTCCGGTGGCTGCGGAGAGCGTCGCAAGCTTTCCCGGTGGATTTGCGATCCGCCGACAAACGTTTGTCGGCCTTTTTCTTCCTCTCCGAATCTTGTCGAGCAGACGGATGAATGTTGTCGCTTCCGTGACGTTCGCTGCTTCGAATCGTCTGTCCGTTCTTCGTGCTCACGGAGAAGAGGGAATTAGTATCCGAGCCCGGAAGAAGACCCTTTGCGGGTTCTCCGGGCTTGCGGCAGACGCGCCCTGGCCCCGTGCCCCGTCGGGCATTGCGTTGCGTGGCGAGCGTTTGTGCTGCGATTTTTGTGGGATCTCTGGTTTCCTTTTTCGTCCTCTTCCTGTCGGATTTTTGCTGCCTCGGCATCATTCGAAGAAGATTCAACACGGGCGGAATCGGAATTCGATAAATTTCAGGCATTGTCTTGCATCCGCCGTCTTCATTCATTTTTTTGCGGAGTCCGTTTGAAGTTTCCCATTTTACTTCGCAACCAGGATTTTCTGCGGTTTTTATTTCACTTACCGAAGCATCTTACCACGCGCTAACCGATACTGAAGCGTAATGTTCCGAGCGGGATGCCTCGCCGAACCCATGTCCGTGAAGGAGCGAATCGCCTTGCGGGCACTGCAGCCGGGGGAGGGTCTCTCGGGGTTGAAAACAAATTTTCGCCCCGTCCGGGAGATCGCTGTCCCGGAGCGATTTCACCGGAAACCGCCTTAACGGACTCGCGATCTTCGCTTCCCGCCGCCACTTTCCGTTTCCCGTCTAAAATTCGTCGTCTGCCGATGGAAACGCGGGACGGTTGCGATTTTCTCGAAATTTTCGGCGGCGACTGCCGGAACGGACCCGCAGCAGAGAGGCCTTCTTACTCCGAGGCCACGGGCTGCTCGGGACGATCGAAAAAAGCAATCGGAGAGTAGCCAAGTGCGACGCCCGAACAAGGAAACCGTCGAAGGGAAACGTGGTCAAGATCTCCGAGGGAATTTGCGGGAAACGAGTTCTCCGCGTGCACCGTCCGAGGACAACCCCAGGGGAGTTTCCCTTGCACGGAAAGCGCGCGGAAGAGGAAGCAAATTAATTCGCACGGAGCAGGAAATTTGCGGAACGAGCGACGCGTGCAGGTCTGTCCCGGAGTGTCGGTTGCTCCCGAGGCTGAATTTCGACGGGGACGGCAAAGACAGGCGTTCGCGGTCGAAGCTCCGGCTCCGCCGAAAGTGCCGAACCGAAGCGTCGCAGCGGGCGGACGAGGTAAACGCTCGATGACGGCGTCGCACTTTGCGACGCCGGACGTCACCTCGCTGGGCGTTTGCCGCCGTTTCACTTCCGTCAAACCGACGGGAAACACCGGGCTCGAAAATTTTTCCCGCAGCCTCGCCGAACTTTCCGCGGAGCTGCCGCAGCGGCTTTAAAGGCATTTTTAACGAACCGCAAGCCCACGTTGTCTCACATAATAAATACTTTTACCTCGCAACTTGAAACGCCTCTCGTCAGCCACCCGATTTTTAATTGCATTTTTGTACGAAACTGAATCAACCATTTTTGATTCGTATCCCGTTGCCGAAATATTTTCGCCCGGAATTCCGTCCGAGGCAGATATTTCGGCCGGAATTACGTGCGAGACGAGCGAGCCAGCGATTCGCGTCGATTCGACTCTCGTTAGCCCGGATCGAGGGGAAGCGGCGGAGCTTCGACGTGGCAGGAGCCCGGCGGACCCGGCACCGACGCATCGAGGGTGGACGGCGGAGGCCTCGCCGGCCTCGCAGAGCTGCCAATGAATCGTTCAAGGTACCAGGAGATAAAGAAGCAAGTAAACCAAGTGCCTGAGATCACACATGGCCATCAGATGCAGGTGCACGGCCGACACCGCGTCGCCACTCGGTGCATTGTTAGGCGTTCCCGATTCTCTTTAACATTTAAGCTTCTTCACGTTCCACTGTTATTTGCTGAGGAACTCGAGGGCAACTATGCGAAAAATGCAAAACCTCCTTCGAAGGCCTCCGTTTTGCCGTTTGCCGTCGCCCGAAGGAGCTGGGAACGCGGGAGTTCCGCGGGCACCGAACTCGCTCCGCCGCCGGATCGAAGGCGTTTTCCGGCGGGCGGACCGTCGTGGCTTCCGTCGCTTCGAGGGCAGCGCCGTTGCTCTCGGTAAAATTCGCACAAGGACTTCGTCGCGACCCAAAATCTGCGGCGGCACACGCCCATCTACCGCGGGGCGACGGCCCTCGTCAGATCGATCGCGGATCGCGGCACCTTTAAGACGCGGCCGAGAGATCCGATCGGGGAAACCGGCGGCGGATCGCCGCGGAGATTTTGAAATTCGTTGGGAAACCGGTTCGGGGGGAGGCGAAAAGACTTCTGCCACGATCGCGCGAAACTCCCCCTTCGGGGAACCGTCCGGGAGGAATTTTCCCCGCGCAACGTCCGTCGCCTCGACCGGCGGACGCATTTTTCGGGGCCAATTAGAGAGGTGGGAAGGAAGAAATTCCATGGGAGTTTCACGTAAATTGTGAGGAAAAACCAATTTGGAGGGAGAGTCACGAACGGAGCCGAAAGAAGAAATCCCAACGTTTAATAACAGTGTTTAGATTCTCGAAATTCGACCTTTTCGACGTGTTTTCCCACAACGCGCCGCGAGATTCAATCGATGGAGGCTTCTCCGACCGAAATCGGCGATCGAAAACGGCTTCGGACGCTTTTCGATTGAGGCATTCATCGAGAAACCTGATTTGCCGCGGCCCCAGCGATCTGCCTTTCGCGGGGACGGGGCCCCGGCGTCGCTTGGAATTTCGCGACGGCGCCATCGCGTCGAAGGAGGAGAAAAGAGCCTCCGTTGTGGCCTACCTGAGGAAAAATTCCTCTCCCGTCGCAGGCGGTTTTGCTGAATCAGCGCCGTCGCGTTCTGCTTACGACCGCGGACGATGCGGACACGTACGGAAGATGCGCCGGTTGCCGACCTCCCCGGGTGCCAACCTCCCGTCGGGAAAGGTTTTCGCCCCGGTTTCCGGGACCCGGGAGGGCCCCGCGTCGCTCGAAGCGAAGCGTTTCCGAATGACAATTCCATCGGTTAACTTTACGATGCCATAAATCCATCCGAAATAGTTTTGACTAAGTCTAAAATTATCGTGTTTACAATACCTTCGGTTTGCACCTGAAAATCTTTTGAAATATTTCACCTTCGCAGGGGTGGACAAAATCCCGGCTCCCGCATCCCGGGGACTCGCGCGAAAGCGAACCGGAAACGGTCGGAAACCGCGGCGTTTTCCCCTTGTCCGATCCGTGGGGCGCGGCGGGGTGACTTCCGTCCCAGCGAGTGGGCGGAAGTGCGAATCCTTCCGCTTTCCTTTTCCGGTTCCTTGCCCACCACTGCCGCACCCGAAGTTTACGAATTCTGTTAAGATCCTGCACTCTAATAACTTTCGTTTATTTAAATGGAACCATAAAAATGGCTGGAATTGGCGAGACGAATCCTTACGGCGCCAAATTATTTTTAACTGGATTGTAAACCTGAATTTCGGTACCGTAATTTCCAGTTTTAATGCTGTTTCCGAACCCTCCCGCTGATTATACCTTTTTAAAATAACTGTTTTGCACCTGTACGAAACCATAAATCAACGTGCCATTCCTTTCCCTTGCAATCGGAGATGCTTCCCTGACCGTCACTGCCCTACCTCAGCGTCAAACGCTACGGCGACCTCTGCCACGTCGCCTCGTGCCCCGAAGGAAGGATTTCCCTCGCCAACCGTTGGCGGCGCGAATTTCGCAACCTCTTCGGCCGCTTTTTTCGCCTTCCTCTCGCCAGAGAAAGAAAAACTTGTCCCGTGACAGGGCTCGACGGCTCTGACATCACCGAGCACCTCAAAATGCCGCGCGCGGCAACATTTTCTCCTCCCTTTTCGTCCGATTTGGCGTTTCGGGTTTTCCCACTTGCGCGGGAAACGAACGGGCGATCCTCCCGGCGGACCTCCCGGAACGATCGTAAGCGCTGAGGCGGTGGGGGCCCCCGCGTGTGACATTGCGCGATTTCGTTGACCCGAACGGAAAACGGAGTCGGTTCCACCTGGGTAACTTAACAGGAACGAGCGAAACGCGCTCCGATGACATTATCGAATCGGGGCCCGGTCAACTTCGAGGCGGAACCGGCCGCGAAGAAGCCCCGAGGGGGCCAAAACATTATTCGATGGCGAGGGAAACGAGAAATCTCGCGGTTCGCCCGGTTAGAGACACGACGACGATCGTCCCGGGGGGGGGCGGGGTTGAGTCTCGGCCGGAAACGAGCATTTTTCTCCGGCTGCGACGAAACCGGCTTTTCCGGCGGGGAAGTGAAAATTTCCCGAATGCTGCTTCGCTGACGGTCGACGCGGTCGCCGGCTTCGATCCGAAGGTCGACGGATCCGCGGGGAGAACCGGAAGCGAGGTGCGTCGATCCGAGGCCGCGGGAGGATCGCGCGACGCTTCGCGGAGCCGGTTTCGGCAGAGGCGCCCCAACCCGGACAGGTTTCGGCGACGGAAGCGGTGATGAGAGGCCTTCGGCTTCGGTTCCGGTGGCCGAAAGCGAAGCGAGGGATCGCGGCCGCGGACGCAAAAGGACGAGGAATCGCGCTGCGCCGCGGGGGAATCCGTCGTGGCTCTAGATGCGAGGCGGGGGTTTTTCACCCCTTTTTCACCCTTGACCGAAATTCCACTCGCGGCACGAGTTTCCGCGTCGCTTCGAGAGACAAAACGGAAATTGTAAAAATTGCGACACTTTTTTTACTTTCCCGTGGCACTATTTTTAATATTCATTGTAGGAAAAGTCATTATTTTTTAGATTTATTATCGAAAAATCTCAGATTTTGTCGGGTGATGCAGGTGTCTCACAGACTGGAGGGCGCCGCCAGGTTTAGCCGTGACTAAAATATTTCGTGTTCGTAACTTGTTTAATGTCCATTTTAATGGATTCTCGAACACGTGTTTTTTCGTGAAATTTCGTATTTTTCGATTCCCGGGAGTGACATTTTCGCCCGGTCAACCGCCTGATTCGACCGCGGGCCGCTTCTGGCCTCGTCCCCTCGCCCTCCAGCGACTCTCGCCCTCGCGAGCCGACGGGGACGTCGACGGGCCCCAAATCAATGGGAACAAAAGGAAAGCTCCGAAAACGCCCCGGCGGCGGAGAAATCCGCCGCGAAACCGTCGGAGCAGGAAGCCGCCCCGGGTTCCCCGGTGCCACGTTCTCGCCGGAAGGGAGGCCGAGCTGGAAGTGGCCCTCTCGGGGAGCGTCCCCGTTATCGGGAGTTATCTCCGGCATTTGAGGAAATATTTACGACCAATATTTAAACTACCCGTGGCATGCCCCACTCCGCCCCGCGTTGATATTTGAGTTTGATTTGAGCATTTTTGTCGTGGTTTCGCGCAAAGTCAAACACGCATCGGCAGCAGGTGCGTGCGAGGAATTTCCGTGTTTGGTTTGCTTAGAGGTCCCCGTTGCAACCTCCCGAAAGGCACGCACGTCCCGGGGCGCGTTGTTTGCGCATATTTTCTCCGTGGGAAGAGCGCGCGGATGAAAAATTTTCGAGCCGCGGCCGGAAACGGCGCGCCGGGTGCCTCGCCGGGGTTGCCGGACTCGGCAGCGTTGGAAGTGCTCCGGAGTCAAATCGTGACCTCCCGTAATCTTGTTCTTTATTATTATAAGCATCGTACCTGAAAACGTACCTCGATGATGTGACAGGTATTGCAAAAGTATTCTACCGGAGTGCTATCACTCCGAAACTGCGACTCGTCGTAAGCTAAGGATGGGGAACGGTCGGAAACTGTAAACCACGAAGGTCTGAGCGTTTTGTACCTGATTTGTTCCTGAAATGTGCAGGTGTGCAACCTCGGGCTCGGTTTTTTCCCCCGCCCCACCCCTCGCGCCCTCCCCCCTCGGAGCATTTTCATTTTCATCATGGGTGATCTTTAAGAAGATCACGATTTCCCCCCACCGACGCCATCTTTGTAATTTCTCGAGTCATGACCGGCTTTTTTAGTAAATCATTTTTTTTTTTTTTTCCACGGGTCCCTTTTGCCGCCTCGCCCCGGGACGCGATCCCGAACGGCCCCTTCGAGCCGGTGCCGCGTCAACCCCCGCCTCGAAGACTTCCGTTCCGAATGCGGGCACCGCTGCACCATCTCGCGGCGAAGCTCCGAAGGTCGAGATTCGCGGAGGTGGCGAATTTCCGGCTCAAAGCCTCCGGAATCGGGAAAATTTATTTCGTGCGTCGCAAAAATGAAATCCGGGGCGGACGAACGATGCGGTCAATTAAAATTTCTAACGTTTCGGTACCATTCGCTCGAGTTCCTCGGTGATGGGCCAATTAACGTCGGATTTTTTTTTTTTTTTTTGTTAAGTTTATTCAAACCGATTTTTTTTTTTTTTTCCCCGGCGATCTCTCGTTGGGGACACGAAGCACATTCGACCGAAGTGGGTCACCAGAAGTGTCAGAAGACTCAGGCGCAAAGGGTTCGGGCTTCCTTTTCCGGCCGCTGCCACGTCGTCCGAGCTGCGACAGCGGTCCCCGACTCGGGCCGCGCCTCGGGGTTAAAAAGCCGGGAGCGACCGAGCGCCGAACGAAGAAGCGGAGGGCACTTCCTGCGGAACCCGGGGGGGGGGGGGACGGGGCCGAGGCGAACACTTGGTTCAATAACGAAGTCGGACGAGACCGAAAGAAAATCCTCCTCCGCCTAAGTTAAACAGGAAGGCGGAAGAGTGTTTACCGAAAAATTACCGGGTCGATTATGATGAAATTTTTGTTTGCACCTAATCAGGTCCACCTGACACCTGTGCTGCATGATTCGTTGAAAAATCAGGCACCGAATTCCTTTTCTCGAGCCACGCTCGCTCTCTCCCGCCCTCCGCGGCGACGCGAAGGTTTCGTTTGCGCGACCCTCGGGATCCGCCGCCGCCCGGGGGCGAAAGGTGCGAAGCTTCCGGTCCGGGGCGCGTTCATTCATTTGGCCGAACGCCGCAGAGGGAGCCCCGATCGGAGGATATTTGATACGACGGGCGCCCGAGTGTCGACCGAAGTGTCACTCGCGTTTATCGCATTTCAAATTTACGATATGTGGCCGAAGAAAAAATATAAATAAATAAATAAACAATGGAGTGGATAATCGAGTCCTTCGTATTTGGCCCGCAATTAAGCGAAGAGGGGGACGAGCGGCAGTCGGCTCGAAGCGGGAGACGGGACATTCCGCGTGAAGTCGTGGAAGGAGACGATGCTCGGGGGTGCCTCCGGAGGCCTTTCGCTCGGCTTCCTCATCCGACACAATCGCCTCCTTTGTCCCTTTTCTTTGTGTTTGCTCTGCCCAAATCGGGGAAACCATGAGAAACGCTCGCCCGGATTCCTTCCTCATTAATCGACTCGCTCTATGTAAACTCACGCACGAATAAGTACAATCAAAATACTCAAAAAACTCCACAATTACCTGTCCGCGCTGGATGTTTGGAAATGCCTACCTCGGGGAGAAGGAAACAATGTTTTCCACCTTGGTGCTGCCCACCCAGAGTGCTCCTCTCCCGCGTTTCGTGCCGGAGAGTCGCGGCCCGTACCTGGTGGCAAGAAAAGGAAATTTTTTTTTTTTTTTTTTCTTCGCCCATCCGCGCATTTATTTTCGCATTCCACGGCTCCGTTTCGGCCCGGCTAATTCCACGATTCCGAATCCGATCACGAACGAAAGAGGAGCGAGCGCGATCGGAAGCCCCTTCGGGGGCGCAGGAAGTGCGTCCTCCCGCGGGTTTCCCCGGCGACCGGTCTTCCGAGGCCTCCCGAAATAAAGGGAACCTTGATTCCGTGGCCTTGAAATTTAAGACTCCGATAAAGGGCAAACGTGCCGCAATCCAGGTTCAGGTTGAAGGTGTGCATCGGCGACTTTTGTGTTACCATCTCCTAATTTGGAAGTTATCTTAAATTATTACTCAGCGGAGAGCGTAGTGGGCGAAGGACGGAGAGATGCCTCCGTCCGCGGGTTCGAGAGAGAAGAAAGATAAAAAATAACTCTACTCCGTAAATCTGGGCAGGTGTGCGTTAGACTCTTTGGCGCCAGCGACTTGCAGTTCGGGGACCGGGTTAAAAAGACGCCGGAAACCTACGCTTTCCAAACGGGAAGAGGGCTCAAACGCTTTTCTGGGAAATCGGAAAGTCATTCGGAGACGTGGAACGCATGCTTAGCTTGCGAACGGAGCCGGTACCTGACCCGTTAGGTTCGATGTTTAACTTACATAAAGGCGGTACCTGGTTTCCTCGGAGATATTTGGAACCGAGCGAACACTTGTTTCTCCCGGGCTCTCTGTTTGCTTTGACAGTGTTTAACCTAAGTCGTGGCGGTTTTTCATTCACGTATGAGAATTTTTCCTCCAAAGGAGTGATATCAGCACCACTCCTTTGTGTGTCTGACCGATTGGTAATAGGAGAGAACATGCCACGGTAGACGGTGGGAAAGCTACCGTTCGAAAAAATTTTCCTTTTTTTTTTTTTTTTTTTTTTTTTTTTTTTTTTTTTTTTTGTTTTCGCGTCGATCGGCTTGGAATTTGAATAAAAATGCAAATGCGACACCGAGGGACGGCCTTGCCTCCGATGTTCGGGCGTGCCGCGGTGGCAAATCCGAATGGCGGAGGCCACGAACGCCCGCCCGAATCTCCTTTCGTTTCCCACAGATTTCCCGGGACACCTGGAGCCCGCCGCCTCCGGGACGCGGGAAAGCTTCGCGGATCGAGCATCTGCGTCGTCACCTGGCTCAAAAGCGGAAGCAACCCCTTGGGAACGAGGATGGAGCAGAACGTCCCTTGCCAAATGCCCCGAAAACGGGATCGCCCATTCTCGTGGTTCTTTGCATTGTTCCGCGCACAGCTTGACTCTTTTGCCGTCCCGGCTTGCGGACGATTTGCCAACCGATTTGCCGTCTCTCCTTGACTCGTCGGCTAAACGGAAGCGCGGAACGGCGGGCAGCTCTTCCGCGACGTTGCCTTCGGCATCCGGGAGCTTTCTGCATTCGGGCATCCCGTCGATGTGGCAATTTCGACGGGAGAGGTAGCGGGGGTCGACAGCGTAAAATCCCCGAGACCAAATGCCGTTTTTAAGCCGACACGTGGATTGGACGACGTCCGGAGCAACCCTCGATCGAACCACCCTTGTACTTAGACGAAATTAAATGAAACCGTATATTTGTTCACTTAATATGATTCGACCGGGGGCTTTGGGAATATTTTTCATTTTCTCATAGAAAACTAATATCAGCTGACGAGCTTCACGTGTGAAAATTCTAATGGGAAACTTTTCGCCCAAATGTCGGTGCTCGATGACCGCGGGCGCTCACGTGTGGCACGACACGGCGCGGGGACACCTCCGCGATCGGTCCAACGCTCTTGTTCCCGTGCGAGTTGCTTCTGCCACCCGATCGGACGCGTTCGACGGAAGCGGCGAACTCGTTGCGAGAGTCGAGCGAACGGAGCGGGCGAGGTACCCTGCCTGGAAAACCCAATGCGGATGCATAAGCGTTACGCACGGGGTTATGCGTGTTACAGTTCGAAAACGTTTCCTCCGTCGCGATTGTCTTCGGCCCGAAGAATTCTCGTTGCAGTCACTTGTCCATATAAATCACGCGAGTTAACGACCTCTCCGCGGCCGGGCTGGAAACGGACACCTCTCCCGGACACATCTGCATCCTCTAACGGCTCTCTTTGTTCCGGCCTCCGGCAGCGTTCGGGGCGAGGCCCCGGTCTTCCCTTTTCGCCGATCCGAACAGCGGATCGGCGTCTTCCGATTCATCCCTCGGCAAAGGGCTCGCTCGGGCGTTAAGAGGATTTTCCGAATCACCGGAAAAACGATTCTTTCTGCGATTGTTCTCCTCTATTCCGGAATCTCCGCCACAATTTACCCCGAGTGGAACGACGCGAAGTCGCAGCTCATTAAAAGTCCACGTTTTAATGAGTTCCCCTGGAGAAAAAAGCTTAGAGTTAAGCTCCGGCGGACCGCCCGCTAATCCGTTCACGTTTAGCTAATGCCCTCGATTGGCGGGGATAATCCTGGAAAAAAATAACACTAAACGAGGGAGCGCTCGGTGTGCTTCCGACACGTGACTGCACACGTGGTTCCTAAAGCTTTTAACCCTAAATTCGCATATGTTCTTCCTTTGTGTTTTCCCTTTTGACTTTGTATTCTGCCGGTGTTGTCCCGGGCGCGTGACCCCCCCCATTTCCGTTCTGCGGGCATTTCACGAACGCTAGTGCCCCGATGTATCGAATTTCGGGTCTGCGACTCGTCCCGCGTCCGGGAGAGGGACAACGGAACCGGGATCGGGTTTGGAGGAGCAGTGACCATAATTCTTGCTTAAGGACCGATAAAATCTTTCCCCACGCGGAGCCGCACCGACCCATTAACCCATGAATCATGAGACTTCTTCAACCTCTTTGAATAGTTGACTCTAATGGTAAGTGTGGCCATTACCGAACGGAAAATATTTGAGTTGCTTCGTGTTATTTTAACCATATGTTGAAACAAATCATTCCGAGTACTGGTGCATTATATGTGGATCACGAGAAGTCATCAAACCGCGGTCTCCGTCTTGGTCTGTCTTCACGGGATCCTTGCAGCGGTTTCCACTTCCGAGGCCCTTCTGTTTTATCTCCGGCCCGCGATTCGTCTTGTTTTCCGTCACCGGTTCCGAGCGTCGACATAATAGTTCGCCTCCCCGGCTTCGCGATCGTTCCCCGACCGATTCCCAATGGCTGCGATCGCCTCCAAAGGAAAATATTTCGCATTTGTTTGAATGAACCCGGCCGTGGAATCAGAGGGACCGAGTCCAAGCTGCTGTGTTCGTTGCCCCAATCCAACGTACCGCATCGCGGGTAACAATTACCCAAATACCTCGTCGTCCATTCCGCGTCGAGGTGAAAATTGAGGTTTTGCGGTTGGCTACCGCGAATGTTGCGAAGTTAATTGGCTCCGAGTGGCGAATGCATGCGCGGCTTCGTCGATAGGTGAACGCGGAAGAATTTCCCCGGCCGAAACCCGGGACCCGAGAGCAGGGCCCCTGGATGATTGGGAGAAGGAGCGATCGGAGTGCCGCGGGGCCCGAGATCGCCCGGAAACTGATAATCGAATCGCGAAATTCGCGGAGGAGGGGCCCCGGATTTGCGGTGTCCGCCCCGAGGGAGAAACCCGTGGCTTCGGCCGCGAAATCCGAATCCGTTTGCTTTCCGAGATCGGCCGCGGAGCTAACGGCGGGACGCTGCTCGATCGCGTCGCAACGCGACATCTCGCCCATGTTTCGATCCGTCATTCAAAGCCGTCGTGAAAACCCCCGCGGAATGCCAAGAGCACAACACCTGCACCCATCTGGACACCACTCGGCCATCAAAGCAGCGTTCACAAAAGCCTCCGCGCTCTCCCCGAGCACCGAGAGACGTGGCATCCTCCTTTCCGAGACGTGGGATTATCCCCCGAACCGCTTCGAGTTCGCCGCTCGACCCGTACGCGGCCAGCTCGATTTTTCTCCTTCGAAAACTGTTCCTTCCGCTTCCGGCCGGGGTGCGACGCTTCTCCCCCCGGGGGAAATTCAGCGCTCCGGAGATCGCGAGGAAGCTTTGTTTGTCAAAGAAAATAATTTACTTTTCAATGGAGGCTAATTTTCAGAAACAGTTCACACAGTTTATCGTCGTGTAATACGATAACGGTGGCGCCATTCAGGTCTTCCTTATGCGCGGGGTCAAATGCACCGCGCTGAAGCGACTTCGTTAGTCCCGCGACATTTTCCCCGCGAAGCGGCGTCGATACCTGAACGGGAGCCCTCGCGAACCGTTCGGGGGAAGGTTCCCATGGGTTTCGGGTGTGGGGAAGCGGAGAAGCCGTGGACGCTGAAGGATTAAATTAACAAAGCAAAACAAAGCAGGTGAAGTCACTCTCCGAAGATCCTGAAATCTGTACATCCTTCGAGTTTCAGGTGTCGTATTCTTTAGCCAAGTAGAAATTTGAATGGTTCAGAAGACACGACGACGTCTTCAGCTGTTCAGAATTATTGCATCCGCTGGAAAACGGGGGAGAAAGGAGCTTCCGAGGATCCGTTGCACACGTTGAACCGGAAGCGGGCCCGGTCCGGGAAACGTCGGGAACGGACCCCGGGGGACGCGGGCGACGACGTGGAGGCAGGGCGACCGACGGGGACCGCTGCAGAGAGGCAACGCGGGAACGGCACAAAGGCGTAAGGTTGTACCCGCTCGATTATTCCCAATCAGGGTTTACCCACCGGATGTGTCACGCTTGGCTAAGGCACCGGTAAGTTCATCATCGCAGGTGTCTTCCTTTTTAATTTTCAATGGAATACCTTGGAAATCTGCTTTTAATACTTGGCTAACCTTACGTATCCGATTGCATTAATTTGAGACATCGCGCACGAAGGCGGCGGTGCCTTCCGGGCCCGAAGCGCAGCATCCTTTTCGACGGCATGTGGAAAAATCGATCGGCAAGGGCGGGATTAAGACTTCCTCGAGTGTCGGACGCTTTTATTAGCACTTCGAGAGAGGGTGACAAATGTTCGCCCGGAGAGCGCTTCGCCTCTCGCCCCTTCGCTTGTTTGCTCTCCGCTCTTTTATTCCGAAACCGAATTTTCGAGCTGCGAATCGGTTTTTAAAGTTGCAAACTCGTTCAACCGGGTCGACTGCGACGTTGCTCGGGCGACGGGGTCGCCCCGCTCGGGAGGAAGCCGAAGGGCAACCGAGCGACCGGTCGGGAGAGGAGGAGAAACGTCCGCGGCCAGGCAAATTAAGTCGGTTTCAAATTCGGCAGCGGGTCGACGACGATCGCCGCCTCCGAGACGCTGCGGTTTTCCGACCTCGATCGCTGCCTCCGCTCCTCGGAACGGTGGCTTCCGAGACGGGGGAGAAATTCGAGACGTTGCCGCTGTCCGCGGAGGAGAGGACTTCGGCACTGCCCTCGGTGGGGTTTCCGGTATGAAGGCATCACCGCGAGGGCCTCGCCCCGAAGCCGATGACAATTCGACAATGGCGGGGACGAAACTTTCCACTCGCCTTTGTTGCCCGGGCATTTTGGTGAAATAAGGCGAACGAGGTCGCGTTAAGGGAGACGCAGATAAAGGCCCAGCAGAAGATAAATAGAAGCGGAATATTTAAGCGCGATAACAATGGTTTAATGATTCACAAAAAAAATAAAAAAAATGTCATCAACCTTTCACAAAATGTTGTGTAAAATATGACCTCCTTGTTTACAAACTTCTCGGCAACAATTTTTTGTCGTTCAATTTCGGTTTGCCGCGGCCCGTAAAAGAGCTCGGGGCCCGTGGGTTCGTCGCCAACAAAGAAAAGCATTTCTTATTCATTCCCGTATTATGTGCGGCCCGGGGAAGGGTCGGCGGAGGCCCGGGAGGAGCGAAAAAAAGTTGAGTTCACCTGTTTTTTTGTGCCGCCATCGCCGACCGTTCGATTCTTCCGCAAAAGCGAACGTGGCGCGAGACGGGAAGACGAGGGACCGGGACGCGGCTCCGGGGTTCCCGCGGGAGAAGCGGACGCTCCCCGCCGCTCGGTCGATTTCCCGGGGAAGCCGTCCGGAAATCGCGGCAGCATCGCGGAAGAATTGAAAAAAGGAAAAAAAAGAAAGGAATTTTTTTTTTTTTTTCCACCGCGCAGACAAACGGCTGGGATGTTGGACAAGGACGTGTCAATAGGCGTTCTCCCATTGTCATACTCCGAAGTCATACTCTACAGCTGCGGTGTTTTATAAAAAATGCAGCTGATCTTTAAATTTTTCAGAAGCGTGTGACCGTTTTTGATCGCCTTTTCAACGCACATATTTATATGTAAACGCACACACACGCACACATGCACATTTAAAAAAAAACATATGGGACTTAAAATTGTAAATGTTTAACTTAGGACAAATTAGGGATGCAGCTGCGACGCGCGGCGAGCGACCGAAACGGGAAAAACGTCGCCTCGTGGAAATCTGCCCCCGGGGGGGCGGGGCCCCGGAAAAATCGCTCGCGAAACGGGCCCCGAACCCGTCGTAAATTGCTTCGCCCTTTAAACCGAAAGTTCAACTTAATGGGACGATCCATTAACAGTTTTCAGAGCTAATAAAAAAACGTTTTCGTTAATTGACTGAATGACAAAAATTGTTATTATTTCTTTTTTTTTTTTTTTTTTTTCGGGGGGAATTTCGGGAGTTTCGATCGAGCTCCGGCATTGCCCTAAATTTCGTATAATTTGATAATTACTCGTATTCCCCGGTTCGCGGGCGGGGGGGGGTATAATGGACGTGGGAGTCGTGGAAAGCCGAACGATGACCCGAAGCGCTCGGGAAAGAGGCCTTCCGGTTTGCTCGGCGGCCTTCGATCGGGGAAACCCCCGGCGGAAGGGGGGGGAAAGCCGCGTCGGGCGACCCGGCGCCGGGGTCCGGAGACCCCTTCCCCGCCCCCCCTCCCCTTTCTTCGGGGCCCCGTTCCGCCTTCCCCCACCGCGATTTTCCCGGTCGCGTCCTTCGGCGATCGGTCCGCGCTCGGCGGGACCCGGCTCGGAGCACTGCATCTGGAAATCGTTTCCTTCAAAAATGAATGACTTAGACCAGAAAGACAAGCCCTAATTGACATAACATCTGGTGGAAAAAAATAAGAATACAGAAATGCTTAACAAAGTACATGTGGGGTCCGAAAAAAGAGAAAAAAATCCAGTGCGGGTCAAAGAAACCCTTATTTCTTTGAAATTTCGTCTTTTCAAATGAAAACATCTTGCAAGTTTTGCATAAAAGCCACATTATGTAACCATCCTCGAGTTCCAGGCAGTAAATTCCTTTGCCACAGGCTGCCAGGAGGGTTCTTTTATTCCTCCGGTAAATGGTATTTACCCCTTCGTGATTTTTCTCACAGGGGAGCACCTGGATCTTTGTGCTTTTTCTTGCATAACATTTTTTTTTTTTTTTTCCTTCCTTCCAGCTCCGAGAGTTTCGCCCCGGTGTTTTGCAACGCTCCCGAGGGATGCTTCCCTTCCGGCATTCGGGGCCCCGCCGCCTTCCCCCTCGCTTCGGCCCCTTGCGGACCCGGGGCCGCTCGAGGCCGACGAACCTCCTCGTCGTCGGCGGAATGCGCCGCGTGCGAAATTCGACGCGACCCATTTCGGCCTGCCGGCGGCCCGCCCGTGACCGACGGCCGAGTCACGATCGAGATCCGGTATCGCGAGACTCGCGATTCGCCGGCGTGGCGGGAATCGCTCGCGCCTCGGATCGGCGCCTCCCGCTGCGGGAGAGGATCCGGTGCCGTGGCACGAACGGGGCCGAACGGGGAAGCCGTCCCCGTCGGGCGGTCGATTCCCACGTAGCGGTCGCGCAGCTGCCGCCGTTCGCGAGGGCCACCGACTGGTTATCGCCGTCGGATTCCCTAATCGCCGATTTATCGCGGCGGCGAAACGGGGGTTCACCGTGAGAAACTTTTTCGCGGTCCCGGATTTTTTTTTTTTTTCGCGGCTCGGCGTGCATTTAACCGGGCTCGCGGACCTTTCCGCGAGGGCCCCGAAACCCGACCCGCTTCGAACCTCCGCTTTCGTCTTCGTCCACGTGTAATGATAAAAGCGAACGGGTACGTCGAGAGGGCCGTGATTAGTGGATTTCTTCCATCAGATCGAAATGACATTTAACCGTAATTGCCGGCAAATAGTGCCCAAAAGGTTAAATATCCATCTTTTGGGTCTTATCTGATGCCAGCGAGTTCCACGACAAAAAAAAAACGCTGGAAAAGAGCTCCTTTGCCTAATGGCGTTTAATAGTCCTCTTGATGCCCTCACTTACCGCGGCGAATGCGTGGAAGGGAATGAAAGATCGCCGTTCGAATGGGCCCTCGACGTTGGACGTTGGCACGGCCGATGACCGGGTTGTTGGCCAGCCTCGTTCGAGCTCCTCTCTCGCTTTTCTGTGCCGGCCCGCGGTTCCCCGTGCGGGAAGCACGGAAAATCGGGGATGAGCGTCGCGGAGCCGGTTTCGTGAAAGGAAACTTGTAAAATTATACTCCACTTCCACTTTTAACACGTCTAAAAATATGCTCCAACGATATGTTAATGTCACTATTACGCTTTTCCATCCATTTGTTTCCTGATTCCGCAGCGTCTGGCACGTCTTTTTGTCAATGAATTATAACTCCGAAAACAATCGCGGGGAATTTTGATGCTCCTTTTCCGCCCGTTCATTCCCAGGCGAGAGCTGCGGGGAAAATTTTCCCGTCGGATGCTGCGGCGCCCGCGAGCGGAAGGTGCGGGAGAGATTTTGGCGGGCGAAGCCTCGAAATGTGACGTAATCGGGGGGGGGAGAGGGGGGGGAACGGGACGATCGTTTCCGGATCGGGTTTTCCGTTCCGGCCGCGGCTTCGATCGGAAACCGGGAAAAAATCGGTCCCATCGAAATCTTTTTCTTTTTCTTTTTCTTTTTTTTCCACTGGCGGAGTTAAATATTTATCCCCGTATTTGATAAAGAAAAAATTCGAGATAAAAAATTCTTCGAGAGAAAAAAAGGGAAAAAAAAAACGGAAGGATTGAAAGGGCCCCGAAGAAGAATCGGCTGCGGCTCAGTTTCAAAACCCTGTCCCCGCTCCGGTTCCCGCAGCGAGATAAATCGTTCTGGATTTGGGATTCGTTTACCATTGTTAAAATTATGGGAGGAGCCAATTCAAAATGACTACGCCGGCTTTCCCCATCGTAAGAAGACCGGATTTGTTCGAACAAATCGAGTCTTTCCTTGGATCTTTTTACGCGCGAAAGTTTTTTGCGCCGCCGCAAGTTTGATTTTAACAGGTATCAATCCAAATCACAGCCGCAGTCATTCGAGTGCAGTCGTTCGAGGCGTGAGGTCGCTTGGCGAGGGTTCTTTTTTTTTTTTCTTTATCACGGATCGAATTGTTCGACATTTTGTGCGTTCCGGTTGCAATCGCTTTCAAGGAAACGGCTTCGATCGCTCGATAATTTTTTCGTTTTCTCCCGTTTTTAATGACAGTGGCGGGGCAGTGATTCCGACGGAACAGTTCGAGCGGCAAGAAGAGAGGAATCGCGAAATGAAAGCCATAATCGACGTGGTCGGTGCCTCCGCGGGAGCGGGCAGCAACTTGTCCGGAGTGCAAAGCGGGCGGGTGAACCGCAGGAAGGACGTGGAGAACGAGGAGATACAGATGTATCTGAGCAAGCTGAAGGATTTAGTACCGTTCATGCCGAAAAACAAGAAACTAACAAAGTTAGAAGTAATTGAGTACGTGATTGATTACATTTGTGATTTGCAATACGCGCTGGAGACCCACCCGAGTGTGAACAACCTCAACGCGGCGGAGCTCACAGCGAGGCTGCAGGGGGAGAACGGGACGACGGCGACGACGGTGCCGATGCACGCCACGACGAACGGGCAGCAGCAGCAGAGGCAGCCCCTCGGAGTGCTGGCACCCAGCCCGAACACCATAGTCCAAAACCCTAGTTCCAAATCACCTGTACAGACGGAGGCCACCTCCCACCGAACGGTAAGACGCAGATCCGCTGCTCCATCGGCTTCCCGTGGGACGCCGCATCCGGGAATGCGGACGTGAAACTTTCTCGGGTCACGTCGAATTTGCAATTCTGATTGACCGGAAGGAGGAGGAGGAGGAGGGATCCGGAGGGCATCGTGAGAAAAAAAATCGTGATCGTTCGGAAATCAAGGCGGGCGCGTGATCCCCGTTCGTTTAACCCCTTTTTCCCCCACCCTCCCGTTTCCGTTTCCTCGAGTTTCCCACGGAAGTTACGTAAAAATGCAAAAAGAGGAAGGAACATAATGAATTTTTATTCCTCTCCTTTTCATTGATTTTTTTTTTTCATTAGGATAACAGCTGAGATTGCACGAAATGCTTAGGGGTTGAATTTTAGGGGTTGACACCTGGCTTTGATAACGATGATGAGAATGACCCCCGTTTCACCCCCTTATTGAGATAAATTCGTAATGGCTTTTGTGAAGGCCTCACTGGCTTTTATTAGTTTTTCATCCTTTGTCCGCCATGTCACTTCAGGTTATGAAACGATTCCCGCTCCTTCCCACAGCAATTTCATCCCATTGCGCTTGCATTCCTTTCCTCTTTTTTTTTTCTTTTTCTTTTTCAGTTTTAACGACTCGCTCCCTCGGGAATTTTCCCGCCGGATCGAACCCACCCCCGGGCGGAGGCTACCCGTTCGCTTTCGCGGACGGACATCCCGCGAAGCCTTTCGTCGGGTTTCCGCCCCATCCGAAAGAGATGCGGCAGCGGCGTCTTTCGCTGCCGCGCCAACAGAGTCCAACTGTCACGAAAAAAAGCAGAAGAAATTGATTACAGAAGTTAATCCGCCGTTGGTATTTTAAGAAATTCTTCGATTAAATTTTCTTTCGATGAATAATTTTCTTCAGCTGCGTTCGTTTTTCGGCTGCACGTGTTGATCCCGCTCCCATCGCGTTCAGCTGCTCTCTTGTGTTTCTCCCGCGGCTGCACAACGCGGAGGCTGCGGCTGCATTGTCGTTGGGGTTAACCCCGCAGCGTCCTTTTGCGACGGAACCGAAAAATCCTCCGCCTGCCGCTCTTTCATCCCGCTTCCTAATAATAGACCGCGTTTCGACATGGGATGCAGATGTTCCGGGGAAGTTTCGTACGGGTTCGGCCGTGTCCATTGTGAAAGGAAAGAGAATCCCGCGCGTTATTACCGATTGCCGAACCCGGCGTTTAGGAGGTAAATCTCGGATGGAAGCGGGTCTCGAATCGAAAACTGTTAATTTCGAGCAGTTTCCCAGGGTACCCGGTTCGACGACCTGTCACGGTTCGTTACAAAGGACTTTTCCCGAGTCGCGCCCGCGAAGCGAATCCGTTCCCGACGCGGGAGCGTCGCTTTTCGGGCGATTTGCAGCCCTTCGCCTGCCGCCACGGCGTTTCTCGGATGCCACGACGCCGCATCCGGTTCCGACCCAATTGTCGCGAGGCGGAATAAAAAGAAATCTCGGCCAGTTCGAGTCGCGATTGGACGCACTCGACTTTCACCCGCCCTCGCGGGTACCTCTTTTGGCAGGCGAGACGTCCGTCGTCGACAAATCGGTTTTTCTTTCCCACCGCTCCGCGGTCGCGCCGGGGCAGCAGCCGCCGCCGAAACCGGAGCGCTTCCGCTTTCCCTCCTGCCTTCCGTCCGGCGTTTCCGCTGGGAAAAGTCGCCCCAGTCTCGGGACTTTTTTCTCTTTTTATTTCTGGTACATCCGAGAGCTTTGACAACATCCAGAATAACATTTCTCTTTTATATTGTTACAGATGTCACCTGTACTGTTGGAGAAGGTCCAAGAGACTGATAGTCGGCCAATTTCGTGTTAAAAATGTCGCATGTCATCCAACGGTGAGGACTCTAATGTCTTTCGTCCCAAAGTCATCATCGTTACCAGAAGGCTTCACTCTCGTTCGTCGTCATCGTCAGCGGTCGCCTCTGCTCGGGAGCCCGCAAGAATCCTTCGCGTTTCTCTCCCTCCGTCAGGCGTACCAACTTCTTGCGGGAGGGAGCTGTCGCCGGCTTAATACACTTGTGTATCGCGTAGGAAAAAAAACAAAAAAAAAAAAAAAAAAAAAAAAATCAAAAAAAATTTACGTGGAACTAACTTTCGCTTTGCGGTTCCTGCATTCACGTCTTATTCCCGTCGAAACGGAAAATTAAATAAGTTTTCTTGCCTTTTTTTTTTTTTTCCCTTAAGAAAGAGCAAACAACGGAGCTTATGACTTTATATTTACATTTTCCGAGGCACAAATATTTGGTTTATTATTCAGTGATAATGCTCTTTGATGGTCGACTTACTTCCTCTGCTTAAAACAATATCCCCGTACAATCTTTCAATTATGCTTGTTTGTTATTTTTTAGTGTGACAGTCCTTCACGTTTTATCCCACCTGAATGCGTGAACTTTTCGTTTTCGCCGACAGGTACATGCGTAGAGCCGACCGACTTATTTGCAGAGCTGCGCGAATCCTGTTATAAATGTCTTTGTCCCCAAAATCACGCGCGCACACTTATTATATACATGTATATAGCGTGTATTCCGCACCGTTTAAGGCGTGAATGTTAAAATCTGCAAAAATTTTGATTTCCTCCGATGTCGCATATTAAAAATGTTAATGCATGGTAATGTTAAAGCATTAAAAAATACTTACATGAACAAAGATTTTTGGGTGTTTTAATGATGGTTTTTAAAGGTTTTTTTTTCTCTTTTTCTTTCTTTAACGACTTGGACGGTTATGCATGCGCGCACATACACACACACACATACACACACACACACACACACACACACACAGACACATACGTACACGTAATGGTTTTCTTAGCCGTTAATGATGGTGCAATGCTATTAACACTCGCTTTCGATAAAAATCCAACGGGGAGCGTCGAAACGAGCCGGCACGGCGCGGCGGGTCGCTCGTTCCGATGCCCAAACTAACGTCCGAACGCTTCGAGGACCGCACCTTTTTGCCTCGGACGGCCAAACGCAGAAGACCGTGGAAAAGCTCGGGCACCGTTCGCTCTGTGCGCTGGGAAAGTGAACAACAAAGGAAAATGTTGATTTTCGTTTGAAACCAAAAAAAAAAAAAAAAGGAAAGGAAAGGACTTTTCCCCAATAGTTTTATTTTTTAATTTTTAGCGAGGCACTACCGAATATTTCATGTATCATTTGTAATATTATTTTAAAAAGGTAATAATATAAGGCTTTTTTTGTCTATAAATCTTGTAAACTTGTAAAAAAATATATTTGAATTCTTAAGCGGAATTTTTCTTTTTTTTTCTCTTTCGTTCGCGCGTTCCTCATCCGACGTTGTGCAACGGCGTTCGATTGGGAAATTTTAACGATCCGTCGCCCGCCTTGCGTCGCGAAAAATAAAGAAAGCGGCAGCAATAAAGATTTTGATATTTGGGTTAACGGTCGAACGGTGAAAATTATTTCCAACAGCTGAATACGTTTCGACCGACGAAAATGCCACGCGGGGAAATGCGGCGGATTGGCGAGCGATCGGAGTCGTGGCGGCAGCAGACTTCGGGAGCGGGAAACGGAGAGCGAGGGGGCGCGAAAATGGCTGCCTCGGCTCGGCACGTAATTCCTTCCGTTGCCCGGGGGGGCGGGGCATCGCCTCGCGCAGGTTAACCCCGCCGCGGGGAAACGGACCGAGCGCCGCACCGGGGAGCTTCGTCGGGAGCGGATTCCTTCGGCTGGTGCCACGAAGCGCTGCCCGCCTCGGTCGCGTTTCGAGCCGGTGCGGAAAAGCGGAGAACGGGTGACGTCACGACCTCGATGCCATATTGTCCTTTGATAAGGGTTTGCGGCAAAGCGACGCGCACAGGTGACAGGTGTTCCCCGCGCTCCGCGATAAGCGATACGCGCCTTGCGGCAAACTGCCGCGGCTCGCAGTTTGCCGCCGCCTTTCGGTGCCGACAGCGGAAGCGAAAGCGTTTCGCTACCCTCCTCGGATCGGCGAGGCGCAACATCTCGGACTGCGGGCGCCAGACAATGGGAACTTTCACCGTTATGTAACCCCCTCCGCGGTTACCCGGTTAAGAGTCGTAAAAATCTGTCATCGCCGCGATTTCGATGGCGTTTAACGTTTCGCCGTTCGCTTCGTCGAAAAATTGCAAGTCGAGAGGTTAAAAATTCTTCGTCCCGCGCCCGCGTGGCCGTCTTTCGCGCGGCGGGTTCTTCCCGGGGCCGGAGAGAAGCGGAAGCTGGGACAGGAAGTCGGAGGAAGGAGGGAGTCGCTCGCGCTCGCTGCTGACACGAAGGGCCGCGCCATCGAGATCTGCCGCGGCGGAAACTTCCGCTCGGTTGCGTCGGCCGCTCCTGCGCGGCGCGGACGACCGGGGGAGCCGTTCGCCCGCCGAACGTGTGACCGAGAGCCTCGCACGAAACGACTGTAGCATTGCCCAGAAGGTCAAAATGCCATTTAGCAACTTCGGATTTGGAGTGTCCTTGCCTTTCTAAATCGTGCACCGTGTTTTAGCACTTCCTCACGGCCTGCCGACGTATTCCTCGGTCGGTACAATCGCGGTGTTTCCCTCCGCGAGACACGTCCGCCAACTTCCAAATGTCGTGCTCGACTTCCTCCAGATCGTCTTCGCCCCTTGAAAGATCGAAACTCGGCCTGTCGCATTGCCTTCGACCGAAACGCGGGTTGCGGTTTATTTTGTAGGTGTTAAAATCGAATTGAACTTTGGGGTCATTTTCCGGGAGCGATTTCCTGTTTTTCGACCCGCGCAGCAAGCGAAAAGGCGGCGCCGCCGGTTTAAATGTCAGCAAGAGCAAAGACGGAAGTTTTCCTCGGTGGACGTCGCCGAGGCTGCCGAAGACGCGGGAAAATCGCGAGCCCGCCGCTTTTCCGGAAGAGAAAAAGTCGGACGGCTTCCTCGTGAGGAAATTCAAGACCCGAAAACTGGACAAAAGGAAATACGTTTTCGAGGCCTTTTCCCACTGTGTTGAAATCCGGGGCCGTCACTGGTGGTCCCCGAAACCTAATACTTTTCAGTGCGTTTTTCATCCTTTTCGATACAATCGCTTTCCACTCAATATAAACGTCAAAACCTTAACGTCTTCGGGGCTCGTACCATTTCAATGTTGTCTTCTTCATTTTTGTGTAATTTATTCGGATAATTTTGGACTTTTTTCAAATTGACGTTTCTTCGGTAGGCGACAATTAACTAAGCGGCCACTTATGCGGCCAATTGCCCTCGGAGCGCCAAACTTTGCACGGCCGGAGAAACCCGGGTCGAGGATGAATATTTAACGGCACATTAAATATTGATTGTACAAATATATATATATATATACATGTAGATAAATATAAAAGGAATGTCGCCCAACTTTCTGACTGCCGCACAATCGCAATGCACCTTGTATTGCGGTAACCTAAATTAAAACTCCGATTCAATATCACATTAAAATTGTCGCCAGCCTTGGGAAAATGATTTTTAAATAGTTTTCGCGCAGGAAGAATTTTCCTTTAAAAATCCCGACTCAAAAAATCGAGATGCGCTCGTCATGTGCATTTGTATGAAACCGGAATTTGAAAATTAAAATTTTTCCACAGCATTCTCACAACGCTCACCGTTTCTCGGTGAAGAACTGCAGCGGGATTTTCGGTCGGAATACATTTTTCCCCAAAATTCCAGGCGGCATTCTGCCCCCCCCCCCCCCGTGCCAGTGACGGAACGATTTCCGTTCTTTTTTGCGACACCCGAAAAAAACCTCGAATGCCCCAGCAGAAGTCAAACAGGTTCCGATTATTTTCCCTTTTTTTCATTCACGTGAGACTTCATTGTTTTTTTTTTTTTTTTTAAAAATTTCCCTTGTTCGTGTTCGACTTCGAGGCGATGGAGCAAACGGCGAAGAACCTGCAGCGGAGGGAACGCTCTGCCGAGTCCGAGCGGGAGATTCTCATGTCGCCGTTCAGCCATCGCAGATGGATAGAGGACGAAGAGGAAACGCTGGAGAGGAGACGGAGGGAGCGGTCCCTGAGGTGGAGCGTCCCGAAGGAGAGGCCCCTCGCGGAGGCTCGGGACCTCCGTCGGGAATCGGAGCCTCAGCACCTTCCGGAACCGGAACCGGAACCGGACTCCGGAACTTTGCCCGTCGCGGCGGCGGAAAAGGCGTTGCCCGATTTCCAGCGCTCCGCTGACTCGGAGCGGAAACCGGAAATCGAATCCTCCCCGTTGGAAGAGGCTCCCATCATTCCGTACCACGTTCTCGCGCCCCCGAATTTGTTCCCCGCTTTGAGGTTTCCGGAGAGGATCGCGAAACCGAGGAACTTGTCGTCCGTCGCCCAGGACAAGGAATCGCTGATCAGCATTTACGGCAATTTCTCCCGGCCGGAGGAGGTTTCGGGGCCGAAGTTCGCGGTGCCGTCGGTTCACCTGCCGAGGCCCTCCGTCGTGCACTATGGGACGAACGTTCCCTTCTGGCCGATATCGTAGCGGACGTGCACACATTGTAATCGTCTGGGAATATAAAAATTAATTGAAAGATATAGAGCGTTCGGTTTTTCTTGTTTCTGAAAGAAAAAGACGGTGTGGCTGTAGCCAAAAAAAAAAAACTTTGGCAAATACCAATAGTCGAACGACCGTTAAGACACGTAAAATTGGTTTGCAATCTTGTGGGTTAAACATTAACCCCGAAGCCTTCCCGCTGGTTCGGATCGAGCTGTAACGTTAAAAAGACATTGCCAAAATTATTGTTTTGGTTTAAAACTTTTTAAAATTCGAGATGAACTGGCCGTTCAATGTTGGTGCTCTTGCCTTGTTCCACGGTAGTCTGCGATGCAGGACGAAGGAGATGCAGAAGAGGGAAACATTACCCGGTCGAAATCCTTGGTATTTCGACCGGGACGCCAGGCATCCACGTCCATTGTAATTCACAGTTGAGAACATCCGGCTACCTGACTTTCATACCCTGCATCGATGCCAGAAATGCGCCATTCACTATTGCGGATTAAGATTCCTGTGACTTAGGTTAACCGTGTTAGAATGCGGGGGGTACATGTCACAGAGAGAATCGTTGCCGAGTAAAGTTTGTGTTTTACGATACAGTGCATAACACGAGTGTAGCGCGTTCCTTTTCGGGACTGCTCTGAAAACCTCACAAATGGGAAGCGAAAAACGAATCCCCGCAAAATTTTCATTTGCTGCGGTTCAAATTTCCGTTTGCGAAGGTGCAGGGTTTTTGTTTAAGCAGAAGATTTCGCCGGAATTTTCAGTCGATTTTTTTGGGGAAAGAAAAATTTTAAGGGAATCTCTCTTTAATTTTTTGGCACGACGAAAAACCGTGAATTTTCAAGTCTCAGCCTCGCCGAAAGCAAGGAGTCAGGATTTTTGTTACCCCCTTTCTCGAGTGCCCCGGAAAATTTGCATTTTGAAAGCGCAGAGAGAAGCCCCTCTGGAAAGAAGCAAAACATTGGAAAGGCAGCAGGTATGAATTTCCTCGGAGAGAAGGAGACCGTTGGAAGCCCGAAGGTTTGGGTGCCTCCGATGGCGATCTACGACCACGGCGGGCGGAGCGACCGACCAAACTCAACCGGCTTTCTTACGAAGGAGGCATCGACAGCGAAGACGCCCCTCGAACACGGCGGGAAGGGAAACCTCCCCGGTGGCGGCGGCCCCAACTTCGATAACTTGCGGAGCTTGAGCAACGAAAGGAAAGAATCCGAGGCTTGGGCCCGCGAAATTGAGATGAAAATTAAAAGAAATTACGTGCCTCTTGGCCCTCCGGAGACTCACAGTAAAGTATTCCCGAAAAGTCCCAGGGACGTTTACGTGCCCATGAGGAGGTAGACTCCCTCGGGAATCACCAGGAGAAAAAATATTTTTTCGTTTTCTTCCGCTGACAAAATTGAAATTTGGTTAATAATACTCCATCAACGGCTTTGCTCTTGTCTTTTGCCTTTTTGGGGGATGTCTCTGGAGCCCGTTCTTTCCGACCGTGGCTTATTCCGCAGCGACGTGAGACGGACATCGCATTTCCCGAGCACTTTCGTCCCCTGTCGCCTGATGGATCCGCTCCAGCCGTGGACGGAGAGAATCGTCTCAGATTCAGACCTGGAAAATTTCGGTTGCGACACTTCTCGATCCGATTTTTCGACACTTTTCGCTTTCTGCCCGCGATCAAAGGATTCGGTGAACGACAAAAAAAACTAAATGCGCGCCCAAGGAAGGAAATAATAACACCGCATCGCCACGAAAAAGGCTCACGGCTCTTTTCACCTCTGCGAAACATGTGTAAAAGCTCACAAAGGCCAAATTGCGACGTTCCAAATCTGAAAGTTGTAAAAGTCCCCGGCATATTAAATCAGAAGCACTTAAACCTGCGGTCTTGGACAATTTGTCGAAATTAATCTGCCGATACTCGAAATATAATTTAATGCCTTTTGATCTAGCAAGCAGTCTTACTTAAACTCAGGCCATTTTCCATCTTAAATAGCTTTCAATCTGCGGTCCCGAAAGGAAAAAACTTTCATTTTGTTGTCGCAAAAACGTGAAAATGGTGCCGCCAATCGGGCTTTACAATCGGCCCTCTATTACGGCAACCATCCGGCCGTTTCATCATGCGGCGATCACGGCCTCTTTTGCCTTTTTCCGGCGGAAGTGCTGAACCAACTCTGCCGCAAACGATGATGTTTCCTTTACCGCAGAAACGACTCTCGTCATTCACTTTTTCAGCGCTCTCCTGGCGTCTGTGGGAGTTTCTCCGATGCAAGAAGAAAGAGACTGCTCGTTTGCCGGCTGCAGCAAAGAGGAAAGGCCGAAGGGATACCTCGGAAAACTTTTTCCGGTTTCGGAAAGGCTCCGACTTGAAAGTTTGAAATTTCCCGTGATCTTTTTATCGCCTTTACCCCGTCCGGAAATGTAATTAATAAATTTTAGTTTATTTCCCCTGTTTTTAGTATCCAATAAAAGTGAAGAAAATCGGACCGTAACTGTAGAAATTGCATTTTAGATCGTCACCCCAAGATTTCACGTTGTAAAGCCTTATTCGAAAACCTGCACTAAAGTGACAATCTGGGATCGATGAACGGGCGAAAACGGTCTTCTCGAAATAACGACGGATAAAAAATAGGTTTTTAGTTGTACATCGAACTTGATGAACCCGCGAAAATAGGTGTACGACAGTAAAAGCTGCGTTCTTGGTCCAAAGTATGAAACACAAAGTAAACTGCAGCGAGTGCACGAATTGTGGCAACTGCTCTCACGCAGCCGTGAAAGGGGCAGTCCCGACCTGCATGGAAGTGCCTCAAAAACCCAGTCTTTCTCCGAGGGGGAAAATTAAAGAGCCGGAACTCGTTAAAGTTGCCGCAGTGACGGGAAAGAGCAATCACGTAGTGAACGTTTACGATGAGGCCCACGACCCCAAAACGGTCCTGTTGGTGGAGGAACCTAGATGGTGTCCTCTGAGGGAGACGGTCGAAAACTCTCAATCCCGAAGCGAGAGCTTGAGACGCATTCCCAAATCGACCAGGGTTTTTGCTCTCTGCCCCGAAGTAGTCCTTCGGGACGATGTCGCCGACACTCAAAAGGTAAGATATTACAAGTGCGGGATACCCAAAACGTACGTTCACATAGGAAAAACCAGGAGCACTTGCCGAAGACCGATATTTTGCGAAAGGGAGGCGCCCTGTCACGATGCAGGACAGGGAAAGAGGTGTGCGGACGGTCGAAGTTACTACCTTCAGGACGAATCCGTCAAAAAGAATCCGGAGAATTATTCCGAAAACCTGTACCGGTGCGAATCGCCTTCTGCTGTCGGTAACGGAAATTTTTTCTACGCAGACGCTTCGGACGAAGCTCGCTTTCGTAAAATATTCAAAACTGCATCCCTCGACAAGGGGAAGGAAAGAGTCGCCGGCAGCGAAGTACCCTACGCCTGCGTCAGTCAAATATACGAACAGACACCGGTTGGCGATCACTGCGTCTTCCCTTTGAGCGAGTCGGATGACTGTGCAGACGACTTTCAGGAAAGCCTCAAGCTGAAAAAGAGAAGGTGGCTGAAGGAATATACAAGTAACTACAATGTCCGACCTATTTCAGTCATTCATGCAATGGGAAGAGATTCGAAAACGCGAATACCCATCTCGAAGTGGAATTCGGGCAGGTTCAGCTCGTGCAGACCGGCGCTTCTGACCGCGAAACCCGACGCAAAGTCGGACGAAAGCAAGATTTTCTTCTGCTCCGAGCTTCCGCTTCATTTTGAGTCGGAAGTTTGCCCTTCTGACGCCACGGTCATAGTGGAAAAGCACATCTCGCAGGATCGAAATCCCTCTGCCGCAGGCGACGAATGCAACCGTGCGAAAAAGGACTGCCGCGTCCCGGACTACATTCAGATTCCTCTTCAAGAGAAGAAAATTATGAGAATCTGCAACTGTCCCCATCTCCACGTGGACAACTCGGTGAAAAAGCTGTGCGTCCAACGGTTCCAGCAACGCTCGAACCGAGACAAAAGCGACACCGGCCGCAGACCGGAAGATGAGGTCTCGTGTCCGACGATCGGCAACTTTTTCGAGAATAATCCGTCGAAGAGGTCTGAGGATAAGGAAACTTTAGCCGGCATCACCCAAAGTCGGGACTCTGAAATCGAGAAGAGTTTGAAAGGAGACGAGAGCTCGAAGGTGGAGCCGAAAAATCAAATAAGCGCAAAGAGCACCTCGGCGCTGTTGGCTCCGAGGAACAAAGAAGAGGACGCGAGAATTAAGGAGAATCTGAGATCGCGGATAATGGTAAATAAGGGATCGCAGTCGAAGAAGTGCCCGATAGGAACCGAAGCGAAGGAAGAACCCAAAACGAAACCGGAATCGACGAAGGCAACGGTGAAACGTGACGTCTTCAAAAGGTCTCAGTGGACTCAGGTCACGCAGGAAAAGGCGACGACCGAGGAAAAGCTGCGGAACACGACAACTTCCCTGAAGGAAACGACAAAACAGGAGAGGAAATCATCCGAGCAGAAGAATGAATCAGCAAAAGCGGGTAAGAAACAGGAGGGACCGTTTCTTCACAAGCAGAAAAGCAACTGGGCTGCAGTCGCGGAGAGGGAGCACAAGAACAGTGTACTGGTCAGCGAGGCCAGAGGAGAGAGGAACCATACAAAGAGGACAAAAATCCAAAACCGTCGCAGAAGCGTGAAAGACAGGGAGGAATCGAGCAGTTCGGACCCGGAGAAGTCCGTAAATCTCGTTGAATTGTACAGTGACATAATCCAATACCAGGGACTCCTGAGCGAGCTGCCGACTAAAGAACGGGAAAGGAATCGGTGCTGCTTCCAGGAGAAGGTGTCGGAGACGCAGGACAAGATCCAAAGGAGACTGCACAGAAGGAGGGACCAGTCGGAGAAGCACCGCGAGAAGCAGGCCCTGCTGCGGAAGAAACTCAGGTTCAAGCTCGCCCACCACTTGCAGGAACTGCTGACAATCTCGGACGAAAATGCTTCTCGCCCGCACAGGATACCCGAACAAATGTAATTTTACTCTTCATGTATCTGTAGCAAAGGACATTAAAGAAAATAGTGCAAAAATCGTGTTTTCCTTCGGTTTCCGTACTGGTTACCTCCTCTGGGCTTGGCTTTCGGTCCTTTCGTCTTGGACGTACAGTTTCGAGGCGATGAACTGTGTTTCTTTCTCTTCGGCAGCCGTTCTTTCGGTTTCCATCCGCGCATTTCCCGAAGTTCGCCCCGCGAAGCTGTGGTGCACTTTGTTAACGTTTACGCGCGGCTTTGTTCGACGAGGATTCTTCCGCGGCGAAAGCCAAATCGTGCGCAACCGGGCGGCTGCTGCTGGTGGTAAATTTCGATATTCGTCCATTCGAGGAGGAAGTCAGCAGAAGGAAAGACAGCTAACCTAAACGGGGTAATTTTTGCGAACTAACGGACGGAATAAGTGAAAGGTTAATCGGTTAACGGTCTCGAACTAAACTTAAGGTGGTGCTTCTGGACGAAATTAAAACCAAAATATGCCTCATTATACAAGTAAAACAACGTAATCGTTGCTTCAAAAGTTCCCTTTTCTTGCATTTTCCTGTCTGAAGAAAGGTTTTATGCACGCGGCTAATGTAACCCCAGTTGCAATAGTTTCACATTCCATCTCTGTAATTGATAAATGTAAATTAACAGTGATTCCGCTTATTTTTAAATCTTTTAATTTTTGCCGATAATTTAAAAGTACAAATTTGGTTCTCTTTAGGACGTTTCTTGTAGTGACGTGAAAAGCTGGAATATTTGTCGAGGACCATATTCGGTTCATTATGATTACATCAAGTTTTACTTGACTTTTGACGAATAAGTTCCGAGCGGCAAAAATAGTAAAGCCTTCTTAATCCCCGGCAAAATAGAGCAGTTCGGAGGCTTCTCGGCATTGAATATTTACATTTTGTTTTTTCTTGAATCAAAATTTTCAGTAAATTGCAGTAATAAAAATGTGCGATTCAACTCCCGCCAAAATTACGTTGAGGAACGGTTTAGATTACGAGGCTCCCAAAAAATATCCTTTCGATTACGCAAAAGCTCCCACGGTCAGGGACTGGCAAATGTCGCCATTCCCGAACGAAAGGTACGACCTGGACGAGCTGCAGCGGTGGGAGAAAAAGGGAGTGAAGGGTAAAAGGCAGCTGGAGATGCTTTTGAAGGCGAGAGGAGGCGATCCGTGTCCGGTCTCACCAAAGGCCTTTGCAAGTTGCCAGCAGCAGCAGCAGCAGCAGAAGTGCCCGCACCAATATTCCTACCAACCTTACGGCCCGTCTCCCTGCTATCATGGAACAACTTACAAAGAACCCATTTCCGGAAAGCTCTTCCCGATCGCCTCCTCGGAGAGACGCACGTACAACAAACACCAGAGCGATCTCTCAACCGGAGCCGAATACATTCCTTACGGGCCGGCCGCGGGATCCAACATTAATCCAGAAGTATACCAACCGTACGGACCTTCCTCCAGGCCCCTGAACCTTTACTGATCGGCTGGAAACCTGCAGTCGGGCAAAGACCAAGGCGGACCTGGAAGAAGTCAGCAGCAACTGCCGGAGTACGATTTTTGAAAGTTAAAGCAAAATTTATTTAATCCGAAGTTGATTTTTCGTTAAAAAAAAAAAACAAGCTGCCAAATGCAGAACAAAAAAACTTAAAATATTGCCGAACGCTTGAAGCGTTGATAAAATTTTAAGAAACACAATAAGTGAACCCATGAAAAGGAGTTGTCGCCGCCATAAATCATGTGCGTGCCATTAACGACAGGACAGCGAATCCAAGAACGGTCTCCTAGCATTGGTCGCCCAAAAGCGGATTTCAGGTTGCGAGAATGCGACAGTCCCCGTCATGTCGCCGCGTTCGCTCTCCTTTCGAGAATCGATCCGGGCTTCGTGAGTGGACGAGCCTTTTCCGGGCTTTCGAACGCGCAAATCAAAACGCCGAGCGCACCTGAATCGGGCGAAATCCCTTCGGAACGATCCTGCGCACCTCCGCACAGTGTTTTGAGTGTCCGCATGAAAATTTTCGAAAAACGAAGCCGCCTCCGGCGAAACGGAAACAAAAGATTCGCCGTGAACAGCAGAAGAACGTCGCAGTTCCGAAGAAGGAAATGAAAAAGAATTTGGAAAATATGAGAAAATTTAAAATGTAAATTTAAAAATTTTTTGAAAAAGTGCTGAAAAATTTTTAGTCAGACCACAAATACGCGCCACCGCGTGAGGTGTCATGTCTGGGAAGGAGACGAACTACCAGAAGCTGGTCGATCCTCCGTACGTGCCGTACGGAACCATCCTCGGCGATTTGGCACCCGCGGAGGAGAAAAAGAAGCAAACGGATTGCGTGCAGGTCATACTGTGCACGGCCTGCTCCTCCGCACGGAACGCCAGCGACAGACCGGAGCAGGACAAGAAAAAGGCTTCGTGACCCGGGTCGAACGACGGCGAAAGGCCTCTGCCTCCTGGAAACCGACGCGAGATGAAACCATTTCAACCGCCAACCTGGATTAAGTCCGAGGAAGGGAGCAGCATGGGAAACTCAACTCGCTTTCCGTCGCGTTCGAACGCCCCGACAGACTGCCACCGACCGCAGCCTTTCTCCACAGCCGTTCGGGAAACTTCCTTTTCCAACAGTCAAAGGCCCTCCGCGACGGAGGGATTCCGGAAAACGTGGGGCTCCGGCCCGGCGCGGGGACAGCCGCAAGGAGGAAGCCGCAGAAGCAGAAGCAGCACTCCCTGGCGCACGCCTCTTCGGGGACAGTTCAAAAGCGAGCCCCAAACAGCAACAGCGGGGAACTTCTCTTTCCGAATCGAGAAACAAAGACAGAAAGCCCGGAAAACTCGAGGAATGCCAAACCGAACGTTGTAAATGTGGTTCTTCGACTATTGCCCTCGCGAGTCATTCCAATTTGCGGTAATTGGGCAGCCTCCCGGGCACATGGAAGTCGGCTCTGCCAACCAGGTATTCGGCCTGGGCACTCTCAGCAAAAAAGGAAACCGCTCTGCCCGATGGCACTCCTCCGGTCTGGCCGTTCGTCCCTTCGAGGCCCCGACACGCCGTTGCTTCGCTCCGCTGTGGTGCCGCGCATCCCCGGAAGACGAAAAACTTACACGTTCCCACGTCCGAAGTGAAAATAAATATTTTGAAGTAATGACAACATTGACGAGTCCTTTTTGTCTTTCCTTTTAATTGATCTCCATTAGAAGTTTTCCACGCTCAAAATGGTGAAAACGAAATTTTCCATTTGAAACCGTAATTAATGATAATGGGCGAAGAATGATGTTTCGATAACTCTGTAACGAGCGGATGCAGCTCGGCTTAATCCATCCATTTCGATGGTGCGGATGGCGACGCCAAATGGAGCCCGGAGCGACGGGCTGCGTCGAACTGTTTTGCCGCGAATTTTCCTCCAGCGCCCGCTGTTGCCCTCGGAAGCGAGGGCGACGTCCGAATGCGGGCTTTGCGTGCCACCGACGAATGCACTTGCACTCGGCTGCGGGTGCATTTGCACCGAGATCTTGGTAAATGCCTCCGCCGAGATACCGTTTATCGTTATCTGGGAGGACTCGAGCGGGTGATCAAACACCTGCATCCTCGAGGGCTTCTCTCCGCGCTGTCGGTGCCGCCTCCGACAGGATCTGGATGTTGCCCCCGAGGAATTTCGGTAAAGCGGGACGTCGAGGTGCAGCAGAAGGAACTTCGCGCTCGACTTATTCCCGATCGGCCAAACCCTTTCCTGTGGAGCCGAAGCGATATTTAAACGGTTGCCACACATCCTCTTTTGTATTTTTCACCCATAACGAACCCAGAAACGAAATCGGTTCATCTATTCCCAATGTGTCGAGTCGCTTATTTTTTTTTTTTTTTTTTTTTTTTTCAATGGTTCTCCTTATCTTCGGATACCCCGAGACTTGAAGGTGCGGTTCCATGAGGGACGCACCACGGCATTCCCAAATGCGACATCAACAACCCTCGCGCGCATAAAGCGGTCGCCCAAAACCAGTGGTGCCAACTGATTCCCGACGAGGGGGCGAGATAAGTGAGCGTTTAATCTATATCGGTCAAGTGTCTTGTTAGCGGTCCGACAAGTGGCGGGATTTAATACGTCGCTCTGCAGGCTGCGTTAGAGCCTCCATCTGTGCCCGTCTGCACCGAGTTGACACCGAATTTTCAGCTTTTTGGGGAAAGGTTTCGTCCGCTGAACTCGTTCGGAAACCTTCCGATTTTCAACCCTTGCTGCAATTGACGTGATCCGCCTCGAAAAGTTTGCCGGGAATCAGGATTTTTATGCGTTTTATCATTCCGCGGATTCCTCTTCAAAACCGTGCAGTTTCCTTTTAGAAGAAAATGTCGCGCCCTGCGCCTACGTTTAAGCGGTTTACGTATCCAAGCTGTCAGTTATCGCGAACGGGCAAAGACGGGAACTTCCCTGAGGGGACGTCGGGAGGCTCAAACGGGATCGACGAGCTTCTCGTCGTCGAAGGTGCGTTCCCTTCGACGTGGAAGGATCGAGGCACGTTTTTCGGGAGGCCGCGAGATGAAAGAGGAGAAAATCGGGGAACGAGCTCACCGTCCGGAATGAGGACACCATAGAGAAGCAGAAGAATGAAAAAATTTCCCATTCACAAAAGTGTGACGGCCACCCGATCGCAGGCAAGCGCATCCAACCCAAACTTCCGGTGATTATCTCTGGTTTATGCCTTTATTGTAATTGCTAAACAGCTCGCTCGGGTACCCGAAGAGCGTAAAGCAGCAAATCGCGGGAGGTGCTCGCAAAATCTCTCGGGAATTTTCGCGTTCGCGGCCGCCACGGCATCGGCGAACGCACCTGCAGCCACCCGGGAACGCCCGGGAAGGGAAAGCGAACGAAGCCTTCCCGGATCGAAACCTTAAGGGCAAAAGTGGAAGATCTGATTTCGAAGCCCCGACGATTGCCCCTCTCCTTGCGGCGCATCGCATTTTTTCCCGGGGGACCAGGTATTAAGGGTTGCAGCTTCGGCGGGATCCCGGAGAGGCGAGAGCTTTGCCGATGCGTGGCACTGCCGCATAATGACGGAGCGGAGGTTCTTCTGCTTTTCAAGCATCCGGCCACGTTATAGCGCGTGAAAAGGCGCCCGACGTGCGACCCGAGAGTTCCGGAAACGTGGAAATAAGGTGTGTGAAATTGTCCGTTTATTCTTTCTGCGGCCGACACCGCGTCCAAACCTGTGCGGGCTCCGGTAAGAAGCCTTTGAAGATTCTCTTCTCGCATGCGAATTCCCGTAATGTAATCTGCGATTTTTAAGGTAGCGGATAATCAATTCGTCCTTAATTTATATGGATCCAAACCATTTTGCCTGCTGCAAACGTTCGCTGAGAAATGGTTTTGCATTTGATCTCGTGTTGCAACGAATTTCTCAGGGCCCCGCAATTAACTTTTTCCCTGCGTGCTTTTTTTTTTTTTTTTTCTTTCTGCGGGAAAATTGGGCAAGCGACCGGCGACGGCACGAGGACGGCAACCTTCGCGGCGAGGGTCACGCAATCGTGTTTTTTTTTTTTTTTTTTTTTTTTTTTTCGCCAGCGAAAGAACCAGTAATGACAAGAAATCGCATTAGGAAATGAAAGCCCCCGGGGGTGGATTCATCCCCAAGAGCGAAATTCCCTTCTCCAATGAGTCACGAAGACATTTCCGGCTTCAAAAGTGCATTAAAAAAAATGCTCCGTCAAGTGTAGGGAATCTGAATCGCCATGAAGCATATCAAAATACGAGGAGACGCCCTTTGGGTTTCTTCCCTTTCTCCCATTAACGTCGCCCCGACAACGAAAAACTTTGCCTGGTAACGAAATCCTCGCACGTCGGGGCTTGCTGCGGGGTCCTTCCCATTGCCATGGTGATCCGCGAGGGCTTTTCCCGCGAGAACGCAAGCTCGGATTTTCCGCCGTCGCGCAGAGGGCGAACCCCCGCCCCCTCCCCCAACCGCGTCCTCCGACGGCGTCGCTCCGGGAAAAGCGAATCCTCCGCGCTCCAGATATTCCAGTTTCGAGCGATCGCCACCCAAAAAGAAGAAGGAAAAAAAAAAACCGAGGCAGAGGTGAGAAAAATAATTGCACAGACAAAATGACACGTCCAGTTCGTGAACTCCACGAACCTGATCCATTAATGGAGCAGAGTTGGTTTTCTCTCTTAATGGATTTGCCACGAATGTAAATGTCAGTTTGGTATTTGCTTCACGTTGTTGGGTTTTCTGAAATTTTTTTTTTTTTTTTTTTAAAGCTTTCCATTCCGGTCGTCCATCGATTGCACCTTAAACATCCCATCGCTCTATGGGGATTCAACAACACGCGAAACCTGGAAAAGAGCGAGTCGGAGGCGAGCGGCACCAAGATTTTCCTCCCATTCATTCGCTTGGACAAGAAAAGTCTTCCGCGAGATGCACAAGCGGCTTGTGATCCGTCCCGTGTTCCGGAAATTCGATTTTTCTCGAATCCGTAATCGGAACCTTCCGCAATGGGATTGATAAAGATAGAAATCATTGCCGGATATTTATATTCGGACTCTTCCACTGCACCATTGGCGGTCATTGGCTCTTTACCTTTGCCATAAGCAAATGAACTTGATACCGAAGCTGTGAAGATCCTGTACGAAAAATTAAAGCGGAGTGTGTAATTTTTTAAAATATCAACGTGCATCTCTGCAGAGCAACGCCGGAGATTGAAGCAATCAACAAATAAGTAAAAATTAATCCAAATGAACTCTCTTTCCCTGCACACGCACGTATATTTGTCCGTTTTTAGTGCATACGAATTTCGTTCGCAGTATTTTTAGCGGGATGCATTTCATTTGTAACAATTTGCCGTTCCGGCATTCTCTTCTCTTCGGTTGTTTCCAAAACTTTTACCGCGCTCGAAGAGTAATCCTCGCCCGTTTAGGTTAATTTACAACTTGAAAAATTAATCGGCTAATTGAGTGCGACGATAATCTTCAGCTGCGAACGAATCGAATGTTTATTTAAACGACATAATACATGAATCTAGGTTCATATTGACATATTATATCCCCGAAATATCCATTTCAAACCCTAGTGCTAAATGGAAATCCCCCCTTATTTTCGAACAATCCCTTTGATGACACAAGCTCGAATGAATCAACCCCATAAAGCAATCTTTTCTCCGGTGCCTCCTCCAGGATTTGATCGGATCCGTCCGCAGCAATGCCGTCCTCGGCTAATTCACTGCGAACGTCCGCGAAAACCGCCGGCCGACGCCAGGAAACTCGGCCGGGGAGCCGTCGAACGCCGGCCTCTGCGAGGGTTTCCCACGGCGAGTCGCTCCCGACAGAGGCTGCAGCATCTCGACGGGGAGAAAGCAGTTTCCCGCGATTCGTCCAACGTTTCGGACCCCGAGAAAAGATCACGGATTGGCCCACCTTTAATGTCGCGAAAGCGCATTTTTCCCTGTCGCGCGTCGGCCATGTGCTTTAATCGTTTTTGCGACAAACCGCCGCGGAAGTTTCGCATTGCCGAGGGAAAATTACGATTTCGCCCGGGCTCCAGAGCGTCCGCCTCGCCGTCAGCAAAGGCCGAGTCGTCGCTGATCAAGAAGCGGCTGCAGAAGAAGAAACAAAAAATTTCTTTTCATTACTGTCAAGCCTTGAAATACCATTAGATTCGTGCACTTGTCTCATGGTCCCATATTATTTCATTTGATCCGCAGGTCGAATCCACCGAAGCCTTCCCGGCAACGCTTTGCCGAGGAACGAAGGGGAAACGTTGCATCTCTCTGTAGATCAACCCCAACTTCAATCAACTTGACTCTTATGAATACATGGCCAATATTATACGGTCACGTGGTGAGGGAGGCAGATTACATCGAAGGGGTGGATTATATACAGTACATGGCGAAACCTTTTCAATCCGGCATTTATTCCCTTATGTCATCGGCGGGGAGTCAATCATTCATTCATTCTCTGCCTTAAGTCGGGACGTTTTCGGCCCTTCGAACGCCTCCCGGCCGAATGCGCTTCGGGACCGAAAACCGGTGTTCCACTGAACAATTGCGTTGCCCTACCCGCAAATCATACGCACCTGATAGCGGGTTTCTCTGCGAGGTTCGAAGATCGCGGTTTTCTTTTACTGTGCGTACATTTTCCGGCTGCAGTTACATTTATTGGCGTTGCCCGCGAAAAAAAAAAAATAATAAATGAAGAAGAAATGTTGCATTCTCAACAAAGCGCACACAGCGCGACGCAATATCGGTGTAACATTTAAAATTTACCCCGATCTCAATTGTTACACGTTCATTTGACATTTACTACAGACAGCACGCTACTTTTATTGACTTTTCCATATTGGTTCAAGCTTTTAAATTTATTAGAAGGAACGCTTGTTCTGCGTTCAAAACCTAAAGTTTGCGTTCCTTTTTCCATAAGGAAACACCTCACGGGACGCTCTCTCGTTTCGTGGACATAAAATCGCGAAGGATCAGGCGAACGGCCGAAGATAAACTCTTATTGTTCCCGACAATGTTTGCCAGCAGTGATACCCAATGTTCGCAAAAGTGTGTTCTTAAGCACGGGAAAGTGTGTGCATCCGAAGAAGTTGGTTGGCAACTGTAACCTTTTCGGGGCAATTTCCTTTTTTACCCGCCCGTAAAACGTTTTGCTTCCGACTTAGCACTGCTTTAAGGAAATTTTTTTAACGGGGTAAAGGGGAGGTTCGGCGAATGTATAAAAATTCCTCGGCGCTGGCCCAAATGTCTCCCTGGTGAAATCCACAATTTTCCACCCTTTTCTGACCAATTGAAAACTACCCTTCGAAGAAAATTATCGCATGAAATATTTATGAAAAACTGAAAAACTGAAAAAGAAAGCGGGTTTTCCGAAGGAAATAAAAAAATTTCACGAAAAAAACTCAGGGAGGGGCCGGGAAGGCAAAATTCCCGTTTTCCCGACGCCAAGCGTCGACGTCTTTGCGGGCAAAATTTGCAACCGGGATCGATCGAACGCCGCGAACGGGCGCCTGCTGCACGCCCCGCGGTGCAGCCTGGCGCGGGCAGCCCCGCCTTTTTGGATTCCGCGGATCCTTCCCGAAAGCCCTCTCTCTGACTGCCGGAATCAGAGATGAGACGTTCGAGAGTTGCCCGAATAAAGACTAGGTCAAACTTTGCGTTTCGTCACAGGATATGGTTAATTTTCATCTATAAATGACGCAGATGCCCAACACGAACAAGTGTTCATTTCGAGCAAGGCTCACAATGGAATTAACTCGAATTACGAAGTGTCCAGTCCTTTTCTCGTTCTTATTCCACGAAGAGAGCAAACGTACGTGCACGCAGCCTTACCCAAGACGCCGCCGCCTCTTGGCCGAGTCGAAATAATCGCCATTTCGAGCGGTCCAATGCCGTCAAATAATTTTGGGATAATGATTGGTAAATATTGCGCAAGGTCAGCTATGTACATTGATTACAATTATTCAGGAGCGGCGTCGGGAATTTTAATTTTCGAAACCGGCCGCAAACCGATTTCTTTTCCGCGCGAGGCTCTTTTTCCGGTTCGCACGGAAAGCGTGCAACGTCGCTTTACCTAAAAGGAAACCGAGGGGGCGAATGCCGCGGCGAACCCGGGGACCTTTCGAGGCGACCGAAATCCGCATCCGCCGAAGGGGAGGGGAGGGGGAGGGGGAATCGCGAATGCAAGCGCCGCGAAGCGGCAAAGCCTCCGCTTTCTCGGCCGCCGGGCACTCGTGCCACGCTTCCTCGGTTCCAGCACAAGCAATCCGAAAAGCGAAATTTTCGGAGCGAAGCGAACGCCTCGCCTCCCGTTAAACTCGAAATCGCGAATCTCGTCGGTTTCGAAATTCCAAAGATTTAACATTTCGGTTGCTCTTTCAAACGCGGACCTTCGGCTCCTTCCATTTTTTCCAATCTTCTTCTTCTTCTAATCGCCGATTTAAGCTCCCCCGGGGTTATGTCCGATTGTAACATCGTGGAGAGGTGTGAATGCGATTTCGCAACGTCTTGAAGCGATTCTTCCATCTGCAGACAGTCCCGAATAACCCGAATGGACGCGCCACGGCCGAGAAAATTGGACGAGATTCGCTGAGAGACGCATAAGGAGAAAATCGATCACGTGTAATTACCATTAATTATCCTCGCGAGCTAACGTTTTTCTCAATCGCTTTAATACTGCATCAATTTTGGTCGCAAAAAAGAGATCCGCCGCTCTTGCCAATCGGCCATCATCGCCGTCCGGTTAACCGAGCGGCTTTTCCACCGCGGTCCTCCTTCCGAAGCTGCTTTCCCCCCCGGATCCGGAGCAGATTCTCATTTTTCGGCAGGTCGGTTCGAATGAAGCGTGAATTTTGAGCGATGCCTCCTCCTTTCGCATGCCCAAAAACTTATCGCACTGACCTTTACGTGTTGTATAAAGTTCCGAACGATAGATGTGAAAGTTCAATTCATGCACAAATAACCATTCCGCCGATAATGGTTACCAGCGCAAGAAGAGCGGGAAGGTGAGACACGTTTGCGCCGCCGAACGGCCAACTCGTCAATCGGAGACGTTCATGAAAATTTTTGCCGCACGATAACGCATACATTATTCGAACGGAACTCGTTGCGTCTGCACTTTTCATTTCGACTCTCAAAAAGCGAGTCAGCTTTCGTTTTCCGTTTTTAAAATGCGCGCACGGCGCAGATATAAATATGACTCTTAGGAGAGAACATATTGGCAATTAAAGCCCCAGAAGTGATTCACAATCAATTATATGAGAAAACTTTCTCCAAATGCAAAGAGTACTTAGTAAATTACATTTGAATGAAGCTTCGATTCAATTACTTACGAAACGGGGTAAAAAAAAGACTTTGAAATCAGTTCCCTTTACGGTTGAATCACTGTATAAATTTGCACGTGCACGAAAAAAGGGGACCTAATTAAGGAAAACCAAGGGAGCACATCCCTCGCAAAGGCACTAACTTAATATAACTAGATTACGGACAACTAAATGAAAACAAATGGCCAAATAACACTAACAAAGTTACAATTGCAGCGCATTTGTAGTTCCACGTCTCGGACAATGAATTCTGCCAAACCGCTCAATTCATTTCCTTCCTTTTCCGGTCGGGGCGCGGGAAGGAAATTCCTTCCGATCGAGGATTTCGACTTTCTCCCGGTTTCATCCCTCCGCTCAAGCGGCGGAAAAGGCGACGGAGAAAGCCTTCGTCAGCGCATCGATAATTGCGGGATTAGGCCCGGTTACGCCAGAAACGTGATGAAAACAATGGACGCCGGGGAACACCCTCTCAACTCGTAGATTTTTAGACATGATTCAAACCAAAAACGAGTGATTAATCTAACATCTGAATTATGCAGCGCAGCAGAAGGCGCCATATGTCCGCAGTGCATCCAAATGGTGCTCTTTTTTTCCTTTCTGGCCTGCATTTCCATTCATCCGAAAATAAAAGTAAAAACGTGCGCGGTCCCCGCCGATGCGCGGCAGGAATCGTCGCGCTAACGGCTGTCGCGCTTTTGCGGAACGGGAAAATAAATTCTCCTTCGGGGTTTCCCAGCCCCCGGTCGCCGAGGCGCCGCTTCACCTCGAAGGCGAACCGCTGCGGACGGCCCGAAAGCCTTTCGGGCGCCCGGAACGAAGGCGCAGACGGCGGAAAATTCGCGTAAATCTCTGTCGGAAAAATTTAAAAAAAAAAAAAAAAAAAAAAAAAAAGGAAAAGCTCTCGCAGGGAATTGGGAAGGAGAAGGATGTGAAATTGCAGAACATCTGGCAGGCAGGCGCAGACTTCAGCGAACATAGATCAATAAGTCAAGAGCCCCAGGGCGCTTTGCAGACGAAGGGTAGGGAGTGTCTCTTGGGGTAGGGAATGTGGCTTCACGGCCTTTCAATGGGGAGGTTCCATGGAAAAGGGGAAGACTGAGAAAATAAATGAAAATTGGGAAGCCATGTTTTTCATTATAAGCCTTTTACCAATTTTCCTGCTACGAAATGAAAGCAAAGAAAGGCTCCGTTTTCATCCGAAAATAAACAAAAATCTTTTTTTTTTCGCGATCCTGAGCGAAAACCTGAAATTCTCATCTGCAGTTTCAGTTTGCACACGCAGGCGGTTAAGGCTTCGGAAAGGTTCATTAAAATCGAAAGAAAGACGTTCTTTTGCTCGTTTTCGGACCTTCGGGAGGCAACGGATTGAACCTAAAATTTCTCACGTACGTTCGGGCGATCGATTTAACCGCGTCCTTTGTTCGGTAACGTTTAACAGAACCATAAATTTAAATTTTCCGACAAAAAAGAAACCGAAAACGCTTCACATTTTTCTCAAATGTTTATCCAATAAATTAATACCGTTTTCCCCTTTTTGTACTTTCAATATCTTAATGTCGCATTTCTTTTTGGAAACCCACCTAACCTGGAAGAGAAATATTTTATCGAAACCATTAGTCTTGAGGCTCGTTTCATTGTATGAAATAAAAACCAAATAGTAGTTCGTGCAGTTAATTTTGAAAAATTATTTGTTCCAACGTGGACTGCTGGACCGATGAAAATCACAAAACGTCTGCAGATATGATGGATGGGAAATTAACCTCCGGGGAAATATTAGGGACATAATATCCGAAGGAAAATTGATAGAGGCCAAAAGGAGGATGAATGCAAATCATTCGGTTACACATTCACCCATTACACAATAAAAGGATCTGCTTGCGGATTGTTTGAGATTTCTCAAGTTTTTTCACCGCATTTTCGGTTCATTTTCACGCCGAGAAACGTTTATTAAGCCCTGATGAATTACGGAGTTTTTTTTTTGTGGAACGACTTTTTTAAACATCTAAATAAACCATCTCCAGATAAACCTGTTTTCAGATCCCATCCTGCCACGTTCATTCTCACGGTCACAGTCAATCTTGTCAATTGATCATTCCGGAAAAAGTAGATTTGGATCAATTTTCTGCTTCTTCGACGCGCCGGATTCCAATTAAGAAAAATTTTAAGGATTAATGCAAAAAAAAGGAAGGAATCGGTAAGGTGCCGTTTTACGCGGGCGAGAACGGTCACTTTCGCCCGGGAGTCCCGCGACCGGTGCCACTCCCCGGGATGCGATGTGCGGGCGGAGTGGTGGGACACCCCTTCGATGCCAAAATGAGTCAACCATTATCAGCATACGTTTCGAGCGACGTCCGAGGAACCCCGGCACACTCCCCTGCGACTCCATTAGTCACCGGAACTTCATTCGTGAACATCATACGGAGTGCGTTCTAGTAAAAAGCACACACGAACATCTTTGTTTCCAGTTCCGTCCACGTGTCCATGGCTTTCAGAAATGGTAGGTTTAAATTTCTGTGAATAATTCACTAATGAACGAAGGGAGCATACATTAAAATCATTCGCCTTCAATCCCGAAGCAGATCATTATCTGGAATTATATGTACAAGAACCAGGGCATTATCCTTTGTTGTTGTTTTCGTCGGGAGAAATTCACGCAGCGAGAGATCCGTTCGAAAGCGAAACGAACTTTTCGCCTCGGCGACGGACATTTGAAACTGTTTTTCCGGGTTGCAACGCAAATTTTGAGCGAATCCGACAGCCGTCAGGAGCGGAAAACAGGAGTCTGCGAGGTCGAAGGAACGTTGAAAAGACAAAAGCGACGCCTTTACTTTGGCGCGGAACATGCGTCAAATTGCGACTCGACAATAAGATTATGACATTTTAAAGAATGTTAAGGTAAAATAATTATTCCAATTTTACGAAAAGACGAGGCAGACCATTGTTTCGACGCGATACCCGCGGAATGGCACAGTTTTGATTTTCCATGCCGAGAATGCGGCAGAAACCGTGGATTTTTTCACTGAATGCCGGACCTGAAAGTTAACTTCGGATCCACAGTCGCCGTACGTGGACTCCTACACCGATGCGAATACACATCTTTTGCCTCGCAGATTAGAAAACATTTCGGCCTCTCAGCAAGAATACTTTTATTTTTCTTCCATTTTTCCGTCCGATTTCCCAAATACTGATTCACATCATCAGTTTGTAATTTAATTTCCATGCTGGAACCAATTGTAATGACATTTCATTCATAACTCCCCACGTCCAAGGGTAGCAAATTACATTACATTGCAAATACATGTACATAAATTCACGGGATGACGTTCGCGTTCCCCTCGAAAACGACTTCAACAGTGAAATTCCCATCGTGTAAAACTTCTGCCGCGTAAGTTCTGTCTGAACGCGTATTTGGCTTCCCTTGGAAAGCGTTTTTCCTTTTTATTTTTTAATCCCTCCGCACTTTCGACTGCGAAAATCCATCCGATCCCGGCCATCTCCGAAGAGGTTTTAATCTTGCCATCCATTTCATTTCCCCGATTAACATTTTAAACTTGGCAATTCGAGGGACGGCCTCCTCCCGGTCGGCAGAGGCAATCTCGCTTTTATTATCCGGCAGAACGACGGATAAACGAAGCTGCACGCGGACGGAGGCGCGTCGGCCGCGGAAACTTTACGGTTTCTTGAACTGCAAATCCTAATTGAGGTTTAACGGAAAGTCAAACGTTGATTGTGCATTTAATTCACCGCATTTTGCACGTCTCGAACCGCTCTCGATCATCATCCAAATTATTTCGGCCAAAAATGGAGAGCAATTTGACTCCTGCGTCCAGTTCTTCGCGTTTTCCGCAATGTTATTAACCTTTCCTTCGATCGCGCCGCGGCCGCAAACATTCCCAAATCACCGTGCAAGCCGAACGGCACATCATCAATTTCCACGATGACAGTTACCTCGTGTAAAATCTTAAAACATAATTCCGTTTATGACTTTGATCTGTTACAGATTAATATTTCATGGAATTATTTATGCAAGCGATTTCCTACGTATCAATAGATCGCTTTCATGCAGCCGTTCATAATGTCCCGAGCGTCGAAAACTGTTTTCTTTTTCTTTTCATTATAAGGCTTCGGTCGAATAAAATTTTAGCTTTGTTGCCGCCGATTTCGCTCCGTCTTAGCGATATGTTAAACGCGTGCATGGAGAAAATGGCGTGAAAAAGCAGAGGTTTTTATTTTCGCAGGAACGGGTCTCATTTGCAATGGCAATTTTAAAGCGCTTTTGTTTCCTTAAAAATGCATTTTCCCGAGCGACCGCACTCGTCAGCTCTGCAGTTTGTCTTTTCTGCGTCGAGTCGATCGATAAATTACTTTGTGACAACAACTTGCATTGAAGTTTCGTTTTGGATGAAGTGGGAAATATTCAAATTTTCCAACCTCAGTTTGACGGAGTCGGCTCGGCTGTGCCCGAGCCCTTGTTTCCAGAATAAATCGCGGAAGCCGGATACGCGAAAATTACGCGGTAGAGAATTTTCCGATGGGAACCGTGAGGGAGCGACGCCATTAAGTTTGCGGACTCCGTGGCTTGGAACCTGGGAAGCGCCAACGGTCGAAATCGCGAATAAAAATACGTAAATATAATGGAGAAATACCGATTATGCAAGTCCTGCACCATGACGATTAAAGGAAAATAAATACTAAGCCGATTACCGTGCAAGATTTTTAAGTTTTACCAGCGAGAAATTGCAAGTTTCGCGTGTGCATAGTCCCTTTGAGATTTCCTCCTTTCCTGCCGCATTTAAAATCTGCAGTTTCAGGATCGAGCCGTTTGCTAGACCGTCCGTGACGTCACATTATATAGATCCACCGTTGTCATGGTTACCTGGATGCGGAAGCGGAAAGTGAAGCGGGCTTCGTAAACGAAACATGAAATTCGGAGCGGACGCTCCTCGGCCCGAGTCGAGGGTCCCGTTAAGAAAGCGTGCGATGACGTGGGGAACCATACGACGGAGCCTCCTTCATACGGAACGAGCGGAATCTCAATTACATCTCCGTGGCGCCATGCGTACTAGGGGAATCACAATGAATTTCCGCTTGCGCCCTTCTCCCTCGCTCTCTCGCTCGGGAATCATCACTGATGCGATCGCCGGTGCCCCGGGTCTCGGGAAGCGGTTTCGAATGCCAATGGGAGGGCTTCCCTCCGCACCTCCGCGATTTTGGAAAACGAACGCTGCAACACTTCGATTTTTGCATCCGGGAGGCGCTGCGGCAGATCCGAAGAATCGTCTGCCCGCTCTGCGAAAAGGAGAAAATGTGCGCAAAAGCCGAGAGCCGCACGGGTTGGCACCTCGAACGCCCTCGAAGGGCAGAGCGCTAAGGTGAAATTGGATGATTAAATGGGAGAAATTTAATGGCATGGAAATCAATTGGCGGTTTAATAAATTAATTTATGTAATTGGGCAGGCAATTCTATAAGAAATATGCCACTAATTAAACCAAATTTGATGCCGTCGTGCAAGTCATCACACTAATTCCGATGGCACTAACAATTGAAGATCCTTTTTTGTCGAATCCCAGCGTTATTACGGTATACCTTTGTGTATTTTAATGAATGTGAAAATCTTAACAATTTTCACGCCATGAGAAACTGCACTGGTGAAATGGTAACAAAAAAAAAAAAAAAAAAGGAAAGGAAAAAGAAGAGACCAATCCGGCGACGCACCGGTTCAGGCATTTGCTTTTCGATGATCTTCCAAAGAAATTCGATTTTGCTCCTTTCGATCCGGAAATCCAAACGCGCTTCCTGCCGCGCGTCCTCTGCCATTTCAATGAATGCTCGGCAAGTTGCTAAAGGCCGATCTCATTTAATAAAGTCGGAGACGCAAAAGTTAATTTGCATCGAAATTGCGGTTTCGAGGCTCTGGCCAATTCAAGGTACAGCGATCGAACTTAACTGCGAGGCCTCGCCAGAACGCAAACGGTTATCCTCATCGAATAATGGAGAAAATGTTGAATTTTCCATAAAAAAAAAAAAGCAAGCGTTTTGCGCTTTGCACCGTCTAGGCGGGGATGCTTCCGTTGCTGAATCTGCTTCCTGTCCGATTCGATCATCGTGATTTGGACGGACAACCGGGCACTCGAACAGAAATCGCGTCACCTACCGTGTTCCTCTCCTGCTTTTATTTGACCGTCGGACAGTTAAATAACATCCGAGGAAGAACGTTTCGCGGTGCCGTCCGGGATGTTCGCCTTCATTTAAAAGAAACCTCCGAATTCTTTAAATATCTGATTTTCGTCTATGTCGGTTTCAAGTGAAAAAAAAATGCTGTTCGTCAAAATGGCAGTTTCTTATTCCACGCGGATTAAACTCTTGGGTAACGACACCGCTTAAGAGGAGGGCTTCGGCATCTGAAGAATTTTTTAATTAAACGATTTCTCTTCTTTTCGAGGCAGAAATTTCATTAGATGCTTGCAAATAATTTGAATAATTTCGCTTTTGCGAGAACGCCGAGAATCCACCTACGGTGGACAGCATAAAATTCCCTCCTTATGCCACTGGGATCCCTCTGATCCGGCTGCGGGACCCGAACGCTGCAGCAGAAATGGTCGGCGCGACCGGCCTGAACAATCGTGATGCGTTTTGAATACCTTCAGGGCGCACCGTTCCTTGAAACCCGGGAAGATGTCAATGAAACTGTCGGCGGCTTTGGGACCGACGCCTGGACTGCGATGCGGCTGCGGTGAACCGCGAAAAAAAAAAATAAGAGCGATTTTTCGACGGTTTCCTGAAAAAGGATGTAAAAGACAGCGGAAGCCGTCGGAGGATACGGAAACTAATAAACTGAGACGTCATTTCCCAATCCGAGCGCGGGAAAAGTCAAACCCGGAAAGCTGGGGTCCCGCACGTTGATGAAGAAGTAACAGCTCGGTGATGGCAGGTACAAATTAATCAAAATTTGGCGCGACAACGGCGATTTCGCCTCGGTGGACATCTTAAAAGGCGAAAGGCAAAACCGTCATTTGCCGCAGAAAAGCTGTTCGGCTGAAGGAAAAAAAAAAAAAAACCAACAAGGCCGCTAACACATTCGATTTGTGGCGTCTTCAGAAAAAAAAAATAAATAATCCGGAATTCTTTCGGTAACGTTTTCTGCCCGACGAAAAATATGCTTCTAATATTAATTTCGTTTCATTTGCATAAATCTGAAGATTAAACATTAAAATAGGAATTAATTGAACAAGTGAAATCGGCCGAGACAATGTAATTTGAAACGAGGCACTCTTTGCCGGCATAGAAGGTGCGTTCTGGATGAAAAAGTATGGAAAGCCACCTGATCGAATAGCGACAACGCGTCAAAAATCGGTTCCATTACTTATTCCATACACTGCAGCCTTTAAATAATTGCACTCGTGAAATTCATCATCATCAGAGAGTTTCTCTCCCTTGTAATAAAGCAATCGAGATTGAGACTCGGAGAATTCCATTTCGAATTGCTGGCTCACAAAAAGCGTGCGTATCAAAAAAAAAAAAAAAAAAAAAATCCATTCCATATTTGAATCGAAACTGCCAGCTTGTCGAATGCATTAAACTTATCTCTGCAATTTGGTTTTTGAAAATGGAAACGCTCCTTAGCCGAAGGTGCGTTCAGTAAGCTGCGTTTTTTCGTATTTTTGCTGTCCACTTTGCGAGTGCCACACGCGCCAATCGCGCGCGTTCGACCTCCTTCTCCGCGGGGATATCTTCTGCTGCTCCACTGGAAGCGATTCCTCGGTCGAAACGAGTCACATTCGCACGGTCTGGTTGCCGCGAAAAATGCTGAGAAAAAAAAAACTGTGTCGTATAAAAAAAAAAAACAAAAAAAAAACTGTAATTATTTCATTCTAGAAAAGCAAGATATCGAGGCATACTTTCTGTAATCAAAATAAAAGTAAAAAAAAAAAAAATGCAACAAAAACTTGTAGATTGAAAAAAAAAAAAATCAAGCACTCCAAGATGAAGAGCAATCAAGAACTTTTGGCACCTAGGTTCGTAAAGTACCTTTTTTGAACAGATTTAAAAATTGTTCCGGAAACTTGAAAATTTCCTGAACGTTTCGTGTAATCCCTGATCTGGTTTAAAGCCGTTCGTTCACTGAAATTTCTGAACCTAATTTTGAATTGCCAGAGAGATGTTCTATCAAACCGGACAATGTTTAACAATTTCAAATACCCGATTTGTTTTATATTATATATTTACATAATATTGTTGAATATTGTATCGTGTAACCATAACGAATTTAAATTTATATCAGATCTTTTGGATCTGATATGATAGCATTGCAATTTTTGATCAGTTATACATTAATAGGAATTCAAATTCGAATTCATTAAGTCAGCAAGTCAAGAAGAAGAAGTTATTAAAGAGAAAATTTCAAGTTTCTCTCATCAACACTCAAGAATTAATATAATATATATATAATACATATCGATATATATTATATATATGTATATAGATGTATTATTTATTTGGAGTTGGCGAAACCGCAAAATAAAAGAGAGGGAAAAGTCACGAAGATGCTTGAGGTTTTGTCGTGTCATCAGACAATGAAGCGCGTCTGAAATCTCTTCTCACGTATTTGCCTTCCCAATTATCATTTGAGCTAAACTCTTTTCATGTTTGGAAAATAGGCTTTTTTTTTTCCTGGTTCGATTCTCAAATTACGGGTTGGTTAAAAGTAGAATATTATGAGTTCTTCTTTAAAATATGATCAGCTATTTAGTTTTGAAACAACAATTAGAGTGGTTGAAGTTTCTTTGTAACACTTCCTGTATTAAGAATTTTGTTTATGCGTTTTATATTTTTATTAAAGTATATCAAGTAAAATGATTTATTCTTAAGATTTTATTTTAATCATGGAAGGACAATGAAATTCTTAAATTTGTTTAAGATTATTTAACTCTTAATGATAAGTTTTTTTCAGGTGACTCGAGGATCATGGCCAAATCTAAGGTATCCGCTGAATGGAAGAAAAGAGTTAAATCGGAATATATGAGACTGCGCCAGCAAAAGAGGTATAAAAGAGCAGATGAAGTTAAAGTAGCTTGGAACAACAATCGTAATCTTCTAAACCAGATTTTAATAAAAGAACAAAAAAGATGGGCGGAAAGTAAGAATCACTGGGTTTGTACTAAGGAACCTCCTGCTTATGCAGAATCCATGAAGAGAGCAGAGATACATGTTTCTGATGGTGAAACTAGCAGCTGCCCCATAAAAATTATTCATTCTGTAACACCAATACCTACAATGTATACTTGGGCTCCAATTCAACAGAATTTTATGGTTGAGGATGAGACTGTGCTACACAACATACCCTATATGGGAGATGAAGTATTGGAGCATGATGGCACATTTATTGAAGAATTGATAAAGAATTATGATGGGAAAGTTCATGGAGATAGAGAAACAGGTTTTATTGATGACCAAATATTTTTAGAATTAGTTAATGCCTTGATACAGTATCAAGAAAAAGATCCACTGGAAAGGGATGATGAAAAAAAAGAAGATAAAAAACCTTTTCCTGTATTTGAAATTTTTCAAGCTGTTTCAGCTATGTTTCCTGATAAAGGAAGCCCTGAAGAGCTAAGAGACAAATATATTGAATTATCAGAGAGATTGGACCCCAATGCTGTTCCACCTGAATGTACACCCAATATAGATGGACCATTAGCTGAAAGTGTGCCTAGGGAACAGACAATGCACTCATTTCATACTTTATTTTGCAGAAGATGTTTCAAATATGATTGTTTTCTTCATCGTAAGTCATAAAATTTTATCCATTAGTGGTAAAATTATTTATTGATAAAATATTTATTATTGCATTATTAAAAATAGCCTTAAAGTATTATATTACTAAAATACTTAATAACTTCATCTCATTATTCAAATTCTGTTCAGTATATATAATCTATTAAGTTTCTAATTTCTTGGATTATTTATAATTTTTGTGAAAATGAATTACAAGCACTTATATTATTGTTTTTTGTAAAAAAAAAATTTTAAATTTTTAAAAGGATGCCAATTTTGTAATATATGAATCACTAAAAAGGTTTATTTAATATTTCTCAGGTCTTCAGGCCTGCCATCCAAGACCAAATTTATTGAAAAGGAAACCTCCAGATTTACCATCATTTGACCAACCTTGTGGTCCTGATTGTTATATGTTAATGGAGGGAATGAAAGAGAAATTGGCTGCTGCAGCAGTGTCACAAGACAAGGAAATTGGTAACAGTGAAGAACAGGATGGAGGAAATAAACCAAGGAAGGTTAAAAAACAAACATCTGTTGATTCTGGGAATGAAGCCAGCTCCGAAGATAGTAATGATAGCAATCGGTTTAATAAGGATTTTAAGTTAAGTGGAAAAAATTCACCTAGTATTATTGCTATGAATCAGGAGACTGAAGGCACCAGTTCAGGACCATTCAGTCTTTTGGGATTGATACCCACAAATCTAACTGAAGAATGGACTGGCTCCGATCAGTCATTATTTAGGGCATTGCATAAAGTATTTTTAAATAATTATTGTGCTATTAAAGAATGCATGTTGACCAAGACATGCAGGCAAATTTATGAATTTGCACAAAAGGAGGCTGCTGAACTACTGCCGGAGGAAAGCATGAAGGATTACACTCCGCCTAGGAAAAAGAAGAAGAAGCATAGGCTTTGGTCAGTACATTGCAGGTATGTTCTAATTTAATGCATTTAAATAAAAAATTTTTTCAGTTGGTGAAGTATCTGATATTAACCTTTCTCTTTAATAATAAAATTTATCTGCTGAAAAATTCAACATTAATCTTCATTTTCTGTAACATATGTAAACAGTATATTGTCTTAAATTTCAATGAATTGTTTATAAAAATAAGGTGTTTCAGTTTATCAAATTTATTCGGACAAATGATTAATTTCATTATGTTTTTCTCCAATTTGAATTTTTTTTGTGACCAAATATTTTATTCAGTAGCGTGCCCGTCAGTCAAACAATTCAAGAATCAAATGATTTCGAATTCGTATGGGATACATTGTTTTGCTATTATTCTTGCAGGAAAATTCAGCTCAAAAAGGACTCCAGCAGCAACCACGTCTACAACTTCACGCCCTGTGATCATCCCAATCTTCCTTGTGATCAAATGTGCCCGTGCATAGGAGCTCAGAACTTCTGCGAAAAGTTTTGCCAGTGCAGCTCCGATTGTCAAAACCGGTTTCCCGGGTGCCGCTGCAAAGCTCAGTGCAACACGAAACAGTGTCCCTGTTACTTGGCAGTCAGGGAATGCGATCCGGATTTATGTCAGACTTGCGGAGCGGACCAGTTTCAAATTGCCAACATTTCCTGCAAGAACGTGAGCGTTCAGCGTGGACTTCGTAAGTGTCGCAAAGCCGAGTTCACCTTTTTTTTTGTAGCGGTCAAAAATTTTTTTTGATCCGAACACGTCGTCAGGAGCTACTTAACTTACATCATATCGCATTTAGATAAACATTTGCTGATGGCTCCCTCGGACGTAGCAGGCTGGGGAATCTTCCTCAAAGAAAGCGCCCAGAAGAACGAATTCATCTCGGAATATTGCGGAGAAATCATATCCCAAGACGAGGCAGATCGCAGAGGCAAGGTTTACGACAAATACATGTGCAGTTTCCTTTTCAACTTAAACAATGGTAAGGCAGGGTTTTGCCTACTTTGACGTGCGAGAACGCGACGTTTTTTTTCGCCTTGGTTTGAAATCCAGATTGAGGTTTAAAAAACGCGGCAAAATTTATCTTCCAGATTTCGTCGTCGATGCCACACGCAAGGGGAACAAAATTCGATTTGCCAATCACTCTATCAATCCCAACTGCTACGCCAAAGTGATGATGGTGAACGGGGACCACAGGATAGGCATCTTCGCCAAGAGAGCCATACAGCCCGGCGAGGAGCTGTTCTTCGACTACCGCTACGGACCTACGGAGCAGTTGAAATTCGTAGGGATAGAAAGGGAAATGGAGTTTTTATGATGTTCAACCCATTCGATTAAGTGACCGCTGGAACCTTCCATCAGGAAGAACGTTTAAGATTGTGATTTTATTGATTGTCGAGAGAGCAAATTCGAATTTTGCGGCGTACAATGTCTTGATAACTCGAACAAAAGTTTAAGTGCAGCATGCGGCAATGGCCAGCGCATGCCAAAATGTTTGATGTACGAAAGGTTTTCCTCCGAGACACGATAGATTTTAAAACTTTTTGATAATTTTCGGCGCGACTTTGTTTGATTTTATCAATTGCTAATGACGTGTATGTAAAAAATTTTATTCTTGCATCGAACCTGCCTTTTAGCTGACCGCGACAGTTAGATGTTTTACAGAGGAAGCTTTTGCGGTATGAACATTACCTGCTTTCCTTGTTTTTTTTTTTTTTTTTACGTTTTAACAACAGAGTATTCAGGAAAAGAAGCCATCCTCAAGCTCAAGGGATGCGTTTATTTGTGTGCGTGCGTGTGTTTTTTTCGTGTACGGAAACGTCGGAAGTTGCCTATGAAGGTTACTGAGAGAATTCTTCCAGCGTTCCAAAGCGAAATGAGTTTTTCCCGGTTTGAAAAGTTTTAAAATGTCGCATTAATCTTTACAATTTTAACGGAAAACAGACCAACAATAAAACTAATGTTATTTGAAGGTAAATATCTGCGAGGTTCTTCCAACATTCGGGAATTGAATTTTCAATTTTTTTTCATCGACCGCGTTTAGGGATGATTCCGGTGCCGTTGAAATTTCTTTTTTTCCTCCAGCAAAGAAACGAACAAAACTTCTTTCTTCATGAGGGACACGAAAATTTTTAGCGGAGGCGAACGAGAGAGAATTTTACGCAATCTATATATTTGATTATATATAATGCAGATATGCGGCATAGTACATAAATATTGTGTAGATTCGCTTTCTTATGCATAATAAATCATTATTTTTATTTTTTGATCTTTATAAATTGGTTTCTTTTAATTTTCTGCTTTTTTCCGTTTTCACGATCGGATGCCACCTCCGATCGGGGTTCGAATCGACCTGCTTGCAGTTCCCGAAAGAAGGAGAATGCCAGATCGTTAGCATTTCGAGAAGCGGATATTTGTGTTTGAACGCGAAAGCTCTAACGTTCGCCTTCGTGAACGTTAATTTTCATTTTTTCAACTTGTTCGCTCCTCGAGAATTTCCGTTTTTAAGACCTTCTCCGGCGTTTTCCGTCGCCAACAGAAAAGGTAAAGGGGAAAAAAGTCTCGATTCCCCGGATAGGAGCTCTAAAAGCGATCGTTTTTTGCGACACCCGGTTCCGCCGCCGAGAAACAAGATAAACCTGCCTCCCGGTAGCGGGAGAGTCCTGCTTCCGGCGGAACTTACGTTGTTGGGCGAGCCGAGAGCGACAGCTTTTCACGGGTTTTGCCTCTTCGGTAAGTGAAAGGCGCAGCGTTTTCGTTCATAGTTTTGCCGTCGTAATGCATGACAGCGAAAACTAAGGAAAGGCTCCGTAAAATTCGTCTAACGAAAAGGAGACGAATTCGGCATCAGATTTTATCGTTATTAAAATGAGAATTTTGCGTTGTTACACGTTCAGGTGCCGCAGTGTATCCGTAACAATCATGTTTTCAGGTTTTAAATGGAGAATTGCAGTCACGATTCAGTGGCCGAGGAGAGACGCGACAAAAACTTAGCCAACGATGGTATTCACTTGAAAAACGCATCCGGGTCTCGGTTTCCGAGCTGGAAACGCGATATTTCGCAAGGGAATCGAAGCCAGTTTCATCCCCAGCAAAGTCAACCCTTTGCTACGAAGGCATGGCACCGATGTTTTAATTTCACTGGCGAATCTGTATCGCTTTCAATTAACTTTATGTAAGTAACGAACGGGAAGAAATCAGCACCGGAGTATTAGACGACAGGTTGCTAAACATTTGATTCAGACAATCGTTCCCATCGTTTTAGGTTCCGGACGCAGCTCTTTCAGGAGGAAGCGGCAGTCGCCTTAGAGTTACAGGAATTGGAACGGCGAAGGCAATCCCCTACCCGGTGCAATGGGCAATATAAACGGGATTTTCTCGGGCGGGGGCCGCACGTGCCAATGCCACAGAATGGCACAAAGGGGATAGATAAATGCGCGTTAAACACTGAAAGCCAAAGGTTAATTCAAAAGAGCAAAAAACGCAGACCGAAGAAACAATTTCCATCCAAATTGGTCGAGAAATTGCTCGGTTTAAGTAGTCAGCAAATGGATTTCAAATGGTGAAAAATTTGAAGTGGTGGTAAAGCAAATCAAGCATCACTTGGTGTGATTGGGAGGTGCGTTCGGGTGGGTGAAAGCAGATCACGAGGCAAACACAAACTTGATTCCGAAATTTCTTTGGGACAGAGAACTCTGCGGGAGATTTTTTTCGTCATTTCCGCGTCGGCCGGGAAACTTTCGATCGGACCGGTTGTACTTGGCATTTTTGCTCTTGTTCAAACGACAGATTTACGGCACGACACGACCGACGTTTTTGACTGCTCGAAATGCCGGAAGATCGTCATCTTATGCGACCCGTCCTTTCCCGGTATCGGCTAACCACAGAAATGAAGCTCGTAAATAAAAATAATGATCTGCAGAGATCCGATCGAGGTAAGTTCGACAGGAGCGTATTTAAATCTCAACCCATGATAATTTACATTTCCGGCCCTCTCCCCAGTCATCCGTAGGATGCGACGAGGGATTTGTCGTCTTTCTGCCTGTTTGCAGCCGTTCGCACTTTTCCGGACGACGGATCGATGGCGGCGACGAAAGCTAAGCGATAACGTGGGAAAATTTGCACGCGAGACTTCCGCTCCAGGGCGCCGCCGACCAGCCCCCGAATCAGAAGCGATCGAGATTTCCCGGCCAGATGAGGAAAGATATTTAGGGAATAAAGAAGTTAAAACCTTAAAAATTCTCGTCGAGGAGTGCTCCCAACGACAGCTTCAGGAAGTATCCTCCTTGGCTCCAACAGCAGCAGAACAAGTTGATTTGAACGGAAAATTTCTTCGTTTCAAGTCAATCCATTAAAAGTCTGCTCTGCCTTGTTTTGCACTCCTCACGATGAGTTTTCCTTTTATTTTTACTCAAACAGTCGATTAGACTCTGTGACTTTCATTCCCGAGTCCACATTTCTACCGACCAGCCGCGAGTTACTACCTGTCCGGGTAAGACGTCGGTTTCCGGCTTCGCACGCGTTGCAAAAGATTTCGCTGGAAAATCTCGATCCGGGAAGTTTCCCTTCGCTCGCTCTAAAGGTTGTACTGCAACCCGCGAAAGGCACTGACGTGAATTAGTAGTTGCTTATTAAGGCATCAACGCCTGAATCGTTAAAAAAGTCGGATCTTCTCCTTTTAAGACGTGCACCCAGCCTTTATTTTTTCCCGCGAAACTTGACTCGTAACGGTCGTCTAAAGACAAAGAACCGAAACGCCTCAAATGGTTTAAAACGGCGCTTCTCGTCATGGACTAACGATGCGGAGAAGAAACCCTAAGGGTAACCTAACTCCAACTGCGCCTTTCCGAGGAATTCGGTCGAAGAAATCAACGTTCTGCGGGAGCGTGATCTTTACCGCCACCACGGCAACTCCCTGGAGCTGATCCCGATGCGAAGTTTGAAAAGCACCGATCCAGAAGTCACATTTCAAATTGGCAAAAAAATGGGGCAAAAGAAAAATGGTCTTCGGTATTTGAATTTTTTTTTTTTTAAATTAATTAAAGGAAATTATTTACATCATCTAAAAGGAGAAAAGCAAACAATGCCTTATTCAGCAAACGAAAACGCCTAAAAAAAACTTTTTTTCTTTTACTTTTGCAACCCTACAGGATCAAATTTACGACTTTCCTCAACATATATTCAAAAAAATTTACACTAACATTATCACACTAGCAGGAAAGTGATCAAATTTTGAAGGGAAAGATATCCTGCTCCCTCTGATCATCCCATTTGTCTATCCATGCGTTCGGGCAGAGTGCCTTGAATGCCTTTTCGAAATACTGGCAAGGCTCATAATTTGGTCCTCGCTTCTTCTGGCAGCGATGGAAATCGATGTAACTCTGCAAGCAGTGCCTGAAAAAACGTTCGATCTTTGATTAATTCCCATTCTGCCTCTCGGGGCAAACCCAAAAGAAATCTAAAACGGGAAATGATGCAAGTTTGCAGGCGCAGGGGGCTGCGGCCGCTGACCGAAAACTACGAGGTGAAAACATTCAAAATTCGGGATAAACAAACAATTTATTTACCTAGTCTGGTTGGTATTTGGAAATCTGGGATCAAAGGGTACAGTTCTCATTTTGATATCTTCCGGTTCATACTTTTGCACTTCCGTCATTTTCCAACTGCAACGAGAAAAAAAACAACGAAAAAGGTTCATTCGTTTGGAGAAAAATAAATGTAAAAGCGCATTAAAGCAGAATTGAAAATGAATTAGAGAGTTGGCTCTGAAACTTTTAGGAACAAAGTTTTTCCTTTTCCAACCAAAATTTGAAAAAATTTTCCAACCTTAACAATTTGTCAGGAATTGAAGATACCTTAAGAAAAACATTTTTTTTGGTGTGAAGCTTTTTTTTCCTTTTAATCCGACAAGTCCCGTCCCGTTTACAAAAATAAAACACAAAGTTTTACATGATTAAAAGAATGATGTTAATGATTAATGTTTTACATGAAGTTTTTAATGATCCCCGTGATTTTGAAATCGGCAGTCGGGAGCACATATTTTAATATATATAAAAAAAAAACTTCCACTTTTTCGTTTTCTTGTATTTCTAACGAATACACAAGTAAATTAATATTACCGATTGATTCCCAATCGGACATTAAAAAGTTATGAAATTCGAATTAGAACATAAAATTTAGCCATCGCTAAGCTGAATCGTTTTTGAAAATAGTTCAAAAATAAATCCGAAACTGCTTTTTCCGATGATCCACAGACATTTACACTCGTGTCCCTGCGGCAGATCAATATCGCGGTTTCCCGTAACTTTTCATTTCGCAAAATAGAAATTCAAAAATTTCCATCCTCTACCTAAAAAAACGCGAGATGCACGCATAAACGCGGTCAGCAGCAGTGAACTAACGTGATAGAACAAAAAGAGCACCGCTGAAAGAACAACTTTAATCCTCATTGGTCGCTTCCCGCAGACAATGTTCACTTTTGGCTTTTTACACGCACACATAGTGCACAATTAAAACACTTCTTTATAAATTCTTGTTTTAATTTTATTTAATATTTTTAAAAATCCAATTTTTATGTCATTTCCGCGGTATTTGAATCGCAAAGCATTGTCTATTGGCGGTTTTATACTCAATATTAACAACGCTTAATTCGAAACGTATTATCGTTTCCGTTTTATTTGACAGCAGATAAAAGGAAAAATTACTTTAAATACAAATCTAAAACTATGAAAAACTATTCAAAATTTACCGGGTAGAAATTTTCAGGGCACAATTCAAAGAGCAAAGGGAAGTTATTTAAAAAAGTTAAAAAGAATTTTACAAAAAGCCGCGGAAAAAGCAAAATATATATGTGTAATACTGAAGAATAGAAATTTTTGTTATTAAAACTGAATAGAGTTGCCTACAGAATGAACAATTTATTCTCAAAAAAACCGCTATAAGAACCAAAAACATTTTTTTTGTATCCCAAGAAATGTTTACATTCTTATTTTGTAACTATAAATCCAACTTTTATTATTTGATCAAAAATTTTCAGTTATTAGTATTATTTGTACATTAATAAATTGTTACTATAATAATAAAATATAATTAATCATAAAGTAATAACAGATTACTTTTAAAAATTTCGCTCTTAATAAATTAATATAAATAAGCCTTCTCTAGAAATATTTTTCTTTTATTTTTCAATATATTACGCATTTATTTTCTATTTAATTTAAATTTTAAGTTTTAGTCTTATAATATTGTTAAAAAATATTTTTTAAACATTGACTTGTCTTATTTAATATATAATAAATCTTCAAACTTTTTTTTGTAGATATATTAAAATTGTACAGACTGTATATATATATATATACTCAAAGTAATCTGAAAAATAGATGTTAAGCTGGTAAAATTAATATAGTTTATGATTACATAATTTTTCATATTTATATCCATATTTTTCAAAATTATATTCAAATAAAAGGCAAAAAATTTATATAAGTGATTAAAAAATCAAAAGTATTTTTTCTTCATTAAAACAATTTACCAAAAATCCGTTCCTTTTCTTAAAAACGGATTAATTTCCTATTAGTTTATATACTTAATTAATAGGAAAAAATAACTCAAATATTCATAAATTTTTCTTGCATATTTTTACAGTCTACTAAATTTTAAAAAAAAATTAAATTATAAACTTTTAGATTTTCAAGTAAGCATTTTCAAGTTAAATTTTAACTCGGAATCTCGACAATATTTTTACCAAATTGATTAACTCCAATAATTTTGTTAATTAATTAACAAACTTATATCAACTATAAAGTTTAATAAATGTACAAAAATAATCGACAGCTTCTGTTATCCTGAACCAACGCGTGCTTTCAGTTGAAACATTAACAACTTGGATCGTTGATATCAATCATATGTAGTTAAAAATAAAAAAATCATTCCTTTAATTAATTAAAAATATCAAATATTAAAATTATAATTTGGCAACTTTTATCAGTTTAATGTTGAAAAAATGTAAAGGGAAACCTCTTTTCAAAGTCTCTTTCCTGATGCAAACCATAAATGTAAATTTTTGATCAAATAAGAATTTGATTAATTCAAACAAAAATTAATTAATTCGCTTTAAAAATACAAAAATCAATATTATTGAGTCAATTATTATTTTCAAATAAAAACAGATTTCGTTATAATAATTCTTTTTCTAAACTTTTAGGAATAATGTGAAATCTTTTGATCAAAATTTGATTAAAGATGAATAAAATTTTATCTTTAACTACTAAAATTCCATTAAAAATGTACAAATTGTAAAACATAAATACTGTGTTGAGTATTAATTCAATTTTGTAAACATGTAATTTTATATGATTTCTTTTTCTAATTCATATTCAGAATTAAAGCTTTCGTTTCGGTTTTTTGTAGTGTTGCACCAATTGTAAATTATTCCTTCCCAGACCAAACTGATTAAATATTTTTTAATTCAATGCCAAGGCACTTAATTAACATTAAAGATTTTATTACCGAAAATATTCATAATTAAATTAAAAAAACAATAGTGCTCGTTATGAAAAAAATATCTAATGAAAAATAAGTTTTAAATTACAATACATAGTAAACTTTAAAATTATTTTTAATTTCTTAAAATTTTAGTTATTTGCAATTAATCAGTATGATAATGGAAGAAATTCCAGTTAAAATTACTTTAAAAATGCGAAAAAGAAAGGAGAGTACGTTTTCCAAGAAGCTCGAAAATATCATTATTTTAGCGCCATAGTTCTCAAATAATCGAATTTCACAAAAATGTAAACATTCCTCTGGACATTAGAATAAATATCCATTTTTATATCTGTGTGATTTAAACTAAAATTTATTTAAAATAACATAATCATCTCAAATACAATATTAACGAAGATATATCGAATATTTTCAATAATCATATTAGATATCTGTTTTATTTAATTCATTTACAGAAAATAAAAATATATTTTTCAGTAAGTATACAAAAATAAGCAATGATTTAATATTTTCGAATATGATATTAGATATTTAAAAATTATTCTCTAAATAAGAAACCGTTATATTTCTAATTTTTTAAATAATGGCAAACTTATTGAAGGTTAAAATAAAAATTACTTTAATAATATGAACTTTCAAACGTAGGTTAAAGTTACAATAAATACAGAATTACAAGTGAATATTTATTTCACTGTACTATATTGCATATGCGATATTTAAAAAAAAATCGCTAAAACATGCTCATTAAACTTAAAATAAATTTTGATTCCCAGTAAGTTTTAAATTTAGTTTACGTTTCCAAACCATTAAATTATTTTTTATTTGTTTTCGAACTTATCGTATAAATATTATATTTTTATTTTTTCGTCATACCTTTTTAACATTAGACGAAAAATTATTATTAAAAAACTCGTTAAAAAAAATATAAGACTAGTTAACCAAAATAAATTAAAATAATCATTCTACTTCATTACATGTTTACTGCATTCTATATACAGTTTGTACATTACCCTTAATTACATTAAATTTAAACATTTGAAAATTTAAATCTAAAACATTATTTCACAAGAGGTCTAGTTTTCCCTTCTTCCTCACAGCTTGCTTCTCTGTATTTTTTCACTTCAGCCATATACACAGCCCAAGCATCTTTGGGTCCTTTTTCTTCTTCTGGACCGTGTAATTGTTTCACCTTTTTAACTAATCCAGTTTTTAATACTCGACCTCCTCTTCTTTTTCCAATTATTCCAGAAATTAAAACTGCTGGTTTCTTATTATTTGATGAATCTGGCTCATTGTTTTCGCCAGGTGAATCTTTATCTAAAATATAAGAGTTGAATATATTTTTTTCACACATTCTAATTATTGTTATTAAGTTAATAATTGAAAAAAACTTGAAAAAAATTCGAAAAACTGAAAATTTGCTTAGTATTTAATGAAGTAAAAAATTGTTATTGTATATTTTTGGAGAAATGTGTACAATGAAAAAATGCGAAGAAAAATTCATAGTTTTGAAAAGATAGGTAATCAAAATTTAAAAGTTTAATATATTTCTGCTAAATATCAAGAATTTACCGCAACAAAAATAACCATGCTAAAAAAAAAATTTATAAATGTAGAATGTAAACTGATTTGAAAGAACTTATTTTTTTAAGTTCCACAAAAAGAACAGTATTTTAAATACTGATAGGCAGATGTTATCTTCATTAAAAAACAAAATATCAAGTCAAACGAAATTCAATCATACTTTAATACAAAGTTTCATGGTGATTTTAATATTTTGATTTACGGATAATATTCTCTAGAAAATGTTGTAACGTTTTAAAAACTTACTAGACGATCCTTTGTTGTTTTTAGCTTCATTCATTTTTTTGAAAATTTCCATGAAGGAGCCGTCGTTCTTAAAAGTATTTGGTATCTCTTTAACTGTATTCAGATTTCTGCTATCTTCACATGATAACTTATCCTCTTCAAAGCTTTTTTCATAACCATTCAAATTTCTACTCTCACTATTACTTGCACTCGAATCATTTGGTGACTGAGAAGGATCAGATTTCATTATCTCTCCAATTGTTTGGGATTTAGAAGTTTGTGACCAGTCTTGTTCAGATGATTTAACTTGAACATTAACATAATTTGAAGTATTTTTTCCTTTCTCATTATTCAAAATTGTTATATTTCCTATGTTAAGCTGATTACTCATTGTCTGTGCATTTAAAATATTGCATGCATTGTTAACATTTCCAGGATAATGCATTTTATTTGATTCATTGCTGACCACATTATTCATATTCAAAATCATGCTTCCTGGATTTCCTATTACATTTCCAACATTGCCAATGATGTTTCCCTGATTGTTAATTATACTTGGTACTGTAATTAAATTTGAAGGATTTATCATTACACCTCTAGGGTTACTTATAATGTTACTTGTGTTCCCTAGAATATTTCCTTGATTACTCATTATAGTTTGATTTGCCACTAAATTACCAGTGGTTCCCTGCAATCCCATAATACTGCAAGAATTTTGCACAGATGCAATATTTCCCTGTACTGACATCACATTGCCAGTCATGCATATTCCTGCCAAAGCAGGAGAATTAATCATGTTGTTTGACATTGGCATTATGTTAGCAGAATTTGGAATTCCAATAATATTCCCCTGCATGTGTATGATATCATTTGTCATTCTCACCATATTGCCTTGATTATTGACAGCATTAATCATATTTGGGCTACCCATGCTTACAATGCCAGTTCCTGAAGCACCAATAATTCCACTAACTGAATTGGGACCTCTAATCACATTTCCTGGCAGATTCAACATATTTGCAGAAGGTATCATTACATTCTGGCTACTAATGCCAATTGCAGATGGAACTATCATGCTTGCTGGACCCATAGTCACTAAAGAATGAGACTGTGGCACAATCATGGGAGAAGGAACCACAACAACAGGGGACACTACTCCTACAGATGAAGCAGAACTATGTTTAACTGATAATCCAGAAGAAAGACCAGCTTCACATTTCTCAAATTTCATTTTATTTTCACTTGAATTTTTCATATTTTTTAATTCTTCATTAATTTTTTCAACTACTTTAGAAGTACTTTGAGAAAGCTTATTTTGATCACTTAGGCAATTTTTTTTTTTTCTTTCCTCAGATGGTGAAGCATTAGAAATAGACACCTTAGTTTCCATTTTATGTTTCCTTTGAGGCAAAGTTTCATCACTGTCATCATCTGAACTAGAATCAAATTTATAGTCATATTTGACCTTTGTTCTTGGAGGACTATAAGCCTTTTTAATAGGTTCTCTTCCAATATCTTTATATTCATCCACAACAGATGATGCACTAGGCAATTTTACATTATAAAATTCATCATCACTTTCTTCTGAACCCATTTGACCTTCACTAGATGTTTTTCTACAACTCATTATGAGCCTCCTGCAAACTATCACACTAAATTAAGAGATGAATATTATAAAATGAATTTTAAATATTGCCAAAATAAATATTATAATTTAAGTTTCAAACTGAATACATCAAAACAACTAATACCAATTTATTAATTCAACTTTTAAAAAAAAAATAATCACAATGGAAAATAAATTCATGATAAAGAGATGTTAATTTTGCAATAAAAATTTAATAACCTGAGATTTCTTAATAAAATATTCAAATATTTTTTTCCCATTAACAAATTTGATGTTTTCCCTAATTAATTGTTAATAAAGAATTTCAAAGGCAATTAAAGTAAAATAATGAAATCATTACTTACTTTTAATTTATTGGAGATTAATTGAAAATTGATTTCTATTGACAGATTTAACAATCAAGAAACATTTCACAACAGCAATACTTCAATACTTGTATCATTGAACAAATATCAACCTGGAAAAAAAACTCCCTGAATAGTCTCTGACAAAATAGTATAGTTGTAAATCACAATTAATAATAAATTTAAAGCAATTGAGCATGTCTGCACTGAATAGTAAAGTGAATTGGAATCAATTCTGATTTAAGAAATCATATAATTCCTGATAATGATTTTAATAGGAGAAAAGTGAAAAGGCGAAATTAATATGATTAAATTTTTATTCAGAACTGAACAATTTAATAAATACATACTTGAACCAACAATTGTTTACTTGAAAGTTCAATAAAAACTGAATTACAATTCATATAATTTAATACATCCATCAATAGCTTATTAGCAAATGCTTAAAGCTAAAAAATTACTGAATCAAACTTTTATTTCACACTGAAAAACAAAAACTAAAATAAAAATTTATCACAGTCTACAATTTTTCACAATATGGACTTCCAGTTTTTATTTCAGAATTTCAGTCAAATCTAAAAATATTTTAAAACTGCAATAACACTAATAGCATTCAATCTATTGATATTTCGGTCATAGTCAGATAAATAAAATTTTTAAAATCTCACATTCACTTTTTTCACGTCTTCATTAATTGAATCATGTTTTTATGAAATTTAAAAAACACTCAATGTAATTATTCGTAAACTCCCGACGCGCGTCAAAGTATAATTTAGGGGGAAATTTAAATTCGGAGTGGAATTCACAATGCATATCACAATTTTGATATTCAAATATCGATATTCAAGCTTTCTCGGGCTTCAATAGTGATTAAAAGGGGCCCGCCATTTTTTAGGTATCAAGGCAAGTCTAAGAAAAAAAAATCAGCTATACAAGCAAAAAACAAATTTCATATTATTTTAAAAAGAAAAATCATTTATTTCAGTTGATATAATCTCAGAAATAGTAATAAAAAATACCTTATTTGCAGATGGAAATATGGCAGCTTACAAGAAAATTAACAATACTTGGCAGAATTTCATGCGGCTGGATCATTTCGTAACGTTTGCTATTTGCCGTTTGCCGCAACCTAGTAAATTATTGTGTGAAACAGTAATATATAACAATAAGCCAAAAAAAGAAATATATTATAAAAAGATGAACTATTTAGAGTCATAACCAAATATCTACGGAAATATCCGCTAAATAAATGTACTTTTGAGTTAAAGTTTTAAAAAATCTTCGCGCTGATATTTCTGCATTTTCCAAATCGAAGGCGCGTTCAGTTTAAGCACTGCATATTTTAAAGCGAGGAACGTTTTGATTAATTGTAAGTAAATTAGTACTTGTTTATTAGGTACCGAAGAATTAAGATTATTTTCTGCAAGAATAATGTAATTTATTCTAATGTAAAATCGCTCTTTTACATGATTATTTTACATTTATTGAGTCGAAAATTATCAATACCGCTGATTGCCCTTGGTCCATAATGGCGATGCTTGGGTTCTTCAAGTAGCGGCAATCCAAAGTTTACCAACTCGCTATGTTTGTATGTAGGAAACTGCAAAAACAATCCATATTTGACTACTTAAATTATTTATATATATATAGTTCGTAACTTCTTAATCTTTTTCTATTCAATTAAATTATTATTGGTTTTTGCATTCTAGTTTAGATATCACTCCTTTTAAAAACAAAAAGAACTTGAAAGTTAATTGTTTTTCACGATAGGCTTATAGAATTGTGAGTTTATATTTATTTTATGACAGTATGGATCACACTTTTAAAAAATCTTAATTATATAAATAAAATTTTTATTAAACCCAACTTTTTGGTTTAATTTTCGATTTGTATTTGATTTTCAGAGGTTTTAAAATGAAGAAGAGGCCGGCCGATTACGATTCTGATGAATTTGACGTTGATGAACCGGAGGAGTTTGAGGAATCTGGTTCTGATTGGGAACCAGACGAGGAAGAAGTATGTGTATAAAATTCTATTTAGTAGAAAAGTTAAATGACGTAGATTTTTATATTTATATGTCTTTACCTTTAACTGTTTTGATTATAATAAAAAATGAAGATATTAGTCAAGTAGATTATTAAAATAATAAATAGCGAGACCTTAATCTCTAAAATCTTAAAATTAATTTTATAATCTGACATTTTGCTAATATAAACTAATTTGTGAGAAACATAACAGTTCTTAATTTAGATGAGATTAGTGTTTAAAAAAGAACTGTGGAAGTGAAGAAGAAAGATATCTCTATTATAACATATATTTACTATCAAAGCTCCTTGATGAAGGAAAATATTTTAAGAATTGGTAATTTTTTTATTCTTGAAGTACATTTTTTCATCAGTTTCAATTAAAAATATAACTTTTTATATTGTAAAGAGGGATGTCTTTTATTGACTTATTGTATTATATACATGATCTCTGTATGATTGATGAAAGAGAAAGCAAAGATTTTTTTAAATATTAGTGCAGATATGATGCCAAAGCTTTTGCAACCATAATAAACATGTTCTTAATAATTAGATAGTGTAATATGTGACTTATAGCTAACTTTACTTTTCAAAATCATTTGTCCATTTATTGATATTTTATATTTAATTACTTTTATGTTGATTTTAATTTGTTTTATCAGTATTAAAATATTTTTTCACAATGTTTTTAAAACTTCATTAAGATTACTTCTTAATACATAATTTTAAAACAGATAAGAAGAAATCCAATTATTGTATTTGTTTTAATTCACAAAGATGTCAATAATTGGATTACTAATTTATTAAAAGGTGATATATTTGCAGAAAAGTATAATTTTTTTTATTTCAATATTAGATTATTGTATATTGCAATAGCAGTAACAGTCTGTGGTCATTTTTTAAAATTATGTGTAATGAACAATAAGTCATGGTACTGTTAACAGTTATTTAAGCAATATGTTTGTATCTTATAGATATGAATTTCTATTACTAGAAAAAATTTTTTTCTAAAACTTTTTCATCCAACCTATTTCATCTGCATCTAAAGTGAGTTTGATACTATTGTCAACTCTTTCATAGAATTATTATCTTTATAATCTTTTTCTATAATTTTATAATATCTGTAAAAATCTTAGTAAATGATTAATTACTAACAAATTAAAAACTATATATTTCTTTTCAAAACATATTGACATTTTCACAGTTAAATTGCAAAAAAGTGATCTATTCCTCTTCATCTAGGTTAATAATAAAAAGCGAAAGGGAAAGCTTAGGTCAGTGAGATTGAAAGCAGCAAGGAACAAAAAGAAAAGAGTTGAAAAGCCTTCTGCAGAAGAGAAGGAAGAGGAAGAAGAAGAAGAAGAAGAAGAAGAAGAAGAGAATGAGAATGAAAATGAAAATGAAAATGAAAATGAAAATGAGAACGAGAATGAGAATGAGAACGAAAATGAAAATGAAAATGAAAATGAAAATGAAAATGAAAATGAAAATGAGGAAGATGAAGAAGAATTAGAAGAGGAAGAAGAGGAGGAGGAGGAAGAAGAAGAAGATGACTCTGAGGAAGAAGAAGGGGTTTGTAAATTATTTTTTCACATTATCTAATTTTCTATTAAAGACTTACATATAAAAAGATGTTCATGATGAAGTATTTAAAAAAATACATACATTTAATGCAAAAGTAGTTTAAATATACTCCTGTTTATGTTCAGCCCAAAATAAGCAAAAACTAATAACATTAGTATTTCTTTAAGCTTGAAAATGTAATGTAAAGAAATTTCAGAAACAATTTTTTTAAAAAAATATTAAAAACATTAAAAATTATAAAGTAGAATAAGCATTTTTTGAAGAGTCGCCTGACAAGAAAAACATTAAATTTGGTTTCATGATGTAAAACTTAAGAAAGACTTAAAGCAATATATTATTAAAAATTGCAATTTTTTGCGAAATTATAATTTAGCAATTTTAGACGTAGCAATTCCAGTTTATATTCCACATCACTTACTGAATAAACCAAACAAAAAAAACTTCACGACTTCGAAAATTATTTCTTGATGCAAATAACGATTAATACTCTGCTAAGTACAATTTTCAATCTTTTTGCTCTTTTGCAAGGTATTAGAATTTAAATACTCTCTTATCTACTTTCAGCCCAAACAGGCAGGAATCACCAATCGAACTACCATTCCCATTATTTCAATTAAGGCATTCACTGTAAGTCCTATCAAAGTAAATAAGGCTTTTCATTAAGCAAATAATTCTGCTCACTCCTCCTAAATCATTTCTTTCTGGGATGCTTTATTAAGTAAGAGAAAAAATTATATATATATATATATATATACATATATATATATATATTTTTAATAATGTTAATATCAAAATCCAAAACTCCCTGAAAAATTGTATTGCTCAGAATTTTAGCTTTGTTACGACTTCGAATTCCATATATTTACTTTATATAATTATTTCCGAAATTTTTTATTTTTTATTATGAAGAGGGTCTGACAAGAAAATTGCGTTCAAAAAATGCTGCACGATTCTAAATTTTTCAAGTTTGTCGTAAAAATGTGGCTAGTTATTTTGTCAGTGCTGATTTCTTCTATTTATAAATTATCTGTTCAGTGACAGATTAATGAAACATGAGTGGGATTCATATACTGTTTGATTAATTTCGTAGGTTAGAAATGAAAATGATTGTGGAGTAGATAATTATGTTTAATTAAATAATTAGAATACTTTTGAATTAAGTTTGATTTCTGTTACATTTTTATCTTGCAGTGAAACTTGAATAAATATTCAAAATTCACACTTGAATGCATTTCAAGAGTAAAAGTCTTTAATCTTTAATCCTAATTGTTAAAAAAAAATTAGGTACCCATAATTTCACTATGAGCAATAAAGTTAGTCTCAATTCAAACTTCTTTTACTTAAACAATCAAGTTTTAACCCTCCGGAATCAATTCTTTATTTTCAAACACTATTACTTGGAATAATGAAATAGTCAAAAATCTTCAAAGTCATAAAAATTGATTGATTTAATTTGATTTAATTGATGCAAAAATTTGTATTTTTTTTTTAACTGATAGCCTGTAATTTATATTTAAAAAGCTTATAGTTTACGAATTAGTCTTTTATTGTTTGTTGAATAGAATAATTTAGGAATGGTTTCGACTGTGTTCTATATCAAAAGATAGATTTGCATGTAACAATAAAGTTTGTTGAAAGTAAATATTATATTATGATAAATAAATGAGGAGACATTTGGAATTTTCATTTTATAAAATAACTTAAGTGTAGTTTTTAGCTCAGGGTGAAACGTTGCATGCAATTTATTCAATTATTTTATTTTTAATACAGAATGGATCGTTTGTGGTTTTAAAGTCAGACTTCTTGGCGGGGGGTAACCATCCATTATGGAAAGTTGACGGTAAAGCTCTACTACAGAAATATGTACCCTTTGAGAAAGATGGAAAGACTTTTTATAGAAATACGTCAACTTATTCCGGTTGGACCGATAAAGATCGGGATCAGTATGCTCCAATCACTGTTACTTACGTACAACAGGGACGAAGAGATAATGTAGTTGAATTTGACAGAGATAAAGTTGAAATGTAAGTAGATTCATGGATCACAAAAATAAGGATCAAGAGGGGTTGGAAAATATTTGTAATATTGAATTTATTTTTCAGATATGATGATGAAGATGGAAAAGAAAATAACACGAACGAGATAAAGGCGGAAGAAGTTGATGCGTAAAAATAAATAAGATTCGAAAAAGAAGGTATTTCTATTACAAAAAGCTCAGAGATAGAATAATTTATCATCAGCTCTGTCCGCTGTTTGATTCGAGTAATGAATAATTTACCAAGCAATGATACTCGTTAGGAAAATGTTTCTTAAAGCCTTTTCTTTTCTACGAGAAGGAATCAGTTTTATCTTCATATATACTGTATGCTGCATTTCTATCGACGAGTTCATTCCATGGTTTTATATTTAATTTCTTGTGTTAATATTTGAAAATTATTGCATCGTCGAGGTAGAATAATCAAGTTGTAAAAAAATCTCTTAATTTTGATATGGCATGCATCTAAGCAAATCTTAAAATCGCTTTAATATTTCATTTTCAACAATTATTTAAATTTAATTCAATTTAAGACATTCTCTTATATATTGTGAAGAAAAATCACATTAAACGCTGCATCATACCGCTAGTTGCACATCCATGGGTATTCTTTCTTAATTATTCTTAATCATAGAGTTCTTTTTTTGTTTTATAGCAAGTAATGATCGAGATTACTTCATTAAAAGAAATTATGGGGAAAAAATGAAACATTCAATAATTTTTACTATTCGCTTTTTAAACTGAACAACTGCTAACTTGTGAATGCTTTAGAAATTTTAATTTGAAGCATACTTAGTTATTTTGTATATCCAGGATGTTATTGTATAGATACCTTGGGTCTGAAGAAGCATTAATACCCTCTAAGTTGATTTTTCTGATTTAATATGTTGACCGAAATAGTTTTTTCGACTCGACTCATTATACAAAAATTTTACACAAATAGGTTTTATAGTTACAGTCTAAGTGAAACAGAAGCTAAGAGATTTTAACTTTTGGCTACTATTTTATTGTGTGTAATAGGTGAATTTGTTTTTATTTTATTTTTCTGCAACTGTTTACATTAAAAATAACTTTGTGAAGGTTTGATGTGATGAATTACAGTTAAGCTTGCTTTCAAAATTGTATTTTTTTTTCATGTTTTATTTAAAGTAAGAGAATTTACAACAACAAAATTTATTAAATTTTTGATCAAATAAAGTTAAATAATTTTTTGGATGGGTTGCGCCTCGTGATTAATGGAATATTTATAAAATTCATATTAAATCTTAAAGCTACTAAGGCATTTTAAATTCTCGCCAAAGATTAAATATTCTAAATGTATACTTATGTATTGCAAATAAATTTTAATTTTACGACTTATTGCAATGTACTAATCAAATGAAATTAGCCTTATTTATTTAAGCAATGATTATTAATTGCTGCAAGTTAAATGTTTTATAGGAGACTGTTATACTTTGAATCACTGCTGTATTCTAAAATGTTTGTAAAATATTTTCGAAAAGGATTTAAGTTGTAAAATAATGGTGGAATAAGAGAATTTTTTATTTTTAGTCTTGTCCATTTGGAAAAGCTGGATTTTTAAATATCAAATGTAAAAATTAATTTACTAACGATTGTTTGAAGAAATTAGTAATTTAAAGTTCGATCCAAAAATAAATCGAAAAGTCCGAAAATTTTATCCTTCACTTTCACCAGGTTTTGTTTGATGTTTTCTTAAGTTGAGTAGTTTTATACTCGTAAAATTTTGTAAAAAGAAAATTTTTTAAAATTGTGAATCGAATGCCTCAAAAATTAAGAACGGGGAATCAAATACGAGGCGCGATTCATGTTAAGTCTGAAAAAATTCACCAATGCATTATGTAAATAAATTGAATATTCGTTTGCATTTTAGAGTACTTTAATGTTATTACCTATTTGACCCATGGCATTTTTTCGTTTATATTTGTCGAGACACTTCTTCATTTACATTAAAAGGAATGAAAATTACATTAAAAAGAAAGTTATTACAGGAGCTTTCGATTTCACGTTAATACTGAAAAGCTTTAGGATTTATGGCAAAATGGAGCAAAATCGGGAAATGTAGAATAATTTTTACGAAAATGTTAAACGATGTCTTCAAAAGAATATAATGCGGCCAAAAGCAAGGAAAATATTTTTATTCAGAAATAATTTTAACAATTAAAATTTGGGATTTATGAAAAAATTAAATGAAGCTTTTAGTGTGCTAAAATGAAATTTATTTTTTTATATATCTAAATCCAGGGATCAACAAAATTCAAGTATCAAATTGAAAAAGATTTTTAGGCGAGTAGCACATATCAATATCGCAAGTCAATACCAATGGATTTCAATAAATTTTTGTAAAACATTAAAGCTTAGAACTTAATTTAACAAAAAACAAATGAAAAAGAAAGAATACATCGTAAAATTTGTTAAGAAATCTCATGGCAATAAAATATAACTGGCCAATTAACGAATTTTTAAAAAATCAAAAATAAATTTGATTTAATTAAAAAAAACAATTTTACGAAAATTTTATATATATTTTAATTACCATAAGAGATATCAAAAAACCTTATATTTATCTTTAGACATGTTTTCAGCCAGTTTTAATTCTGAATATCTGTAGATTGGATATTTGCCATTTAGCAAGCTGTTGATCTTCGTTTTAATATTATAAAATCGCATTACGGCTTATAAAAATTCCGAATCCGATAGTTTTTTTTTATAAATCTCTCGTTTTGCATTTATTGTTTTGTATATTTTCAAAAGCGATTCGTAATACAAAGTGAAATCTCAAATTCTTGTTTAATATAATTCAGTCTGAAAATGACAACACAAATCAAAAAAAGAAATCATGGAGTGATTTTTAAGATAGTACAAAATGATTTTATATTCATTATTTGTTTAGTATATTTTAACAGTGATCAAAATTTTATTGATTTTTACGCAATAAAATTGTAACTATTATATTCATCTTAAATATAGCAAACTGTAAAACAAAAAAACAACTTACCTTATTCCTCTGAAATATATATGATATATTAGTAGAGAGTTAACGGCTTTCTTTTTTTTAAGTTTAACGCGACTCAAAAAGGCGGAATTCTGGCCATGTTGAGCGCGGTCTAAAATTCTAAAGCGATTTTAAATATTATGTTGTGTATAATAATTGCCTATATCATACAATTTTTGCAACGAATTTTTATATACATCCAGTCGAAAAAGGGCACGGCTGTTTATGAAAAGTTGCAAAATATTTAAAATTTCACATTGTCTTCTGCCACTGCTTTTTTGTTACATACCATTAGTGCAATTTCCTGTTCTACGATTCTCGCTTAATGCTCGGTAAGTCGAAAGTTTTAAGATTTTCCTGTGCTCCTATTGAAATTTAAACCGGTCTATTTCAAAATAATATGGAAAAAAAATCTTTTACACATTAATCTACTCAAATAAATCACATTAGGGCACAAATGTAAAATTTCACCATTCAAGCCAAAATTGATCGATAACTTCTTAGAACGAGTGGAATGTTAATTTCAAGTTATTCCCTTGAGGGAAGGGCTAAATCTGAAGGAAAATAATTTTGTCTAAAAAGCTTGGAATAACACGATAAATTTAATTAGTACAATTACAAAAAAACTAAGATAATTCTCAATTCATTTAGCACTTTAACATTGTTTCCAATCTTATCCATAATTATTATTACTATAATTATTGTTTAAATATGAATTGCGATAGCGTCAAGAATTCATTGACCCATAATTTCAACCTAAAAAACTAAAAATCTAATTAGAGAAATTGCGCGCGATGTTAGTCTTTTTCACTATATTTTTACACATGATTTTTCTTGTATTTATTCAGTTACACTGAACCTTCGATTTAAAATATTCATGCTTCTGCGTACAGTAATGGATTTTTTTTCTTTAAAATTAATATTAAGACTACATATTTTCATTCATTTAAAAAAAAAGAGATCTTTTTTTGTTTTTGCAGATGGCTCAGATGAAAAAAATTTTGTGTACAGAATGTCATGTCTACAGCCATATCTATTACATTAATATAAATCTGTGTAAATTAATACATGTAATTCAGTATTTTTCAAAAATTAAAATCAAAAGCATATTCAATTCTTAAATGAAGACAATCAAATTATGAACTGAATTGATCCTATCAAAAACGATAACATTTTTTTTATGAGGAATTATACTATTTTCTACACCCGAGCCATATTAAAAGGAAATAATGTGACAAAATACAATATTTCTGTAAAATAATCTTAATTTTGTTCACTTTTCAAAATAAATATTCCAAAAATATAATAACGGTAAGGAATGCAAGCAAATATTAAACTTTTATGTCAACTGCGATAAATTTGAAGTTCTAAATTTAAACTCTTAAAAATCACAATTACTTAAACAGAGTCGTTTCTTATTCACAACAAACAAATGCCGGGAATTCTGTACAGCGTGAATAGCACGTTCTAAAATATTATATCTCGACTGTTAATAGGAATCGGAAAAGCAGAATTTCAACATTGGAGGCTATTTATTTTTTAATGATAGCTATAGACACTATTTTTTTATCGTATCGCATTTTAAATTTTTTTATGAAGATATCATGATCAAAGTCCAATTTAATATTTATAATAAAAATATAAATATTATTTCAACTTGATAAAGATAATAGTAATAAAATGAGCGTGAAATAACTAACAGCTGAACTATCGATAAAACATTCAAATATTAATAAATATTCTTGCTTTGATTTAAAAGAGAAAGTCATTGAAACTTTTCAAGTCGAGCTGTCAAAGCAAAAATTGACCTATACTATTTGCCTTAGAGGCTTATACTCGATGATACAAACTGAAGCTAACAGGGGACTTTTCCCTGTTCTGAATATAAAAATACTTTTCATTTTAAATTTTTGATCGCTTTCTAGCTATTGCATCTTCTACTGCTTTCAACTGTTTCAATAATTCTTCTCTACGTGAAGTTGTCTTCTTAGTTGCTGCAGGTTTTGGCGGATTCGGCAGCTAAATGATTTATATAAAAATTTTAAATTAATATAAATCAGTCGTTTTATGCAAGTAAAATTATTAAAACTTATAAATAAGTACTAAAAAAGTTTCATATTTTTTACCTTGGATTCAGTACTAGGAGGCTCTTCGGTTGGCCTCTTTTTCCCAGGCATAACAGGAAGTGCGGGTTTTTCTCTCTTTGCTTCGGGAGGCTTTAAAGTGAGTTTAATCTGTGGTTTTTGTCCTGAAACCTTAAGAGCATCCATTGCTTTTCCTTTTAAAGACTGAGCGGCTAAACGTTCATTCGGTTCAATCTTTTTTGCTGGTTTTCCCGGCAGTACTATAAATTATAAAAATATTACTTAAATGTAGTAGAGTAAAATTTCATTTTTTATTTTAGTATAGAAAATGTCATAAAGCGGCAGAATTATATAAAAAAATCTGTTTAATTGGGTTTTAGCAAGGAAAAAAAAGGATGTAATATTCGATGGTAATTTATTTATTATTTTATACAGATTAGATTTCTTTCATTATTATTTTTCTTAATAATAACAATAATAATATTATTATTATCATTATTATTATTATACGTAAGTAATAATTGTATATAAATAATAAGAGAATAATTGTAATATTAGTAATGTTATTATTGTAGATTTTAGTATTTAAAAATGATCTTTACGTTTAAAGATCAATAGAAGTCAGAACAATAAATAAATAATTTTGTCCAGAATCAATCGTTAAAGATTATTAATTTATACAAAATCATAAGGTAATAAAAAAAAATATGGTAATTAATTAAAATCAATTGGAGTATATGTTAAGACACTCAACATAAATTAGCTCAAAATGAATAAATGGATTTACCCGGAGGTGTGCAACCCCTACTGCTGCTTGAACTTGAGCTATAGCTAGATCTTGAAGACTCACTACTGGATCCACTCGATCCAGAGCCTGAAGAAGATCTTGATTTTCTAGATCTATTCTTGCCTGATTTCATGCTGTTTGAGTGTTTCCTAAATCGCAAAACATACGATAATAAGTCTTTTTCTTTAATAAGTAAGCTAATTTAAATGTTAAAGGTCAAATCCAAATTACTATTATTTTAATTTGAGATCAATGTCCAGCAGTTTTCAGAAAATTTCATTGCAAAAAAATTTTATGTCAAAACATTTTTAATTATGATATATATATCTAAATAATCAATGTATTTTCTTTTTCATTGAAATACAACTCACGTAAGACTTTTTGAAGACTTTGGTGGTGGAGGCGGAGGATTTAATCCAACTTTTCTCATTGCTGTGGGAGATAGGGGACGTTCTTTCGCTCTCTTCGGAGTAGGTGCAGGTGGATTCATTAACATTGAGCGTTCAATGGTTAATTTCGTTTCCGGGTGTCCTCCAATGGGTGTAGCTGCTTTCAAAGCTAAAAAAAAATTTTTGTACTACTATTCGAAAAAATCATTTAAAAAACTCATTGTATTATATATATATATATATATATTCTCATTTATTCTCAAATCTTTCCCCTTTTTTTTTGATAAAATTACTATGAATTTAAAATTCCTATTTACACGATTCCCAATTGCTGTGGCATAAGTAATTATTTGATTTCGATAAGTAGCGAAAAATTATGAAATAAAGAAAGTAAATGAATTCTTTGACAAAATAAACAGCGTTATATATATTTTACTATCAATCACCATTTATAAGAAAATTTATAAAATTCTAAGTGATATTATGTATATTATTTTTAACCATAACTATCGAAATTAATTTTATTTAAAATTATACCATAAATGATATAATTACCTTAAATGTAACACTTTCATTTGCTTTTTCATATAAAACAAAATGTAGTTTCCAATTTTTCAACAATGGAACAATGAACTTTTTATGTTACAGTCATTTAAGAACTTTTTTCAGATTTCATTTTATTTTTTTCAAATTTTACTATAAAATATTTAATAATAATTATCATGTAATACATACGTCGGAATTTTTCCTTTGTCGGCGAAGATTTCTTTGACCGCATCTTACTTGAGAAAGGAGGAGTTCGGGGTCTATGTGATCGGGAGACAGGACTGCGGGAATTAGATAAAGAACGGGATCTAGATCTAGAATAAGAAGTGTAAGATGAGTTGGAGGAACTTCGAGAACTGAAAAAAACATTTTATTTATTTTTAATAAATTAAGAATTTGTTGTTTACATTTATTTTAAAAACTGCTAAGCAATTATTTCAAACCTTTTTACCAAGAACTTTTGCTCTTTAATCAGATTCGAAATCAAGAATTTTTAATTGTTTAATCTTAAAAAATTGATTTAAAATGGTCTTAATAGTGATTAAAAATATCTGAAATATGAAGAGAGTTCAAATCAAAAAGATTTTGGAAAATCAAAATGTCTTCAGATTTTTGTGAAACATTATCATTATGAAATAAATAATTAAAAATAAAAGACTATTAAAAATTATAGAACATTTTAATAAAAAAAATATAACTAATAAATTTTAGGATTTGCAGATATCTTTTATCAATAAAGAGAAAATAATTATTATGATTCTATTTTATATTATTTTATAAAGGAAACATACCCAGATCTGGAAGAAAAGGAACTAGAGCCAGAACTGTAGCTAGCTTTTCGTGTCCCATGACCTGATTTACGGGACGGAGATTTCGAACGCATCCATGGATCTGACCATTCGTCAGCTCTTCGCCGAGGCCCGTCTTCGGAATGATGTCTATCCCGAGACAAATCAACCCGTTGTACGATAACTTCTCGCACCATTTTCTCTTTTCTAGCCTTTTTTGCAACTGGATATTCTTCTTCATCATAATACTTCTTTTTTTCTCTGAAATCCAACGAAATAATTTATTAAAGTCTAGTTTAAAAAATGATTAAAAAGTTTATATCTCACATTCCCTTCCTACCTTCTCACATATTCGGGTTCTCTCAACCTATCATAACCTCTTCGGTAATCATATTTGTCATAATATGCAGGCGATACTGGTTCCGGTATGATGTCTTCATATCGTTCAACTACTCTAACTGGTCTTCTTAAGTCCGGCTCAAGTTTTGGGGACAGTCTACAAAGTATGATTATGCTCAAACATTAACGTAAAATATCTTAATAATTATAATAACAATCAAGAAGGCATAGACTACTGGTTACGTAAATTCAATTTAAATAAATTTTACATTAATATGTATTGATGTTTATTCTGGTAATTCAGACAATAAAAGAAAAAAGTCTAAATATTTTTATCTTCAGATATATAAACGTATTAAAGGAAACAATAAAAAGATGACTTTCAAGTCTCTGTTAAAGTTTTTATATTACCTGACCCAAGCCTCAGGCTCGTCTATCGGACTAGTTACCCTAGTATAATAATCATTTTCTTTATCAATCTCATCTTGACCAATACTTAAATTCATTTTTTTTTCTTCGAAATCCATGTCCGTTTCCTTTCTTTTTGTTGATTTTCTCATCATCTTTAAAAAAAATTTATTGTAAGATTATAAAAAATACAACTATAAAAAAAGAATGTAAAATTCGGAAATCAAATTTTATAACCAAATGAATTATTTTCCAATATCTTTAAGATTCTGAACTTCAAAAATTGGTTTTAAAAATAACATTAAAGGCAAAATCTCACTTCTTTTGCTTGTCGAAGACCTCGTTCCCAAGCGGATTCAACCAATGCTGGTTCATCTCTTCTAATGGGTACCGGACCATACGGACCTGGAATGACCTGAAACAAATTTATCGAAAATATTAATAATAATTTTAAAAAGTTAGAAAACTGCTTTTAATTGTAAACAATTCTAATAATATTATCAATTCAGCTTACTCTAGTTGGTGGCATCAAAACGGGATGACCATACGGAGCTCTAGGCTCATGTGGATATAAAGGCGGTCCACTTGGAGGAGCAACCATAGGTCTACCAACATCAAACATTGTATAGTTACCTTTATCTGTAACGCCGGGATGGAGAAATCTAAAAAAAATAATGTTAATTTTTTTGTAGTATGATAAAAATTTTTTTATCTCGCAGCATTCATCTTGCATATATAGGCTCCTAAAAAATGTTATTTATATTAACCTGCAATTAATTCCCCAAGTACAGGCTCCTCGACTATAAAATCGACAGACAGGAGGCTTTTCAGGTTTGGGATCACCTTCATCTGTTACTTCTCCATCTTCAAGAGATTCTTCTTCTTCCTTTACTTCGCCTTCATCAGCCGATTTTTCATCTTCTTTATTTTCTTTTTCCTTATTCTTTTCACCAAGCTCGATTTCACCATCATCCTTCTCCATCTGATAATAATAAAAAAAAAAGATTTAATACTTTTTAAAATGCTCAAAGAACAATTACATAAGTTAATTACCAAAAACATAAAAATCACCTCTGGTTGATCTTCCGCTTCAAAATCAAGTTGTTCACCGTCATCCATCGTAATGCTATTCTTCTCCCTTTCTTGTCTTTCTTTTTCAGCTTTCTCCCTATTTTCCCTCTCTTTCGCATCATTCATCAGCTTGTCTTCTCCTCTGTTGTTTAGATGTTCCATATTCGAATTTTCTTCTCCTTCTAGGGTAGATTCTCCATTTCGCGGATTCTGTTCCAGATCTTTATCATCTAACCCATCGGAATCATCTAAATCGGATACATCTGACAAATCATCTGCATTTGATATCTGAAATATTAATAACTTTTATTCTATAACAAACTGCTTCAAACTGAGACCTTTGTAAACGATAAATATGGATATCTGCCTATTAATATTAAATGAACTTTCGGACTGAATTGATCAGTCAATTTTCATTCAAAATATTTTAATTCGGCAAAGGATCTATGAATATTATCCTTGTTTAATCAAACAAATAAAAAAAAATAAGTAACATATCAAAAGAAAGTTATGCATACAGGAAAATTTTTATTTGAAGATGAAACTTTCACACTAGTAACAAGAGGGCTTCCATCGTTTGCTTCTAAATTCAAAACGTCTTCATCTTTGTTATCAGGTTGAGACAATAATGAAGATCCTGATGATATGTCGCTTCTGCCATCATCATCTGTAAGGATTAATTTATAAATTTGAACAAAAAGAAAAAATTACTATTTGAAAGATTTTAATAACTCGTCTTTAACATTCTAAATCGAAGTGATGAATATCTCACCTATATTGTCAATTGGCGGAGGACTAGGAGGTGATACAGGTCCTCGACTGGTTACAGGATCCTGTGGATCACTCAGAGGCGATCCTAATCCCCTTGAATCATCTTGATCAATATAGCCTGCATCCTGCGATTGACCAATGCTCCCCTGAGATAATGGCGAAGAACTTTTGGGCGTTTGGGGTCCTTTTGGAGCTACTAGATAAAAATTAAGATTTCAGTGAGAGTAAAACTGAAAAACTAAACATTTATAATTTTAGATTATAAAAAAAAAAGGATGCATTAAAGAAAGAGGTTTTTATTGCACTATCTCAGATAATAGCTGAGTCTATCAAATGTCATTAAAATTGTAATTCTGACTCATTAAAAACAAACCTTTATTGCTCCGAACTTTTCTCGCATCTTCATCACTGTCTGATTGATTTCTATGGTTCCTTCCTTCATAGTCAGAATCAGAGCTGTCAGAGCTCATGACTTCTTCTCAAGGCGGCTTGTTTGAGCCTAAAAATCTGCAGTAAAATGATTTAAATTATTTATTTCATTATATGATGGCAACAAATAAAATAGAATGATCAATTATTAGGTGAGAAGAAAAACAATTTCTTTGGATTATATATAACAAGTGCCAAACTTTGGCTCTTAGTGTATTTTCATCTTTTTTCTAATATAAAATTTCTTTTGTACTCTTATTCACAGACATGAAACAATATTAACATAATAAAAATAAGTATACATCAAATTTATTTTTCATCTATTTAAGCACAAAAAAGGTATCTTGTTTTCCATAAATTATTCTTCCCATTATTGCTTTTTCGGGATTAGAAATATTCTCCTTTTAAGTTCTTCATATAGAAAATTATCTTTAAAAAATTTTTCTAAATAAACAATATTCTTAGAATTAAATATTTAAAAATGAATATAAACATAAACAATTCATAATTAAAAAAATAAATCTACTAATATCTTATAAATAAAACTGAGAATAAAACCATTGTATAAATAACAACATAAAATATTTGAACCAGTACAATCGAATAAAGAGCATAAGAACGGACTAAGTAAATCTAGTTTGAAACTAAATGTTCTGTTGCTGTTAATGAATATTAAACATATGAATAGAAGGGATGAAATTGCTTTCAGGTTGCTAATTTATTTTCTTATTAACCTAGGTGAAACAAATTGACAAAATTTCTATACATATTTGAGCAGTAAATAAAAGCAAAACCCATTTTTTCTTCTAAATATTCAAAAATCCAAAAACAAATTATTTACAAAAACTGTCAAAAATAAAATAGTGACATTACTAAAATAATGTGAGAATTAAATTTATTTTCTTTAATCTAATATTAATTACATATATACCATGAAAGAAGTATGTTTATTGCATATATGTAAATAATATTGTAATTTTGTGACTAATAAAAGTAAAAAATTTTCAAATTCTTTATCACTATTATTCAAAATCTATTTAATATATCAAGAGAGAAAAAATTAGAATTACAACTGTTATTGTTATTAGGATTTTAAAGAATCAATTTAAAAATATATTTGAAATTCATATATTTTGGAAAATTTACATACTTAAACTTTTGTTTATTAAAAAAAACTTAATGCATTCTGTAATACTTTCACTAGTTTTAAGTTTTAATTGTGATTTAATTTCAGTACAATATATTTATGTTAAAATGAAAAATAAAAAATCATTCACCCACTCAATTCTACATATAAATCATTTAATTCTAAAAAAATCTTGTTCATTTTTGATGAAAAATTTGATTATGATTTTTACCATTAATTTCTAAATCAATGGATTTTATATATATAATGTGATGCAAAAACAACAATTAATATTAGAAATATCTAGGACAAATTTTGGAATCTTTTAAACCATATAGATAGATAAAAAAATTTATCTAAGTTGACAATAAAATAATCATACCAAATATAATATGTTGTTGTTATGTGCAATTTTTATTTCAAATTATAGCTAACATGCTTTAATTTTATGATTATATTGCTTTATAAAAATTGCAGCACCAACTAATTCTGTTTCTTAAGATTTTATAGTATTTTACTACATTCATATTTTAATATCATTTCTGAGTATTTATTATTATTATATGAAACAAGATAAATTCATTTATAATTATGTATAGAAATATTACATTATAATGATAATGTTAGAAATATATTAAAAATTAATTACAATTTTAAGTATTCAGTTCAAAATTATAATCAGTTTATATAATTTATTAGTAAAATTTTTTAGATAAATTTGAGCAAACTTAACATTAATAACTGTTTAATAAATATTGTTTACTTTTATATATTTTCACATCAATCATTATACAATATGCCTTAATTTCATAAAATACAATTTATTTCAGAAATCAACACATATAAAAAATAAAATATTTATATCTTTATAAATTCTTGAGAAGATATCTCTTACACATTTAAAGACTATGTCATGGATCAGATTAAGAGGACACTTGAAAAATTCTTCAAAGAATATTTTATCTAACCAAATGCAACCTTCAACATATTCTGATAAATTAATGAAGACACTTCCAATGATCCATCAATAGTGGCAATAGTGGTTTATGTAGGTCTAATTAACAAATTCCTAAAAATAAGCACCTAATTCCCAGTTCTAATTCAATAACAAATCCATAGTGCCTTTACTCAATCAATCCAAAAGCATCTAAGAGCCCTTATTCCTTAATGCAAACATCTGACAACTTCAAATTGCCCAATTAACTCTTCATAAGCACTACGAATCTTAAATATTTTATGAAGTGATGAATAACAGTGGCCTACGGTACAAATAACAAGCCAATGGACAAATTGTGATCTTCGGGGATCTTACCTGCTTTGTATTTGGACCATTTTCAGAACAACTGAATAATTTCACTTATCAACCTTCCATTAACTTACACTTCGCCCCTGACTGCACATGGGGGCAAAAACCACTTTGATGGCAACTTTTTATACTAACTCACAGAATTAAGCCCCTAACTGTGGGGTAACAACTTTTTAATACAACATAACCACTTAAAACCAGTGCATTCATGCACTAGCAACTTTATTTGAAAACTGAAAAAATAAAACTTAATTTTAAACTCGCGATAACTTTACGAAATTTTTTAAACTAGAAAACTTATTCACGACACAACAATAGAAACTGAAGAGTTAATGCTGAAAAGAATTTCGAAGAAAACAAGGTCAACTCTTAAGGTGCCTGACCTCGAGAACCGGCTAAAACACTGAGATTACCAAAACTGTTAAGAAACTCTTACCTTTTTATATTACTTGAAGACACTCTATGGATGCACAATGATACTTTAAAAGCCTTATTTGCAAAATAATATTGACTTTGTTTGGTGTATGATTTATCCAAATTACGAAAAATAAAACTTGCGACAAAAGAGAAAATGGCGTTCTTCCTATAACAAAATGCTTTCGTTGAAACATAAATGCCAACCTAATAGTGGAATGCAATATGTCGGCGTTTGTATATTATCCCATTTTTGCAAGCCTTTGCAAAAAAAGACTAGTGATATATTATCTATTAATAATATAATTTTTAAATAAAATTAAAATTAATAAGAAAATATTAAGATAATGCTAATTGTAAGTTTTACTGATCAATATTTATAAAACATTTTCAAACACATCTAATTGAAAAATATGTGTAAAATATTGACGGGATTGAGGCTTAAAGTATTATTAAGAAAATAAAAGTTCATAGGTGTCTCCCTCTTTCCCTTTAATTGTGATATTATTTTTAATAAATTTCTATATATGTATACTTCAATTTTAAAATCTTTGTATTCTTAGTCTTCCTTAGTATCATGTAATACATAAATTTTTTTCATCAATACTTTGATATTTGAATAATAATTGTTTACTTTTTCCTCAAAAGTTCAATATTATCTTTAGATATAAATATGAAAATTAACAGAATCAAAAATTAAATATACACTAAAGACAGCATTTGCAAAATTGAGAATAAGAATAATAAATTACATATAAACTTTCAAAAGTAGAAGACCTTAAAATTATAATGACAATAAAATGACATTACAGGAAAATTGGGGGGCGGGGGAAAAAAGACTAAGACAGTCAATGAATTCTCCTTATAACTTAAGTCCACAGGTACAAATTTTGATATTTCTTCTTTAACTAGCACATTCACAAACAATACATATTTCAAATACTCTATTCACATAATTTTTCAGTTGAAACTGTTACATGTTATATATATGAAAGAATCTAATAGAAAAACTTTTAGCTTAAGGATTTTGTAGTAATGAGACATTCATTATATTCTTTTTCTATATAAATCTGCTTTGATTGTTTAGTCTTTTACTGAAATCATGTGACAAATGAAAATTCCATGTGACAAATTGAACTTTTGTCCAGTTATATGCATTTGAAAGGTATTAAATAAATGTGAATAAGATTATTTTATTAAACAAATTATTAAATTAATATAATTTTCTTTTAAGTAATACAGTTCATACAATTTTTTAAGAAACTATTTAAAAACAGAATTTTTTCCCAAACAATATCACAGATGAAAAATATTGAGAGTTAAAACTGTTAAAATAAAATTCAGGTTAAAGCAAAAATAATAATATTTTACAGAAGTCAATACACTCATAATTATCTAAAATCCCTTAAAAATTTTTTTAAACTGAAAAATGTTATGACAGATAAATAAAATATTTTTTTTCTTTTACACTTATTTCATTAAAATAATAAAAATTCAATTTATACATAAAGTATTTATAATCATTAATCATTATTTTTGTTAATAATTACTGGAGATTAAAGTGGATTCATTATAGCAAATAAAATGTTTAAATCCTTTAGATGTGATTTATCAACCCAAAAAGCCGAATTCATTACATAAAATTCCGGATATTTTCCACAATTAATTCAATAACGTACCATGAATTTCATGGTTATAACATATCAAAATTTGATTTATTTGCTGACGCTCGTAATGACGCTGCCACCGTACTAAGTTTCTATTTAAAACAGATAAAAAGTGAAAATTGCAGATGTGTTTTAAAATTCAAAAACTAGCAACCGTTGGCCATTTTGCTTTGTGCTGATCAACTCCGAAACCTTCGTCATAATTTCCTTTCGTGATGAATAACTGTTTGAAATGCGGCAAGCAGTACAGCCGACCACAATTCAGAGTGAAGGTTTCCATTCTGTTGAGTAAAAGTTTTAAGAATATCTTTAAAAAATTGTAAATCATATTTGAAAATAGATTTAATACAGTTATCTTGCAAAATATTACCATGAAAAAAATTTTTTTAATATTATTGTGAACATAAGATTTCTAAGTTATATTGATTTTAGTTAATTTTAACAGGAAGTTAATATTAAATATAAATTTTTCTTAAAATCTTATTTTCAAAAAGATAATTTGCCACTTACAAGACAAACATCCCTTCAAGATAAACGGTTCATTATACCGTTTTAATTCTAAAGTTGGCAGAATTGAACCGTCATATTTCATATACAATCAAAAGATTTTTAACATCAATGTAGTCAATCATTCCAGTTTACAATATTATAACATTAATAAAGAAAATATAAATAGGTATAAAAAAAATTGCTTTCCATTAATCACCAGAAGTCTATAAAATGATTTTATTGTCTTTTCCGGAGAAAAACATTTATATATTAAGTAAATCAAATAAATTTCAAGCATTATTTTTTTCCAAAACGAAAATGAATAAATACATAAAAAAAATGACTAAAAGTTATCCTATTCTAGTAATGCATTCAAATCATTCTGTAAAAGGAAGTTCCTTGAAACTCACCTGAGAAGACAATTACATTGCATACAACGAAAACAGGTTTTGTGAAATATTTTTCCAGAGGTCTCAACTTTTTCCAGCTGGTAAACTCTTCTGCTGCAAACGTAGCAAATCTCTGCCAAATTATTTTGTATTTCCTGAAATGATTCCAAAACCTTAATATAATAACGGAAAAAAAAGTTTCATTTTCCGACTGCATTAACAATAATTTTTGTCAAAAGGAAAATTATTGGTCCAATAATTCAAATAAAAATTTTAAGTCATCATCATGGACATCTACCTAGAGATTATGATAGGATCGGTAAGGAAACAAGAATAAAGATTTTAAAAAATTGTGAACACATAATACAAATTTAATTTTTGGCACGAAAAAAAAATCACAAAATTGTATGCTACATTTGTTAGAAAAAACTTAAAATCTTTAGTTTGCAAAATATGTAAATATGGTAATTAATACAAATTAAATCGTGTACAATGATTTTTTTAAATTCATAACCTACTTATAAAAAAATTACTTGAGAAGCCGAAAGGAAATTATATTTCTCTCAAAAAGAAATAAATAATAATATTAATAATATGAAACTTAGTTATAATAATTGAAAGTTTGCATTCATTTTTCTATTTCATATAATTTTATAATGCATATTTTTGTGAATTTTATACATAAAAGTATAAATCGCCATTTATCGTTTTTTTTTAATTGAAAATTACAAATGAAATACCAAATCTATTTCAATTTAATTAAATTGTAAGTAAAAGTCCTTTTTGTGTTCATTAAATTACAACGAAGACAAGCAAAATCTTTAAACATAACGAAGAATGAACATTAAACAAGGATTATATATCTAGAATCTTATGAAATAAATTATTATGAAATTTATAAAAAAAAATATATAAATGGTTTTCTTTTTTTTAAAAAATTTTTATATCATTGATCGTGTAAAAAATTAAATAATGAAATTCATACATAATTAGAAATAAGAAAAGTAGTTCTTTAAAGAACAACTGGTAAATTCAGTCCTATAAATAAATATTATATCTTTTTTTAATTTTTGTTAGTTATCTGAATGAATATTAAAACTTTATTATTTAACAACGGTAAATATATTATTTGCCATGTCATCATGAACCAAAAATAGTTGACAGTATAGTATTTTACCGACGTAATAACTAATATTCAGTATTTCAGGTAGCCGAAAAAATGCTTTTTTTTCTTTACACGACAGTGAAATGAACGCGAATTCAGTTTAAATATTAAAAACAAATATAAAGTTTGTCCAAATTTGAAAAAAAATAAATTAAATTAGCTGAATCTTATTTATATTTTTTCTGAAATCAACATTATATTTTCATTGTACATTTTCATTTATTTTTTTTATAATAAAATATAACCCTGTTCCTAATTTTTAGTAGATATAAATAAAATCAATCTGCTAGTGAAAGGAAAATTTTAATTTATAGCTTTTTAATAAACCAAAATACTTAATAAAAAATAAATTTAAAAATTTAGTTTATATATTTAGATGAATAAAAAATTGAATGACATTTTCAAGATATTTAAAAGGAAGCGCAAATTAAAAATGATTTTAATTTATTTCCAAATTAAACAATGGTCCTTGCGAAAATTTTATTAAAATTTAACTAGAACCCTGAATAAATTAATATAACCTAGTAGCTACTTACATATCTATAAATATTTAAAATCGAAAACTCTTAACAAAAAAATTATTGTTAATGTTAGTTAAGTATTTTAAATAGCAATAAATTTTTCCATTTAGCAGAAATAAACTTTTATTGTTTTAAAATTTGATAAGAACGGACAGAACAAATAGAAAAAAATATACTATAATTTTAATAATAATAAAAATGGGAAATTAAAATAATGCAACGCTCCATTAGCCCAAAATTTTTCCCATAAAAATAAAACCAAACTTCTATATCAAACAATAAAAATTATGAGGATAAAATTATATTAAATTTTTTAATTTAATTAATAAAATAATCCCAAAGAATTAATTTTAATCGAAAATAATTTGCATATTTCACGTTATTCGAATAGATTTTCTTATTAAAAATTGTATTACAAAAATTTATAAGCCTTTAATCATTAAAGTCTATAAAATTGGCGATGCATGAACATAGTGTTTTTATTCTTTTTAAGTAATATCAAATTCAAGTTATATGACCTATAATAATAGAATATTGTTAATATATTTTCTTTAAAGTTTATGTTAAATGGATGATTTTTACAATTTTAAATCTGCCTGAATATGAATGAATAAACATCATTTTGATATGAGCATAATTTTTTTAAAGAGGTAAAAAGTCAAATGTGTTCTAATACTCAATATATAATAAACAGAAAGTTCAAGAATACTATTGATAAAAAAATATTATTATGTCTAAGGAGGTGAACGAATGAAGGCTATGAGGCATCGAGAATTATCGTACACCGCTTCATTATTTCAAGAACTATAATGTTAATTAGGAGAGATGCCTGATGGAAAACATGTCAGAGATAACTGGTAAAGCTCCAACAGATCATTTTGCGCATGGTGCTCTTGACCTCGTCATTTGATGCCGAATCAGTGGAACGGAATCTAAACGATATGCTCCGTCAGGCAATATGGGTGACATGGGTAGTTGACGGCATATCGAAAGGAAGGAGTATGTAAAGCGGCATGGATAATGTTGGTTAAAATTAACGGTAGAGCAGCGTCTAGAGATGGAGGCGTCACTGAAATACTCAGAAGACTGATCTGAGAACTATAAAATTATTTGAAATTTTATAATTCCCAAATTGAGGATTACGAAAAATTCGAAATGGTAAGAAGAAAATGCTAACCACATCGTCATATAATTATCTAGCAACTCAGGGAACGTAGAAAAGCAAACCATTTTTTTTAAGATTTTCCCAAGAGCAAAGAAAAAAAACCTAATAATTCAGTAGACAACTCGAATGTTTGGGACTTTGTGATCCCCGTAATGGCAAAGAAAATCGAAAAAACAATATATCACATGAAAACCATGATTGGCGTCGGGACTAAACTTAATTTGATTCGCTGAAACCATAAAGAGTACTTACAGAAGCGGCGAAAATGATGCCGGCACTTGCATAAAACAATATTTTGTGAACTGTAAAAATCCAAGGTCTCATGCTTTTGACGCAGACAATAACACGCTACTCGGGCTAATGTAAAAGGAAGAAAACTAATTTCCCGCAGCGTTTATAAGGGTAATTCTTGAACCACCTGAGTCACATATAGATAATCTGTTTAATGGTGGAGTAATTTTTTGGCGAAATAAAATCTAATAAATTGCGAAAATAGTGCGAAACAAAAAGCTTCAAAAAACAATGATGTAAGGACAGAAAAAAGTTTAATTTGAGCTTGAAGTATGGTTTTATTTAGAGATTATGTTATTTTAGAATTACAAATAGAAAGAAGTGCTATCTTTCACAAAAATTAAATGAATTATGCACTTCATAAAGGATTTTCCCTCCTGCGCAAAAAAGAGTGAAAGATAAGTTTGAAATTTAAAAAGTAAAATATTTTACTGAACTGGAAGTTCTTTTACATAATTTAAAGGAACAATATGTGTTAAATATTACATTAAATTAAAATTTTATTCTATGGCTTCCAGATATTTAAAATTAATGAAAAACAAAAAAATTAATTCTAAATAATCGCTAAAATAAATTAATTAATTTAACGATACGATTATATGTCATATTTTTATGTCATATTTTTCGACTTTTAAATTTTTATTATTCTATCAAAATCGGATATTTGGGCTGTTTAAAAATTGAATTAAAGTAAAATTCTACTTAAAATATGGATTTGAGAAGTTTACCGGTTTTATATGTCTCGGAGAAAACGAAATATTTACATTAAAAATTACGAAACATTTGGAAAAATCTGTTTCGAATTGATAAAAAAATTACCGAATAGTTTAATCATACTAGAGATTGACTTTAAAACAATTAAGACAATAATTATTAAATAAAAAATTTAATAATCTTTATAATTAACATAACTGGTTTTAAAGAACAAAGTTTGATAGTCCGCAACAAATGTGAAAAGTATAAATAATGAAATAAAAAAATAAGTGGAACGTAAAATAAAATTGTAGGAAATTATAAATGTCTGGATGCCCATAAATAATGTTAGGGTATTAACTTAAAAAAATTATTTAAAGTCATCAATGGTTTATCATCTAACATTATTTTCCAGTAATATTTAAAAAGTTAAGATTATACACATTTAAAATCAACCAAGTAAAATGCAAAATCAAACCAAATAAATATAAATTTTTGACTTATGTTTCCTTTTATGTTGAATTTAACATTTAAATTTTCTTGTTCCCTGAATTAAAAGCCAGTTTCCTCATGATCTCCTTAAATCTTTCCGTCCGAACTTAATTTAATTTTTACTGAAACAAATAAATAAAATTTGATGATTAAAATTAAAAATCATGTTTTCAAATGCATAATATCGCATTTGTAAACCATTGATATTAAAACTTAATTGTTAAAAACACTTGTACACAAGAACAAGAAACAAAATTACTTACAATGTTTAAACTTACCTGTCCAATTTTGTAACAATTACAAATGAAATTGCAGTTAAAAATAAAAAAAAAATCACAAGCAAACGCAAAAATAAACACAAATCATAATCGTGCAGTTATTATTGCAGAATCGCAACATTTATATTCAAAATCAATGCCGCACAACAAATAAAGATTTCTTTTACTGTAGTTAATTCTACAATATTGTAGTATGAAAATTGATGTCGGTTCAATTTTCATACTACAAATATTGGAAAAATACAAACTAATATACAGCAATTATCAAATTCTATAGAAAAAAAATTTTTCTCCGAACTCATTATTATACATAAAAACAAAAGTACATTTGTTAAATATAAAATCATCTTAAAAAAAATTATTAAGCTATAATAAACTCCGTAATACAAAAGTCCGTTGTAAATAACACTATGACATTATTTCATTGAACCATGTAAAAGGATTTGATTAAAAAAATTTTAAAAAATCGCAGTTTTTTCAATGCTGCAAAAGTAGAGTAACATTACAATCTACTTTTAGAACATTAAAATTATAGATATTATATAAAAATTAATCTCCATTGGTTATGTCATTCATATTTTACTATGTGCTAATGTTGAAATAATACAACAGGAAAGCTTGCTAGCAATGGTTGATTGGTTGAGATATTAACAATATATGCTGTTGAGCTAATATAAATTTATTTGCGCAATTTTTTCCAATGAAGAAGTGTTGTTCTTAGTTAAACTAAATTTTGAACTAACGCAAAAACGCAATAAAATATAAGACTTAAATTTAGTATTAACAATAAAAAAAAATTCAATTTTTCACAAACATGAACATTAAAATTAATTGTGATTCAAAGAAAGAAAAAAATATAGGAAAATTGGAAATATAGAGAAAATTACGCTCCACATTAGATTTCTTAATGACTGATGATAAAGAGGAATTAAACAAAAATTTAAAATTTTATAAAAGAAATATAGTGCAATTCTGAAAGTGAAGTTCAAATTATATAAATTAGTATCTAATGTAATTCAATCAACATTTAATTTCTACTAATTTATGATCTCCAATTCAATAATTTGAATTATCGTATAGGAATTAATCAAATGCAAAAAACATCCAGCAAGCAAAAATTTGAAAATAGTCTTGAAATAAATAGTCTTGATTTGCCATAATTTTTTTAAAAAAAAAGAGAATCATGCCAAACTGACAGAATCAAAACTGAAGTTCAAGATAGTTATAAAACTGGCATTCCCTCTAGACTAATTATAAATCAATGTTTTCAAATTACTTACCACAAATCTATTAACTTTAGGCCGGGAAACTTTTAATTTTGATTTATCAGTTTCATCTTTCAAGGATTCGAATCTGTAAAGAGTCATTACTTAGTAATATTGTACATGAATTCTCTTTTAGGAATAAAATCTTTCTAAAGTGATGAATAAAATTTTTTTACGTACCGTGCACGCAGTGATCTGGTACATTCTATACTTGACATTTCGACATTTTCACTATTTTCAGTAATAACATTACTAGTGGACCTATTCAATTGTCGTTCCCGTAGCTCTTCTTGCTCCCGTTCACGTTCCTTTTCTTCCCATTTTTCAAATTTAGCTCTCAATTGCTTTGCGCGTGCTGCATTTGCTGCCTGTTTATAATAATGAACTAATGTTAAGAAAGGTATCAAAAATTTCATCTATTAATCACAAAAATAATTGAAAGAGATTTAATCTTCGACAAACCTGTTTCAGATATTCATCCTCCACTTTATCTGACGATCGAATAATATTCGAATCGATTTCTATATCTTCTTCTTCATCCTCAGATTCTTCGCTTTCTTCTTCGGACTCATCTTCACTTTCATCTTTATAATCTAACTGAGGTGTTAAACATTTCATGGGTTTTGGTCCTTAAAAATGAAAATTAAAATTTTTAAGTCATTATTTTTTAATATTAGTAACAATTTTAAATTTTCTATTTAAAAACAATATAGTTTTGTTTCCTTTTTTGTTAATAAGAACCAAGAACATTTATAACGGATTTTTAACATTTTACTCTGAATTTCAGTAAATTATATTTAGTTACTTTTAAGATAATTACTTTTTGACAATTGAGTATTTGATAATCTAAATACTTTATATTTTTCATTATAAAATTTATTAAAAATTCTTATTCTCTGATTTTAAAAACAATAGAATTTTTGAACTGATTTATTATATAATATATATTTTTTATATAATTTTTATCTATTATTTAAATAAAAGAATACTATTTGTGTTCGAGAAATTATTTCAAATATTTTTATTTATACAAAACCATGATTCTGATCAGCTACATCTTACCATCAGGAATTTCTTCAGTCTTCTCTTCCATTTGACGGAATAATGATAGCATTTTGGTGGTAGTATTCGTACGAATAATTTCATCTTCTGGCTTATCACTCGAACGGACGACATTTGGATCTCTGTAAATTTCTCTTTCTGGCGATTCAGCCTGAAATTAAAAAAATATTCTTTCTTTACATTAAAGTTTACTACTGACTATTATTATTAAATCAAATAAATTTTTTAATCTATTTCAATTGAATATGAACATCGCACCAAAATTTTTGCAAATACCAGTGAAAAGATCCACTGAAATTTTTACTCTATTTTTAAGTTTGAACAGTTTCATTGTAAAATTTTAAATTTAATAAAATGCAAAATTGTTTTTCATACACTTATTCTTTTTTCTAATTTTTAAAACATATAAATTATACGTAAATTATATTTTTTTTTCGAATCTCAAGTAAATTTGTAATGAAAGACTATCACTGTTTATCGATTTTACGATCTTCTAAAGAAAAATACATGTACAACAAAAAAGTTAATTAGAACTATTTTGAGAATCTTTCAAATGTAAAATGAATTTGAAATTCTACTAGTCAATTCTAATTACTTACTGTTACAAAAACATTTCTTATTAATAGTACAATTAATATTTAACAAAAAATCAAATATTCAAAACTGATATAGTTAATTCCTTATTTCACATCAAGACATGTTAATATATTTAGTAATTTTTAGTTGGCATTGAAATATAAAACAAATATTATGTAATAGTCTATTTTTTTTACAAAAAAAAGTAAATATCATCTGAAATTTTAAGACTTTTCCTAACATGGTAAATTTCACTTTCTCAACAGAAAAAAGTGTACGTTTTATTGCTGAAATATTTGAATTTAAGATTCATACAATTCCCAAACTGTTCCTAAATATTAAAAAAATCTTCGGGGCCAATGAAAATAATTTTAAAAATAATTTAATGAAATTGCTCTCCCATTTAAATGTTTTATCTAAAATTTTTTAATATTTATGTTTATAGATGTAACACTTTTTAGTTAAAAAAAAAGGATAGCTTTAGTAACATTTATAAAAAAAAATTATTAATTTGCCAGTTTAAACTAAATCAACAAATAGAATTAAAAAGCTACTTTTTTAAATAATACATCGATTGTAATTGTATGTAACTGTACAATAAGTAAAATTTATTATATAAAAATCTAAGCCCATGATAATCATGCATAGAGTTAAAGACGATGGCTACAGATTAATTTTAACCCCAATCGAAAGCAAAACCTAATAACCTTTAGCTGACCCTCCCGAGGAGGAGTAATCCTAAATTTCTTCTTTTCCCTTTCCGGTTCCTTGTATGTTTCAAAGAATTTAAATTTTGAGCTGATCTCAGCCGTTTCCACTTTCACTTCTTCAATTGCGTCTGAGCATTTAACCACATTTTCAGATGGCTGACGAGACAAATTGGCCTATACCATTAAAAGTGGAAAATAAGCCTCAAAGTTTTATCCAAGAACTTCTGATTATTCAACTAGCATTTGCATATAATTTCATTTAAAATTTAAGAATTGTCAATTTTAACTATAATAATTTATTTTATATATCAATTTGTTTTATCTATTATTAAATATATCAAGCTAAGTAATTTTTTATATTTAAATACACAATATTTTAATAAAAATGTGAAATATTTTTTACTAATCTATGAATTTTCAAAATATACCCTCTAACATAATTATATATGATTTAAAAATCGCACCTCATGAATCCGTATTGGAGAAACTGGTGTTTTAGGTGCGGATTTCGGTGTAGGAGATCCAGACTGATTTTTAACAGATCTATCCAATTCCAAAAATAAACTTCTTGATTTTTTTGATAAACCTGAAATAAAATACCAATATTTTTTTATCTATTGTGGTGTTTCTGAGGAAATAAATATTTAAAAAAAAATAAACATATTTAAATAATTTATAAACAATTCATTATGCTTTTACTTTTTAAAAGTGGTGTGGTTTCCCAGAACCTTAGGATGGTGCTTGAAGCGGAATTATCGAATATCCTAATATATATCCAGATACTGTTTTAGGTTTTTATATACTTAGGAATTCAAACTTTTTTCTTTTAGTTTATTATAAGCTTCTTCATCTTCCAAAAATTTTCGATACAATTTTTATTTGTCATTTTATTTTACCGTCATTACACTTAATGAGTTAGGCGATTACCTGGATTGAGAAAGTTAAAAGAAATTCTTTTAATTTCATACCTGCTTCAATTAAACTTATATCGTCATCAATAATCTTCTTTTTTTCCGTTCCATCATGTTCATCATCATCCAAATTTAAAGGTTCACCTTTTTCAAAACATTCTTTAATTGATTTGGCCTTTTCATTCTGTACATCTATAGTTTTTCTGGGTGAACCATTTTCACTTTCCCTAACAGCTTGTTCATAAGCTTCTTTCATTTTAACTTGCTTGCCCTATAAAAGAAGAAAATAAATGTATGCCTTATAGAATCGAATGAAAATTGTGGCGCTGAATTGCATGAGTAAATGAGTATAGACAGATTTAAAAATAAAAAACTAGTAAATTAAAATGATTCTATTCATGATGAACGTCATTAGAAAATGGCTGACAATTAATTGTAATTTAAGCAAATAAATCCTGTTTACTGACAATCAAATTTAACTAAAATATAATTCATTCGCAGTAAAATTAAATATTGAAAATACCAAGAAAAGCCGGGATCGAATTTGCTGGATTTCTTGTTTCCTTTCTTCCCTCAATTCTTCCTTCGTTTTTTTAACACCATTTTCCCAAACACTCTTAACATCTCCCATCTTCCCAAAACTGATTGGTTTCTCTCGAACTTTTGTCGATTTTATGATTTTTCGTGAATTTTCTAAATAAAAAAAATTTGAATATAATGAGTATTGGTTGCATTTATTACTTGTGAAAACATTACACTTAACATTAACTTAAAAATACGCAATATATAAAATTTTTTGTTTTTTTTAATAGAAAAATTAAAAAATTCAAATTTCAGAAACAAATGCACATTTTTCAAATTTAGTGAAATTGGTTGTAGCAAGAAATAAGCACGGAAATTTACATATGACATCAAATAACATTTTTCCAAGAAAGTGCATAACAAAAACTTTAAAAAAAGCATGTATAAGACCCCACATGTAAATAAATAATTATTTTTTTTTATATTACCATCTTCTTCCTCCTCTTCCTCACTTGATGTTGAACTCTGTACTTGGGGTATTCCATTTAATGAATCATCTGTTACTCCAATGTCCATTCCCTTTCTCTGGAATCTTTTAAAATAAAACAAATTGAAATAATGAAATATGAAAGGAACATAAAATATCATATTAAAATCAAAAATAAAAATAAAAATAAAAAAAAATGAAAATCATATTCATCAATGTGTTTCGAAATTTCGATAATTAAATATATGACTATGAAATGAGTAAACTCGATAAAATAGATAAATTTTTGTATTCTTATTTCTTAAATTCCAAGAAAAAAATTGAAAGCGCGCTTGAATTTCTGAAATCAATTGATTTCAGAGAGTTTCTAAGACTCACTTTGCAAGTTTGCTCAAAATCGAAGGTGATCTCTTTACGTTTACTGAACTCTGTGATTTATCCAAGACATTTTTTGTTTCCTCTCCAGCTTTTTCAAACATTTGAAATCTTGATTTGACGTTTAGAGAAGATAACTCTTCAAGTCCGAGATCAGGCTTATCTGATGCTAAAAACGAATAGGGATACAGATTTAAGTTTATTTCAGAATTACACTTTATAACGTATTACACATAAATATTGCTTTATTTTTGGTATAAGTGTTATTTAATAAACATTTATTTTATCTTTCTAAAATTTTTTACTTGAAAATTATGATTTCATACTTAATTGAATAATATAATAAACATCAGACCAACAGAAATTGAATAACAAAATGATCGAAAATCTCACAATCAACTAAAAATTTAAAAATGAAATGGGCCACTTGCTTTTATTTAAAAGAAATCCTGTAATAGATTCCATATAACGCTAGTTAGTAGAACTGAAAAAGAAATTGCAAAATCGGTATATGAAACCTTTTGGTTTATAATCGATGAAAAAAAAATGAAATGATGATTAAATCGTGAAGCAAAATTTGAAAATAAACAAAAAAAATGAAAATAAGAACAAAAGTAAAACCCTTGAATTCAAACAACAGACGTGAGAGAATATCAAATTTCACATTAAGAATAATAAGAATATACAAAAATTCTTATTTTAATGAAAGTTTTTATAAAATTGAAATAAAAGTATGAATGAAAATTATAATTGTATTATATCTGCGTTACCTTGATTCATTAGAACATAACCTAAAAAAATTAAAAATTCAAAATATTCAATTGTTTTTTAATTTTGGGGATAATCTAAAAATTATAATACTGAAAAATATTTTAGTTTTTCGTGCTATGTTCTATATATGTAACTTTATACTTAAAGGAATTCTTAAACATAGGTCTTAGAAAGAGTTTAAAAAATGTATAATGAAGATATTCATATAGACTTTGATAGCTGCTTATTTTTGAAAATCAACATATAAAAATATAAATTGCTATGCAGGAATTACAATTTATTCCTTAAACAATTCATCTGACAATTACAATTAATACAAATTTACAAATTAGTATCTTATTTATAAGTGTTAATTGAAACATTACTATCGAAATTTTAATCTTCAATTTAATGTTACGTTATAAGTCGTTACTGAAGATGTTAATTTTACTCTGATGTTTTTTAAATTTTCTATAAACATGCTTTAAGCCAATTTTAGATACTAAACCTCAATAAAATAGATATAAGCAGTGAAATAACTAAAGAAAAAAGGCTGTAAAACTTTAAATTGTTAATGGTCAGTAAAGATTCCCTAATGTAGAAACTATATCGGGTTAATCCTTTATACTGTATGCAATACAGTAGCAGTTTACTTTAATATTATTGTAAAAATATCAAATAATATATGTATTGAATCTTAGTATTTTTTTGATTCAAAACTTTTTAAACGTGAAGATTGCATACATAATGAAGAATAGAGTTTGGAAACATTATTCATATGCGTTTTAGTATTTAAACGCAAATTTCTTGAAAAATAATACCTCTCACGACCTCAGGAGGAAGTTCAATGGGTTGATTCTCTCGAATGATCAGTTCAGGCTTACGATGAGAAACTGGCAAAATATAAAGAAAAGATTTTAGTTGTCTAAATGTTTTCTCAGCGAATCAAATTGACCAATACTCTTTCTCCAATTAATCTTAAAATCAAGAGAAAAATATTTAAGGATATTTGATAATATCTCCATTCTATTTTAATATAGCTTCAAGGAAGCTTTTTACAATTTTGCTAGAAATTTTTTTAATAACAAATTAAAAAAGACAAAATTTAAAGCGATTAACAAGCATAAAAGATAATTTACAACTCACGTTGTTCAAGATCATCTTCCAATACAGCTTTAGGTTTAAACAGCTCCTTAAAATGAGGTTTGCAATACAGAATACCTTCGTTACTGCTATAGGTATCGACTCTGAAATGGTAAGTTACTAGTTAAAATAGTAAATAGTAAAACACTGAAATTTAAAGGCAACTAATGATAAATTTTCTATTGTTCTCTTTAAGACTAAGGAAAAAATAACATGATTTCTTGAAAATAATAAAACAAATGTAAAAACAAATGTAACTTACGTCAATTGCTTACTGCACTCCTTACATCGAAAGCAATTTTTATGCCACAGTGCTTTTTCAGCTTTAATTTGTTCCATTTGAAATACTTGTTTGCCGCAACTTTTGCAACTGGAGGAAATTTCGGAGGGGACTGATGACGCCTGGAAAAATTAATAAAAAGTCAGAAATGAAATAATATCTAACTTCACTGAATTGTCAAACTTTTATAAATAAAATTTGTGATTTAAAATAATAAAATTTTAATTAAATTTACCTCATTAAATTGCTTTTGAACTTTAGATGCATCAACAGAGCGGACATGGAAAACGGTCTTTTTTGACAATTGATCGAATTTGCTGAAACTCGATTTCTGAAAAAAAATATATATAATATATAGACAGATACACTTACATATTAATTCATTTATGTAGATTTAAGCAAAAGGAGAACATCTTCAAAAAATAAAAGTATAAGAAAGTTCTTTTGAATTAAATATTTATTACAGTACGTTATTTCTTCATTAAATCTTAAAGGGATATATCAAATACTATAATATATGGGTTTCTTCTTTCATAATTAATGAAAAAAATATTTCGTTTACATACTGTATGTACTTGAATACTGAAAACTTGTTAATACTTCATATATTTTAAACGTGAGATATTGACACAATTTTCTGAATTTTTCCATTACTTTTAAAGTATTTTAAAAATTCATCATCTGTAAAAATATCCTTTTGATTTTCTCATTTTGCTAACAACTCAACTTCCAAATTTAATTTATAGCACATTAATTTTTCTTTCCAAATTTAGGATATAAGAACATTTTTATGTTAAACCTATTGCTTTTATAAATGTCTTTACATGTCTGATTTGATTGTCTTATTTTTTTTATTGTTACATTATATATATATTACTAAAAACCGCATAGAAAATATTTCGTAAAATAATAAATTCATCTTTTTGGCTTTTTCTACTAAAAACATGGTCATATCCAAATAGAGTAACTTGCAGCTCAAAGCAAATGATTTGCTTGTTAAAACAAGCAAAAGCTTGTTAAAACACAAAAATTAAATGAAAAATAATATTATTCAATATTTACAAACTTACATATTATTATACTATACATTTCAGAAAAGAACATAAAGAAAATTATGAGAATAATTTGTTTTCAATTTTAAATGATGATATTCCAAATTCTAATGAAGCCATCTATCACCATGTTCTTGTGAGTGAAAACTAGGCATATTTAAATTTAAAATATAAGTGAAGATTTTAATTTCTATTTTACAAATTTAAAAATATGCAATATATACATAATGAGCATATAAAATAATTAAAAACAACGTTTTTCGCTAAAAATGCAAAGAAGGTTTGAATTAATAACAATAACAATTACAAATTTAGTATTATATGTTATAATTTATTAAATATTAAAAACAATACTCTGAAATAAAATGATAATTATTATACTGACAAAAAATGTAACTAATTTTCAATGTTAAATCCCTTTTTTTTTAATTTATTAACATTTAAGAACAATCAAAATTAAAAAAATATAATGTGATGAGCTTAAATTTTAACCTTTATCATTTGAAAAGAGAGTATTTATATTTTTATTTTATTGGAAAAAACTTCATGAGGATTTGTCACTGTAGCTTTAAAAATTATTTAACTTTAAGTAATAATTATTTTTATAAGAATAATTTTTATGTCATTGAAAAGCCGAAATCTACAGAAAATATTTTTTCTGTAGATTATTTAAAATAATCTATAAGGCATATTTTCTATTATGCAACAAAAATGCTAATTCTGTGCATACATACGGAAGAAAATAATTGCTAAGCTGAGAATTCACTTTTTTAAAATTTTTAGCGCTTTTTTTCTCTAATTCCGTGTTTCTACTTATGTAAATTTTAATATTTTGTGAACCCTCAGTTATCTATTAATGAATAAAAAAATATTAATTAATAAAAAACAATTGTTCGTGAAAACCGCTTACACTTAACAATTCTGATGTGCACTAGAGTGAAATTCCTTCACCATTTATCATTCGGAAATATACTAACCAATGCCTCACTCCACGGCACTCTTATTTTTTCTCGTTTATTAAACGGCTGCACATCTCGTGGGTCATTTCCCTCAATCAAATTAATCATGCTGCAATATCTCTCTTTCTGGTAACATTTAATCGATGAAAAAGTAAATAGATATAATGATGAAAGAAAATCAGAGAACATGCAAAAATAAAGGAAAAAATATTAAATTAATTGATGAGATAAAACCAATTACTGGGAATAGGTAATCCCCTTAATTGTTTTAATTAAATTAATTTAAAAAATATTGTCCTCAAAGTAATTATTGTAAATGAATCCAAGTAAATTTCTACTATTGGAGAAAATCATTTAAGTATTGTTACATTAAAACACCAAAACAATCTCATGCAATCAAAAGCAAATAAAAAAAATAAAAAAAACATAACATACCTATAAAACGTTTTTAATAATAACCCTTGAAAATGTATTATTATGAAACCTAAGAACTAAGAGAGGCATTTACTGTTACATTAATTTTAAAATAATATAAAAAAACTAAATAATATGTATAACAAAACCGACCGCTAACATATATATATACAAAGATTTTTATAATAAAGAAGTTATTAAGATGAATTTTTTCCAACTCATGACAACCGTTCATAGGACTAATCACATTACATTCAAATAATCTAAAAGTATAAATTATTTTCTGTATAACTGCACAACGATGATGAATCATTGTGAAGTCGAACAGGAAAAAAATTGGAGAAGATATTTATTTGGTTTAACAAATAATCAAATAAATGCATGAATTTCAATGAAAAGCAGAACTATAGACCACATTGACTTGATATTGATATTGTGATTAAAATTCCTTATCAAAAATGAATTTAATATTTTATAACAATAACTTCGAATAAACTATCAAAAACGATTAAACACGTTTTAATTAAGTAGAACGTAACTCTTTACATATATATATCACGATAAAATAAAACACCATAAGCATCATATTTTCATTTTTCACACACAAAATCAAAAAAACTTAAAAAATATTTAATGATTCTTCTGTATGATTTAAAATTTTCTTTTAAAATAATGAAAGCAATTACGTACTATTGTAATTAAATACCAAAGTTATTGCAAAAAATAGTGAATTAATTCGAACAATAAATTAATTCAATCAAATTTATGGCGTATATATATGTATATATAACATGGTAATACAACATGAAAAATTTTTTTTCGTTGTCACATTCCATATATAGAAAATAGATTTACTGGATGAACTATATAAGGAAAATATTAAAAGCCAATATTTGCGCTACTAATATTTAAACTAAAGACATATTAAAATAAAAAAAATGTAGGAACGCCATTGAAGAAGATTCGGTAAAAAAATCCTACCCCATATATTTATCCCAGAGAAATTATTTCTTTGAACATATCATACTTACCAAGGCACGGACGGAAACCCCCGTCACAATTGGGTGCCGTTCGACGTTAGATAGATTGGTTGTACTTCTACTAGTTTCAAAATTTTCGATCAAATTTGATCGGAGAACCGCAACTTTGTTAGAATGGCCAGTTAAGTCCACCATCGAACGTGCTCTCTAAAACGTAAATATTTAAAAAAAGAAAAATAGAAATCTGTTAGTCACACACACACAAAAAAAAAGCAAATGAAATAAGCAAAGCGGGATAAACTCCGTTACCTATATTAATTTACTTCCAACTGAATATTTATTGAGCCCGCAACTTACATGCATTTCATCATAAAAATTCAAAGCCCAATTTTTAAAGGATCAATACCAAAAATCATATTGGACAAATTAAAAAAAATGAATTTTATAGGAAAAAGGAAAGAAATTCAGAGAGGCAACATTTAAATTGTAAACTGCTGAATTTAAGATAAAACATTTAATTTAATAAAAAAAAATTTTTACATCATGAATGAAAGAGAAAACGTTTAAAAGAGCATGCCAAGTTATTAAATTTTTTTACTTCATAAATTTCTGTAATTTCTTATATGTAAATCTAAGGAATGTGAATTCGGAATAATAAAATGAGAAAAAAACATGAGAATCAAATGGGGAAAAACTTCTATAAAGTGAATGCAGTAGAAAAAGAAGAATAAATAAAATTTTACATGAAATTAAAGAATAATAATGCAAAAGAGAGCAAAAATAATATAAGACAATTTTTTTTTTATTTTTTTTAATTTCACACGTTAAGGTTTGAATAATACGACAATGAAAATTTTAATACTATTTTTCTCTAATTTAGAAAAAATTTCAATAAACAAATGTAGAATGAAAAATGTAATATTACAGCATTGCATTATAAACAGATCGACACCTATTTCGTACTACATTAAAATTTTTAAATCTAAGAATTAATCTACCATAAAATTATATATATTTTATCTATTCTATAATAGTTAAAATATTTTATTGTATAATCCAAGAGCATTATTAATTATATTTTGATATCTAACATTTACTACATAGAACAATTTTTTACATTACACATAAATATATAAATAATTTTATTTATTAGAAACTTTTAATTTTCAATATAATTTTGTGATCGTTAAAAAAACTTTGCATTTCTGACTTATTCATAAAAATAATATTTTTTTAAAAGTATTTTCTCAAAAAATATAGTAATTATATTTCGATCGATGATTCTTTTAATAATAAATTATTTATAGTTTTTGTTCTTGGAACATGAGTCTCCAAACCTTCTTTGCAATAATAACTAGTGTTTTAAAAACTTAAAGAGTTTCTGAGACATATTACGATGAAGACATCAGCTTTCAACAAATAAATTTCAAACTCAATTTTTGAATTTTTATTAATTTAACAATAATTAATGATTAATTATTTGAAGGTGACTGTTCTTGATAATTTCATTCCATAGCAACACGGAATGCAATATTATAATTCTTTTCATAATTTCTGAAAATTACTTACAGAAAGTTGTCGACAGATTCTAATATTATAAAAAATATTGTATATTAAGCTAGATAAATAATAAATACGCCTGATGACACAATAAAAGCGAAAATATTTATTTAAAAACAATAAATATAATAATATTTGAAACAATTATAGAAATACTTACCAAGTGCTGTATTGGTACAGGAGATTGAACAATATCTTTATTATACCATCTGTTATGGTACCTACGCGAAGCCTCTGAGCAATAAGTTCGCATCTAAAAAATTAACAATGGGAAAAATAGCACACAATAATGAACAATCATATTAAAAAACATGAAAACCATAAAACAAACACAAATGATTTGAAAGAAAAGAATGTTTGCAGGATAGCCATGACACAAAAAATTAGAATCTTCCTTTAGAATTAAAACATAAAAAATCATTCATTTGTCAAAAATACAAACTCTTTTTACAACATACATTGATCCCAGTACAATTTGGTACGAGATATATTCATTACTTACATTCATATTTGAAGATATTCATTTACCTAGTTTTAAATATTTTTTCTCGGATACACAAAAAATATGCAAAGGCTGTTTTAATGGTAAAATTCAAATTGCGAAGTCTTGGATTGATGAAAATAAAAATGGTAAGTGAAAATTTTTTTTGGAAACTAATTAAAGACTGCGTAATGGAAAGAGAGAAAAAGAAAAAAATGAATGCAAATTGAGTTAGAGATCAAAAAACTTGAATATACATACATTAAAGTTTACAGATAAATATGGAAATTGTTAAATAAATTATATAATTTTTTACTTATTTTCCCGCAAACTTATTTGCTTTAATATTTTAAAAAATTATAATGCTTAAGAATATGGGAAACATCAAATAATTAGTCCCGCTCCATGAGAAACTAAGAACTTTTCATCATATTTTATGAAGTTAAAATAAATCGACACAAATGATCAAACATTTTAAATATATTCATTTACTAACGCAAATAAGATAATGTCTGAAAGAACAGACTGAGATGAACTTTTAGATAAACTGAAAGTGTTTAGATGAAAAAAACTGCTATGATCGAAATATTAATTTTCAGAAATTTTACAATTACGAATGGGTTCGGCAAGAAATAAAATTAATTTTTATTTTATATTTAATATAAAACATTCTTATAATTATTACCAAATTTATAAAGTTGACGCTTTAAAATACGCTTAAATAATTTCTTTCATTCTAAAACCAAAATAATTTATGAAAACTAATTTAGAAGAGATTAAAGAAATTTCTTTTCGCTTAGCTTTCTAACTGCATTCCACAACATAACCCTTTTTGTACGTCCTCAATTAAATTTTGAAGGTGATACCATATAAGAATAAGAATTCCGGAAATTACGGTAATAATATATTATTCAGGAAGTGGCTAATTGGTTTCCTTATATGATAATATAATCTAGCCTAACAGTTCAAAAAAATTTGATTCTTGGTTATTATAAAAACATGTTCATCTCGGAAAAATTCAAATATCTATTACTTTTTATGAATGAAGATTTTAAATATATATCATAGTGTTTTCTTTGCTGAATGAACTGAACAATCTATCAAATATATATTCAAAGACAAACAATAAATCCCAAAATCTCGTTGTCACATTACATTCTTCGAATTTATCTCTTTACTTTGGACAATATGATTTATATATTTAGTATTTTTATATATATTAATAGCTCAATAGATATTACATTCCTGTAATATCTTCCTTTATTAAAAAGTTTTTTCGACCATTAAGAATATTGAATAATAATAGGCATTGTGAAATTCGTTTAAACTAAAACTCGTTTGTCATAGTTTTCTATGTCTTTGGAATATTGAAAGTCAAATTTTTTTCACTAATCAATTCATTACTCTCAGGCATTGTATTTAAGGATAGTTTTTTTATTATCTTTTAAATCGGGTAAAAAAATAATATTCCAAGGCATTTTGTAAATATAAAATAATAAAGAATTCCAGAAACCCAAATCACGAATCTTCATCCTACTCATTAACTAATCTGATAATCATTTGTTACATTATCTTTAAAAACTAGCTAAAACTTGTTTTGTACCATGCATTACAATCATTTGGAACAAAACATTTTGTGCAAGAGACCCGAATTTTGAAATTAATACAGCTAACAATGTATTTAAATACGAGAAAAGAACTTACCAAATTTTTGACAGAAACATTCGCCAAATCTCCACAATCATCAATAGCAGTTGAATTTAAAGAAACAGACGGCACCATGGATTTGCCGATTGTTAATTCCTATTAGGATTAGTTTTTGTTAGTTATTCACACAAAAATAAAAAACCATTATTTGTTAGAAAATTAAGCAAAACATAAAATAAAAAGAAATAATATCTCATAAAATAACTAATGTCAATTCGCGAGTAAAAATACTTGAGATATTAATTTCTTTGGTATAAGCAATGAACTCATATACTTAAAATAAATTTTTAGAAGTTCAATATTTCCCAATTAGGCATTAAATATACTTTGGTGGGAATAATATGAGGTCTAATGAGTTCAGTTCTACAGACATATTTTTGAAGTAACAACATTTAAAAAAATATTTTTTTACATGCTTTGCAATTTTGATTATATTTTTAAAAGATTCTCAGCAAACTCATCTTATAATTGTTAAAAATAAAAATCTTTTATTTTCAATCCAGAAGATATGTATTTCAAGAATAAGTCCAATAGATGATATCTTAATGTATTTACAATAATGCTATATTAATCCAAACAAATTATATTCTTGTTCTTTATATAAATCTTTTCACAAAAAGAAATATATATACTTTCATCATATATTTCACGAACTAGACGATATTATGTTAATTCGGCATAATAACCTAATAATATTTATGCGATATAGTATGCAACGTATTAGGAAAAACAAAAAAGTTTGATTAAAATGATACTCTATTCAATAATTAAATCTAATTACTCTTTAAAAAGGTTTTTGGTATTTTTTTACAAGCAATTGAAAAAATGTATAACTTTGAATTTTGTTTAACAGGAAAAAAATGTTATAAATCGTTAAATATAGCAAAATTAATTTCACGTTTTGTAAAGGAATGATGATGAACTGTTTGTTTGTTTGTCTTAAAATTAATTTATTATGATTACTTAGAAAAATTCAGGTTTTGAATGTAAAAATGTTTTATGCTCAAGAAAAAAAGAGAAGATAATAACTAAATAGATCAGGAATGAACAAAGGCATTAAATGCATGAAATAGCTTATATAATTTTTATGTAAGAAAATATGAAAAAAAAATCTGCAAAAATAATGTAAAGAACAAATCGATAAAGAATTATTAGAAGATATGTTTCATTCATGTACTGGTGAAGTTATAGAAAAAAAAAGATAATCACAAAGGATACTTTTAAAATAGATCTGAAAAATGTTAGACTTAAGCAAAGTTATTTGCATATTTTCTTTCACCTGTAATTTGATCTAAAGAAATATATTTATTGTTAAAAATTATTTAGGTATAATTTGTTAAATCAACGCAAAAAATAAATTTTAATTATAAAAGTATTGTAAAAATATCTTTTAACAAGTTAAGTTAAATCTAGCTTTGATACAGAAAAACTTGATTTTTTTTTAAAGAAAAAAAAATTATTATAATATGAAATTCATATTATTGTCTAATCAAAGCTGACTTATAAACTAGAATCTTTTAAAATTTTATTAATAAAATATATATCTAATTAATTTTAATTCGAGAATATCTTCATGGATTTGAATTTACTGAACCTAAATTTATTGCTTACCATTGATATATTTTCTTTTTCATCTGATTTTTTGGTTTTCTTGGACTTCTTTTTCTTCGCTGTTTTTTTCTCCCCAGAAGATTCGCCTTGTGTTTCATTCTGTAAAAAATTTTTAAATTATTTAGTCACAGAGAAAGGCATGAAAGAAGAGATCTCAACATTTGAATAACTAATGCTGTTTCATACCAATAAATTGAAATATGTGAAATTATTCTTTAATTAGTAAGGGGATATATACTAAAACTAATTATTCATGATAATGAAAGCTTAGAAAGTCACTTATCTAGAAATCTACTAGATATTTATCCTTTTGCCTAAAAATTTTTTAACTACTGAGTAATTTATAATATTTTGTGCTCTACTTTAAGTATACCATAAGACAATGATTTTTTTTTTCCACTCATTGCATTTTTAGTACAGGGTACAAGGAAAACTTAAAATATCCACAATAATTCATTTTATATAAATGTAAAGTCTACATTTCAAATTCCCGATATTAGTAAGAAATTTTATGTATTATAAATAACGGCGTACATTGATGCTCTCATTTGCATATATGATCGTTGCCATCTGGCTAAAGGAGGAAATGCGATTTTTCTTTTTCGCTCTGTCAAATGATAAAATTTGATATAACTGTATCTTATAAGAATAAAACATAAAATATATTTTGAGGTATCATATTTTGGATAACTGTAATATTAATTGAAAAATATCAGTCCACAACAAAAATCTAATTGTTTGACCGTGATATATAACACTCTCGAAATATCACACGCAAAGCCTTCTATACAATTCATAAATAGATGCCCCAAGGGGCTGTCCTGTTCCGTATAATCGTCTAAAATTAGAAAGGAATGCAGCATTTCGCTACAGTCGGAAAAAGATGATTAAAAAAAATGTATCAAAATGTTGATCGTAAGTAATGCAGGTAATTATTTCTTCAAATAACTCCCTAAAACTAAGTACAGGCTAGTACATCAAACAAAAACAGCGAACATATAATAAAATATATCTTTTGGAGAAAAATAATAAGGTATATTTATAAATAATAAAAAAGGTTTGATAAATTAGGGAAGTATATATTTTTTCAGTTAAAAAGCTATGCAAACCGTAATCAGGAATGAGAAACTTTTGCCACTATACTGCTTGAATGAACGTTAATATGCATATATGTATATATACATACGACTAATACATAACTATCTAAATATCTGTAACTCTTTAAAACTAAACGTTAGGAATTTCTATTTTCACCAAGATAATTTTAAATTTTTAATATAGTCTGAATGCTGATCTTTGCACACGCCTATATTTCATACATACCAACTATTACACATATGACTAAAATTAAATCATTGCCGTTTTTCTCTTTCTTTTTAATCAATGACATACCATTTGAAGTCATCTGCATCAATAAAACTTAATGCATTAAATATTGCAATGTGTCGAGTCATCAGATAAATTTTCTTTTGGGAGGCAAGTACTTTCGATTCTAAGTGATTTCATAATCCCCATGTATTTTTTTCCATATCGAAGGCCTTTAAAAAATTATTTTTCTTTGTTGTCAATTCACAATTCTTTTTTGTAATTCCAGAAGACTTTTTATCTTTAGCATTACCTTTTCAAATACGATCCCTTACTCATCTAACAGGAATATATCAAATTTCTACCATGTTATTCACACAATTTTTTATTCTTCACATTCATGAGTTAAAAATTTTAACCGAAAATTTCCATTTAAAAAGTATTTTTCGAAGAGTTGTTTTCATAGTGCAGGAACATATTTTCTAATCTTAATAAAGAAGAGTTTCACATTTTATTCTTAGGTATTAATTAATAATGAAACTATTTACCTTAAAAATATTCTGTACGATATTTCAGGTGAACTTTTTTTTTCCAAAACTAAGATTATTGTTTTCATTAAAATTAGTTTTAGAAATAATATTAATTTTTTTCGATCACAAAATGATTGAGTTAAATATTATTGATAGATAAATAGAATGCTTTCATACAATTCAGTAATATAAAAAAATTTAATAAGACAATATACTTAAGTGTTTTCATTTTATGTTCTGTGATTTACTCATCTAAATAAAAGGCAAAATGTGTTTTCTAATTTTATACATGCTCAAAATTAAACAATATTCGAGAATTAAAATTTCCCAAATAAGACCGTGGAAAATTACGTTCGAAGAAGTTGCAACGATTTATCGGCTGTACGAATTATATGAAAACAAAGCAAACGCCTAATGAAGTATATGTGGAAGACAAAAAAACTTTCTGCAATTTTTTCAGCTATGTTGGCTTTTGAGCAATATATTAAATTTAGATAGTATCATCGTACTCCATAAACCAAATTAATCAAAAACACAAAGTAATTTACATCCATATAACAAAAGATTTTGAAAAAGTAAACAAATTTTATAAGGTCGTATTCTTGTTTGAAGTCTTAATAGCACTCATTCAAGATCTATTAGAAGCGTCTGGTTCATAAATTTTAACTTCGTATAAAACTTTGTATTATTCTGAAAAGTTCATCGTATAACAAAAAACACTGGAATAAGAGTAATGCATAGAGAAGTTGAAATAAAAAAATTAAAAAAATTGGAATGGCATAAATAATTTACCTTTATTTATTTATTATCACCAAATAAAGAATTGTTGTAATAAATTATATAAATCTAGAGATCGAACCTTCTAGCATTAACTACATTGACTTTAAAAAAATGAGATAAACAATATAAACAGCAGGATTTTATGCCGTAAAGAGAGAATAAAGGTTTGAAATAATTATTTAAATCGTAAAACCGCAATAATTGCTATTAAAACAACAATTTCTCATAAAACACTTCAATTGAAAGAATAATTATTTAAGAATTATTAAGTAACTGTTATAAAACTAAAATTTGTTTTGTAAAATGATATGAAATCAAAATAAAAGAGGATAAGCATTTTACCATCGATAAAAGTGAATTGGAATCACGGTGAAATTTCGTTTAAAAAATGGGTATAAATAAGGGAGTAAAAAATTAATAAATTTTAATTTTTTGTCCTTTAATTACTCAAAAAAGCTCTTAAAAAAGCGTTCATTTTTCGTGATATGTCGCGACCTGAAATCGAATTGAAACGAATATTATAAACAGATTTATAAATAAGTTGATAACTCTACTAAAATATTATCCATCGACACAATGACATAAAAAATTATATTAAAATGAATAAAAATGACAATTTAGATTTCATCCTGTTAATGATAAAGCATTATTTTAGAGAAAACAAGGGGAAAAAAAGTGAATTATGAATTTCGATTTGTCTTAAAACTTTTTCGGTTTGTTTTCCAATAGATCCTTGGATTTGGCTATTTGCATAATTCAATATGCATCATCTGGGATGATGCTGAGAGAAAAGCTGAAGAAATTAAAAAGGAATTTTTTATTTAACGTTCCAAAAGATAAGTTATGTCAGAGACCAAAAAACCAATTTATTCTTTTATAAAAAAAATTAGCTAACGAACGAATCTCTTTCCTTATTTTTTATGGTGGTAAAGGATTCACGGTTGAAAGATTGTATAATGTGAGCAGAAGAAAAATATTCATACATACTCATATAATGCTAAAAAGAGGGGTCCATAATTAAAAAACTTCTAATGTTCATTTTAAATATTTTAATTTTGTCCGTCACTTGTAGATATTCTTGGAAAACGGCTAACTATCCTCTATTAACATATTATTGCAGAAATATAAAGTAAAATTTTTTCTTGACGTGATTAGTAAGGAATATTTAAAAAATTTTTATCTTGGTTATCGACGTTAAATTAAGTCTCAAAAAGAAGTAATAATCTTATATAAAACTAAACTAAGAATATATTTTACGGATACCAAGACCTAATAATTCACTTGAGCTTAATTGATCATTTTTACCAAAAGATATTTCTTTGTCTTGAAGCATGAAGCGTAACATTTCATTGTTTTCGCAGCTCATCTTAGAAATAAATTATCAGTTTGGTACAACCGATTCTTTTTACACCTTCTCTATGAATTGCAATCTTTGAATTTGATTTTAATATCATGAAAAATTATTAGTATAAAAGTTGGTCTTTTATATATGTAATATATGTTATAATTATAAATTATTATAATATTATAATATACATAAATATTATATAGATATAGTATATTATATATATATAGTATATTATATATATATAGTATATTATATATATATTGTATATTATCTTGTATATTATATATATAAGATACAAGTAGATAACGTCTGGAGAAAACTTAATCTCTCTCTTGTGGTCATTATAAAGATTTATTTTTGAAAGGTTCTGCTTAAAATTTGATACTGTATGAAAAAAAAATTTGGTTGTAAATAAGTTTTATAAATATAAATTATTTTATCAATGAATGAATAACATTTCTTTACAAAGAGGGGAAACTTAGGGTGTAATAAAAAAATTACTTTATTTAAGGTTGGTATTTTTTTGAAGGAAATATCGTCAACAACAAAATTTGCAGATTTTTCAAAAATTTTTACTAAATTATCAAACCCTATTATAAATGTCATTTAATGAAAAAAAATGTAAAAAATTATAAATAAAATTGAAGCAAAATTCAAGTGTCACTGAAACCGATAAGACTACGGCCTTTTAAATTATCAATTATAAAAATCCATCATTTTAAATCTCAGTGTCAAGAATATAAGAAAACTTGAAATCTACATTTCGAAATTACAATGAAAAGAGGACAATATTTCATATCGCAATATGAAAGCCCAAATTGTTCTTTGTTTCACATACAATCACCGTTAAACCTAGTTTTTTGTTAGCTATTGCTATTCTAAAAAGAAATTTACATTATAGTATCATAATATCTGCAAAACCTTTTTGAATTGTCCATGCACGCGTTTTTACAAGATTTGAAATAGCGAAAATTTATTTAAACAGTGTATTAGATATCACGATTTCCTCATAAAATTCAAAATTTAAAATATAAAATGAAAAATTTAATTTGTTTGTATGAATGGAAACGTAAACAGTCTTTTCGTAGCGAAGATACAATATTCAAATATAAGTACTTTTTCAATATGATGTACGTAATGGCTTAAAACTCAAAATAGGAATTGCCTGTAAAACAAGTTTTATATTTACATATCATATTCCAATATATAATCAACTTAAGATCCTAAATTTACAGGAAATATTTGAAAGAATGAAAATGGATAAATAAAAAAATCCTCTGAATATTTAAGGTAAAAAAAATTTAAGTGTCCAAACATGAACAATAACTATTTATTACATATTCGAAAATAAATTTATTTTACAGATTAATAACGTGAATCAACTGAGTATTGATTCGGTTTTTCGTGAGAACTGAAATTAACAGTAATCGCAAAAAACTTGAGGATCTACAGGAAATTAGATATAAATTTCGTTTTAATTCCTCTCCAATTTCCGTAAAAAAATAATTTCTAGCAAATAGCTGTCCTAGAGATAAATTATTATGAAAAATATATGCAAACTATTCGGGCTAATTGAATATTAGATATTTAACAATTAAAAATAAGTTTCCTTATCTCGGAATCAGCTTTTTATTTAAAATTATCTAAATCAAACAGATATCAAAGATAAAAAATAAATTATTTAATTTTTTGCGGGTCTTAACAGAATGAAATTTTTCTAATGAATTAAACTGACTCCACAATATTTAGGAAAGAGATTTGAGCAAAGATATTGAAAACAATAACATTAAATTGAAATTAATCGTGTTAATAAAATATAAAGAAAAAAAACTATTACTTTGGATTTGAACACTCTTGAAGAATTTCATTAACTGATTTGCAAAATATTATGGGATAACATTATGAAATAGCATGAAAAAAATTTTAACTATAAAAATGTATGCCCCACCAAAAAATGATATAATATAAATATAAATAAAAATGAAGAATTTCTAATCAATTAATTCAATCAATACGAAAAAAATCATTATAAAATCTTTATTTTTGATAATACATTTGAATAAAACATTATAGTACGTTCAACTTTTCTCATTCTTTAAAATTGTTTATAGACACATAGTGAGGAATGTAAACTCAAATGAAATTTAGGAAATCAAATGAATTTATTAGTTATGAGAGCTCTTTTTAGGTAAAAAAAGAGAGACAAGTACTGTCCGTTTTTATCAATAAAAAAAAAGCTTCCATCTTGTAATATTGAATATCTTGTACTGCATTAATCCGCAATTTAGAGGAAATTCTTTTAATATTCTTGTTAACAGAAAATATGAATTATTTTTGCGAAAGTATAAAAAAAATAACTACAGATAGTCCTTGAAAATGTCACAGATAAAAAATAATTCTTTTGACACTTAAAGAATATACCAGAAGTAAATGTTAAAAACAAAACGGGCAATTTAACAGTTGGATAATTACAAATATGAGGTGGAGCATGGGATGTTCAAATATGACTTCCCTATTTCAGATATAGAGGTCGCCCATTTGGAAATAAAATTATAATAACTGAATCATATATTAGTGAAAATAAGAGAAAATATAACTTGCGTTCTGAGGAATTTGCATAAATTAACGAGAGCGAAAAATATTTTTTTCAAAATACTATTTAATTATTGTGAGCAAACATAAAACAATTCGCATTTATAAATTTTATTCTCAAAAAAATTTATTTTAGAAAAAGGCAAAATAATTTTTAAATCAGATTTTGTACAATTTAGAAAAATCTTAAAGCCATAATATATTCATTGTTGTATTATATTTTCCAATGTAAATCTACATTTTTAATGGATTGCGTTCGGTTTGTATTTTAAATTTTTTAGTTAAAAATAATTATTTATCTGAAAGAAAAAATATTAAGGCACAAAGATGTTTAAATATTAAAGTAGGTCGGGTATATTCTTTCCCTAATATAAAGATAGAATAAACTTTAAGTAATAATAATTTTTAATCATAAATACTTGACTTTCACTTAAATGAGAGTTTTGGCTCATCCTTACTAGAGTTAAGAAAATTAATATTTAAATTTGGTTTTTACAGTTGTTCTTATGCATTCAGAATATATTTTAATATTTTGATTTTAATTCAAAACGGTGAAATTCATTTCATTTGGATTTATTAGATTGTCGAAAGTTAATAGGCCGCAAATTTCATTGCACACTATGAGCAATTAGGTGCTCATAATTCACATACAATTAAGATATATATATCAACAAAGAAGATGATATAAAATAAACTAAACGCTGCTAGTAAAATATATAATTTAGATATTTTCTATACGACGTGATGATCAGTTGAGAAATAAAATATCCATATGCTGACTGATAAAATGATTATGTTTTGCATATTCATAATGAAGTACATCAAACTTAAGAACTGGTTTAAATATAAAATTAAAAAAAAATCTTCAAGCTTTTCTTCAATCTCTTCACACTCTTGTGAATATTGTTATTTAGGTAATTTTTGTATGTACTTAATTATAAAAAAAGGAAAAATTATTTCTATATTAAAAAAATGCCTTCATGAGGAGATTAAAAAATAATTTACAATTCAATTAAATATAAATTTATACATAATATTTTGAATATAAACTGAAAATGATAAAAAAGTATAAAGTCTACATCTTTGCGCCCTAAACAATTCAATAAAATGATAAAACATAATATAATAAAAGATAATATTTTTTTATTTTAAGTTTAAATTTAAAATAATGTACCATGTTATGAAAATGACTATATGAATGCGAATTTATGATTTTGTCATAATATTTATTATTGGAGAAACATAAAAATCAGAATTATATTTATTATACAAATTTTAATTAATTTATTTTTTATATAAATTTTTTATTAAGGAATTTTAATATCATTAATTTTTTTCAAAATGTAAAAAACAGCATTCCTTTATAATTTTCAATAAAATTCAATTTTACATAATAATCTCTGTAACATTTTTAAGGTGATAAATTACTAAATCGATATATAAAATACATTAAAGCTTTTCGACAATTAGTGCAAATCTATCCGTAAATTTCCGGATTTAAGCATAGCTCATTTCATGAATGTCAATAAAAAAATTAATTATTCATCAATTTGGAAATTTTATTCAACTTACAAAAGTTATGTTTCAAAGACTCTCAGACTCAAATTAAAAAATTTAACATTTAAGTACAACAGCATTTTGAATAGCATTCAGAAGTGAATACGTAAAAGCCAACATGATGAAAATGCATTTTAACTGTTGAATATGTTTTTTCAATGTCGATTTCCGAATTCTTTTTTTAACCGATATTTGTCAAAAAGAAAATGTATAATCATCATTTATTCTGGACAAATGACCAGTCTTCAAAATCTTGCATCCAAAAATCTTTTATAATTACGGGAGAAACTTAGACGAAAAAATAAGCTCTTTTGCAGACTGAGAAAAATCTAATCAGTTATTTCACCAGGGAAGTTTCACTTTTATCAGTTATTCTTCAGTTGCAGACGAACATAAATATTTTAATATCTTCAATTTATAGATTGAAAAATAGGTCATTTATTAAATTTTCACTGAAGCTTTACAATACACCAAACGTGACGAAAAAACTAAATAAAAAGTTATTCAAATTGAAAAGTAAGTCCACCAAGCATGGTGCCTAACTATTAATATGCATTAGAAATAATTTACTGATTCAATATTTTGCAAATGTTTGAGATGTTTTATTTTCAAATTTAATATTCTACTTTCTAAATTAATTATTTAATTAAAAATATTTAATTTATGATTGAGATGTTAAAAATATGTGTAGGGCCAAATAGATGAATGTCCTATATTGATTAAATATTGATGTATCTAAGTTCTTTGATGGATCTAGGATATTTCGAGAAAAGAAAAATCCAACTGAAATTAAAGACTATTTTGAAACTGTGCAAAAATTAAACCACATGCATCCAAAAAATAGTTATTTATCTAAGATTAGAAAATAACAGCTTAGAAAAATATGTAAAAATCGCACCAGAAATTTAAAAAATAACATGTAATTTTTATTTGAAAGTATTAAATAAAAGATAACTCGTACATTTTGGTTCACACTTGGATATTCTTTTCTCATAATTTTTATAAATTATGCGAAACAAATAAAACTTAAGATATTCAATACTTGAAAGTAAACTGTGTTAATGTTAACCTTCATCGCAAATAGACGAAATTCAGAAGATTTATTATTTGGGTATACGTATGCTGGATTATATTTTTTATCTTTATTATTTATTTATATGTACACATACATATATTTTTAAAATGATTTCTACATTTGGATGATGCGTTCATTTTGAAAAAGTAGGAACATTCTAAGATAAACATATCACGTATGAGGAAGACTTTTATTGAGAGATCTCTATATTCGGCCAAACTTCACCTAAACCAATCATATTTCCTTAGTTAGATGATTATCAATCAATTTAAATTTTTTTTTAGTTATATACTATTATAAAATGAACCAAAGAAATCCGAAGAACAAATATTGCTAGTAGTGTAAAAAGTTGTAAGCCAAACTACAAAATCTAAATTTTATTTTAAACTTGTACAGTTCATTTTTGTGAATAAATCGAAAATGATTTAATTTTAAGAACATAAAATTAAGTTCTGCAAACCTAATTTTTAATCATTTTTCTTTACTTAAAAAAAAAAAAAAGGATTTATTAGATTAGACTTTTAAAAGTATTACGTGGTATATTAAAGAACTCAATAATACACTTCTACTAAAATGAAATAATGTTCTTTAACTGCTAAGTAAAAAAACCCACGCTTTCAGAAAAATTATTCAGAATTTTATCAATGATGATGGAAAGTATAGAAAGTAAGCCACCATCACCATCAAGAGTTTGAACTTCTCTTCTAAGGACATATTTTATTGAGAGAAATTTTTTGGCATTGTTAAAATTTGGCTGATCTTTTAAAGTTCCGCAAGCTGAGCATATGGATTTTTCGATTGGTCTTTATCGACTTGTTATTAAGATTGCACTTCAAATAAAATAACTTATTTCATACTATTGCCTGCTCCTCGATACATTCTAATTCACATTTTAAACTTCATAGTTTTCACTCTGAATTTTAATATAATATTTTTTCAAATAATGAAATCATATACCTTCGATGGAAAATAAGTATACTACAGTACTGTCAAATATGAATAAATTGTTTTTTGTTGTAGCAAACTCAATTCTAATGTTTTGCTGAGGATACGTTATTTAAATTTATTGAGAAAGGAAAAAACTAAATGATTTTTTTAAATTCTTCTGATCTTTGTAGTAAAAAATCCTTACCAATGTCCAAAAACTGGTCAAATAAGAAATATGCTACAACTGATATGTCCGTCAATCATGAAATTATAACGATTTCATTTGAATTTTAATGTAACACAAATCTAAATTAATACATAAAAGATTTTCTTTATAACCATTAAATAAGTCAAAAAAAATAGGAATAAAATATATGAATTAATTAAAACATCTAAGGGATCACTGACAGCGTTTTCATATTATGTTAAATTTTCATTATATCAAAATAAATATTTTTTATAAATCAAATCGGCAGAGGCGTAACTTACCTCAGATGAAGAAGAAATTCTGCCTTTTTGGGAATGTGTTACTTGTTCTGCGTTTATTGGATCGTTAACTGAGCTATGCTGCAAGCCAAAATCATGTGTCTCCAAATCCTGATTAGTCACGATCACATCACTACAAACATTATTGACATTAAAATTAGTCATAACTTCATTAAAATCATTTCTTGCTCCCATTTGAGTTTTCAGAGCATCTTCAACAGTAATCCAATCCTCTTCAACATCATTAAAATGTTTTAATTGGTCCGCGTTTCTCTGGTCCTCTTTTAATTCAGTCTCAAAATCATCTTCTGGAAATTTCGAAGCTTCTTTTAACTGATTTTCCATACTAATAATATCATTCTTTACTGTAGACAAATCTGGGCTGATACTCGGAGACTTATTCTTCTCTTCGAGATCATCAGTATTAGCATGATTCTTCTTTGATAAATTTAATTCATCATTAATTACATCTGATTCAACATTAAATATTTGCGAAGTTGTTTTTGTAAAACCATTAGCCTGCGACAAATCTGTACCATTTTTGTCGGGTGAAGTTAAAACCGATACAGCTAAACGGGATTTATTAACAAATTCGACACTGCTCATATTGTCGGTTACATGAAAATTAGAAAATCCACCGAATTCTTCATTATTTAGGTTTGGTAAACTTTCTAAATTCTCATCCGATACGGTTTTGGTAAACAACTCTACGACATTTTCCTCTCCTTTGGCAGATAGAACGTCAAAATCTTGATGTTTGCTACCTTTTTTCCATTCTTTTGTTTCCTCGGGCAATTCCGGAAAAGAAAATTCGTCAGGTGAATTTAGCATATTTGAATTCGAATTGGAAGAATCTGAATCCTCTTCGATCCGAGCAAAAGGATTGAACGTTGACACAATGGGAAATTCCATCGGTCTGCTCGTTTTACGCATACTAATATCGTTATTTACAAAGAACTGTTTCTCAACTTCTGGAAAAAAATCTTCTTCGTCCTCGATGGAATAAGAGATTGGAGTTGAAATTTTCCGCGGACTGCAATCAAATTCTTCTGCATTTAAATCTATTTTGCTTGATCTTAAATCATTCTCCGCCTCGGGACTGTTTTCATCATTTGTATCCTTTACATTTGACTGATTTTCTGCAACATCAAATTGTTTTGATCCATCCTCTTCAAAGAGATCATCAAACGGATCTCTGCCTCTACTTGAACTTGTTCCGGAAGTGGTCCACATTTCATCAACTGCCAGCAAATTATCGCCGTTTATATTTGAGATACGAGCTGCGAATTCTGATTCAATCAAATCTTGCAGGCTAATATCATCTGTTGTTTTAAAGCTGAATTCGGAAAAAGAATCTATTTCTTCATATCCTTGTTTATTTTCAGGACCGCTTGAGCAAGAGTTTCTTTTTGAGCAACTACTATTAGTACGATTAGTTTCACTAAACTCGGTTAATTCCTTTGAGTCGTTATTAGGACTCTTATTTATTTTATCATTCACAAGCAGTCCGTTATGATTTTCGTTACTTACAATAGCTGGTTTCGCGACGTCCGCCATCTTGATCGCGAATCACTGAAATAAAAAAAATTTTTTAATTTTAAAAACAAAATATAAATAAAACCATGTTACATTCTGGATATACATACATTATAAAAATTTTTACGTTTCAAATGAAAATTATTATACATTATAGTCAAATATTATAAGTTGGCTGATGTAGGGCTCATTTTTTTTTGACATAAATTTGACATTTTATTTTAAAGCAACTCAATACATATTCTTTCATGAAATAACTATCATGCGGTATCCAGACAGAGTAAATTACATTTATATAAGTATTGCACTAAAGATTTCAAAATCTTTAGTGCAAAAACTTATATTATGAAGCAGGACTATAGATATTTTAAAAAAATGAATAAATCACAAAAATATCAGAATTAAATTATAATACTGATAGATTTGATTCGAAAATTGAAGCATTTATTTAAGAATAAACGGAAAAATTTAAAGCACATCTAATTAAAGTGTAAGTCATGAATCAAAGTAACGTTATATCTTAATAGCTGCAATTGAAAATCAGAACTGTAGGTAATTTAAAAATTACGAAAAATATTACCTGCGTAAATCTTCCCTTTTGAATTATTCTTGAAAACCGCAATTTCAATAATTAAATAGATATTCATTTAGCTTTTCAAACTTCAAAAATCATAGCATTAACATTAAATATTTTGCATATTTTTTCTTACATTTATAGAATTGACTAAGAAAAATGGAACATTTAAATGTGAAAAATAAAGTTAACTATCACGTAATTGATTTATTTAAATTTTTGAAAAAAATTGCAAATTTCAATTCAAAACGTTTGGATTATAAAAACCTTGATTGTAAGAAAAGTTGATGCTATCATATTATAAATTTCACTAAGCTAATTCCTTGCCGACACACTTCTTATGCTAAAGAACATGTCAATAACATTAGCATGATATGTTTTAGATTTTAGTGATCCTAAACAATGATCAGAGAGATCGAGCGCAAGAAAGAGAAGTAAGTGCTTCTTTCATAGACTCTATAATTTTTATTTTTGTATGATCTTAAACCAAATTTCATCTCTTAACGAAGCAATATTCTAATGGATTTTATTCCAAAAAATCAATTTAAATACCTGCTTTAATAATTTAAAATTATAAGAGTCAATAATATTTTTATAATTTTTTCAAAAATTGTTCTATGTCTAAGAGATCGTTTTTCATGTTTTGTGAGCGCAAATTCTTAAGAATTTCCCGTTACTTATTCACTAAATTTATTTTCCCAAGCTTCTTTAATTTGCTCACGGGCAAGATTAAACTATTGTTAAATTAAAGAAGCTTTATACAGATAAAATAAGTGCATGAGAATGTACTGAAAATCTTATTTTTAAATATCTCGTGCAATTTCTTCATTTCTTTTGAGACGAACAACTAATTACAATTTAATGACTTTGAATATTTAAAGAATCCATAATATTAAATATATCATTTTTTAAAATCGTGTTGATGCACTCTCGCTATTCACCCAGAAATTGTTTTGACTAAAACAAATTAGATAAACTAAATTGATACAATAAACATGAACTACTCAACTATTTCTTAAAATCTAAAATTAATATTACAAATCATATTAAAAAAGAATAACTTAGCAAATACAATGGTTTTTTTTCTCCCGAAAAATATAAAACGATATGAAAAATTTATTCCACCTTGTTTGCGCAGAAAGTTAAGTCTATCAAATTAATTATTATATATTACTTAAATAAATTTTATAAATCTTGTTGAATTATTAAAACCTAATAATATTCTTTCTTTTCATAAAAAAACTAAAAAATTGTACAAAATTAAAAATATTACAAAAAAACGAGTAAAATTCGATTTAAATTATGATCATTGAAAATTTTAATTGCAGAATTTCCCAATTCCCGACAATTTTCCATATAAGAATTCAATTCTTATGAATTTCAAAAAAATTTCAAAAAAAAGTTTAATTTTATTAAACATTTATTTATTTTTATTAACATATTTTCTATTCGTGCTTATATAAATTTTATCCTATTATTCATCTCTTCTTATAGTGGAAGCTCCAATCAATGAAAAGCTCAGGCTCTCCCATTTACTGTGGTAAATAAAGAATATCAGCTGGAATTCTTAAAACCAGAACATCTTCCCCCAAGATCTCTAAAGCGATTTAACTCTTCCTCGATTTTAAATTGGATTACAAGTTAAGTAAATCGAATCCATTTTATAAAAGAGAATCGATTTGACTCCGTATTTTTCAATAAAGGGACAAGACAACTTGAATAGTATCGCCTTTGAAGGAAAAAAAATAAATATCAAAGAAAGTCATGAATAAATCATTAGATTGAAAGGATAATAAATATTAACCTTGACCCGGACAAATGGATATTGCGAAGAACTTTCTTCTACAGAACTAGTACAGGATCAAGAAATAATAACCAGTTTCAGCATGCTTTTAAAATGACAACTTTTTACATCTGAAATATTTGCACTTCACTGAAATCGGCATTAAAAATGTAAACGTTTCAACTACCGCTGTATAATAATGTTTCAAATTCGCATTACCTATCCGATAAACATCTTAGCAATATTAATGCCTTTTGCATCACATTTTCTTTCTCATATGAAAATTTCATTTACTCTAAAGTTTGCTATAAATGTAAAGATTAATAAAACTAGTTCGGTCCATTTGTCAGGGTTGTCCATTTCTTCCGATTCACATACATTCAATTTTGATTTTAAAAAGGAAATTTGTAGGTCTTAAATTCAGGGCAAACTTCTCTTAAAAGATTTCTTTTACAAGCAGTTGTAATGAGTAACGGTGTATCACATGCAGAGAGAGTAACGCGTCTTTTTTCCTTACTTTCAAATTCATTGTTCAATGTTTTTTTAATAATAATCCAAGATATTTTATTGTAATGTACACCAAAATTATAGTATAAATCGTTTACTATCTTCCCATTCTAGCAATGTTCCACACAATAAAAATAAAACTCTAATTTGGAATAGAAAAATGTTTAAATGCCTTTTATTCGCTAGTTTTTGAAACGTTAAATTTCAGTTCAAATTGTCTTTTATTTTATGAAATGGATATTATTTTTTATAAAAATATTATTTTCTAAGCAAAAATTGTAAAAATTGTTTTGACTTCAAAAAGTAATTCATTAATTCATTAAAGATTTCTTACATAATATATTAAACATCATAAGATAATAAAAATTGTATTGCATCAGCAATATAATAAAAATTTGTTTATGATGGTTCTCTTATATGAATTTCGCCTAACTATATTAAGTATTTGTATTTGTGATATTTCATTCATTTATTAATAAAGAAATATAAACTTGATATAAAAAAATGCAATGAAATTCCTTACATTTTTCAGACATTCTTTAAGTACAATATACTGGAGATAAAGTGTTGCCACTTAGACCGTGAAAGTACAAAACCAAATATAGTTTCTTGTTCATGCTTATTCGCACTTAAAGAGTGTCATTCCTCCACTTTCTCTAAGAAAATATTGAAAGGAAAAAAGATTTTTAAAACGTTGTTGAATAAATAATTTATAGTATTTTCACTTCTTTCTGCTATATCATGTAATCAAATTCTTGACTGCTAATATCCTACAAATATGAACCGGTCATTGAAATGAAATGCAGTGTACTTCTTTTTCAAATTCGCCTTTAAAGAGTTATAACCATTACAGTATGGATAAATTATTTTTCGTCACGTTTATGTTTTTCAGTGAATTTACGATTTCTCTTAGAGTCACATGAAGGTGGTGGATAACATTAAAGAACTGATTAATTAATCAATTAATAATGATTCTTGTTAATACAACAAAGCTACAAACAATTTGATATAAGGTTAATAATATTGATTATTGATATAATCCTACTAAGAAATAGAGCTAATACCTCATTTTAGAATATCTTATAACTCAGAAAATGCCAAATATTATAAAGACTACAATATGAGAATTAGCTTTGTATAAATTGCGTGATGTCATGATTACAAAAAAATATGTATACTAAGATATGGTAAATTTTACGAATTCTTACCCGCATTTTGTTCCAATATAATACAATGATATACTATTCTATTTTTCTTGAAAATAACTAAAAAGTGGTATTCACAATGTTTGTGCAAAGCCTATCTTACGCTATAATAAATGTGAACAGCGTAAATTATTTTCTGAAGCTAACTACATATTGCCTATATCATAGTAAATTATGATTCACTTAAATTAACTTCTGATAATTTAAAATTTAAATATTAAATAATCAATCTGATTATGATCCTAAATATATTAAAACTGTAGTATGAAGTAGTAAGAAAATCTACTTAACATTACAAAAAATTTTAACATCTAAAATTAATGTCAATTTTATACTCCAAATTTTTAATGACTTTCTGTTCAAAAAATAACTGAAATTATCAATGTAGCATTATTTTAGCTGATACTATTTTTAAAAATAATAGGAATTTTAAAATATTTATTAAACCTGCAATAAATCTAAAAACTATCATTAACATTGATTTAATTCCATCCCATATATTCCATATATGGGAATTTGATTAGTTTTACAATATATTCTTATATAACCATTAAAAAAAAGCTAATTTTCTGAGATTAATCTATAAAAACAGATAATTTGTAAAAGTTTTCATGTTTCCTTAGAAAATTTTTTAATTAAATAGTCCATTAATATTTAATAATAATTAGATTTATAATTGCCACAGAAAAGATGTTAAAACACTCAGTAGAACTCGAAACAGATTTTAAATATTAAGAATATTATAGAGAATGAATTTTGACTCTCGATCTTAAAATTATTTAAAGAATTTTATGGTACCGTAAATGAAATCCTATAGCTTGTTAGGATTGTAAGAAATCAGCCTCCCATAGATCCGCATTTTACGGTAGGTGGCAACGAAAATATTTGCGATTAGTAAAGTCACTTCCATATATTTTTAAAAATAGAACTTAAAGGAAAATTGCAATTAACAGGAAATGTAATGCAGTGTAACATATAAAGACTTTCAATTATTGGATTTTAACGTGAAGCTAAATAAAAAAAGATACGTAAAATGCTGTTTATGTGAATTCATTCTATTCAAACAAATTATATTTTCCTCCCTTATCTGAAAAATATCTTATTATAAACTAATAAATTTAATTTATTAAACATAAACACAACACTAAGTTAAAATTCACTTTAAAAGTGAAATAATAAGCAAAATCTGTTCCAATATTATGAAATTTGAGTGAATGTATTTAATGTGTATTACAGAAAAAAAACTTGAGAATAGCAGAGTCAAAATAAATGATTACATTGATTTTTTGATTTTTAAAAGTACATTGATTTTTAAACGTGAACTGTAGATGAATTTTATGAATTTTAACAAAATAATAAATTTTGGTAGTTGTACTGCATTTTATTATTCTAGATAAAATTTATATTTTTCTAAAATTTTTTTCATTTATAAATTAAATTTTGCTTTAAAAATGGCAAAGAAATTCATTATATTGTTTCCAAAGATAAAAATAAATTTTTACTATGAAAAAATTTAAGTATTACTGTTCAGAATATTTCCTAATGTTAATAATAAATTTATTATAAACGAATAAATTAAAATTAAATATAGAAAATGACCAAAACCAAATGTAAAGACAAATGTGAGTAAAATAAGAATATAATATAAAATAATAATTCAATTCCTTATTTTTAACAAATGGATTCAGTTTATCTAAGCTAAAGGTTATGAATCGGAATCAGAAATTTATTTCTTCCTGCAAATGATAAAGGGCAGATTTATAACGCCTAAAAATAAGTCTAGAAAAATTCAAAAGGTTTGGCGAGATCAATACAATAAATGTCTAAACTAGTCCCCTCTGTATTTTCAATAACAAAAGCATCCATAGCTCTGATTCCTAACGACCGATTATATTTAGATCTAACGTGGGTGATCTAAAATTTTTCAAACTTATAAACCAAGGATGCAGCAACTACTCTTTCCGTTCAATGACTCAAAGGAATTTTCTGCTACTAACGCAATGGTTCTGTATTACTTTACAGTACATGAATACTGATCTTTATTATTCGACATCTTCATGCAAGAAACACTAAAAAACTGCTAATTAAAATAATTTTTGAAATATAACAATGAATTAAAAAGTTATATCAACTACGAATATTTAAGTTTTGAATTTGAGAACATTCTGTGACTTTACCGAGATTCAAACTCTCCTGAATATCACTAAATGATTTTATGTAACTGATAGAAATGGTAATTATAAATTAGTTTTAATTTGTAATTATAAATTTTAAGCTTACAGTCCGCCAGGCTTTATTAACGCACCAATCATTTTTGAGTTCTTAATCATAGATCAAAAATATTTACATTTATAAACAACGTACGTATTAATGCATCTAAAGTTCGAGTAAGTCAACTTTACAAATATAATTTAAAAAAGAAAATAACAATGAAATCAAATTTTTTCGCTTAAACTAGTGTTGAATAAGTTTAATAACACAGACGGAACTTGAAACCTGCTTTTATTGCTTTAAATGAATAAGAATAAACATTGTTTATGGAACTTAATTTCCTATTTCAATATAAAAATTGCAATTGCAGTGTCTAAAATTTCTAAGAAAAAATTAATATTAAAACTTTTAATTTGTTCATTACGTTGAAATTAATTAGAAATAAGACTTCAATTAAATGAAATGTTTAATGTAATTATTTGAGTATGCGTTTTGAGCGTAGCCCTCAACTGCCAGATTGCGACGTCGCCTATTTTATTTCGCGTGGGAGAATTTTTACAAACCAAGGCTTTACATTTAGTCATCTATCTAACTGTGAAGACGGCTAACATTGGTCAATCATTAACAGTGATTCGTGTTATTGCCATATTACATATTTTCACGATTTTCCAATAAAACCCAATAAATTCACTATCACCATTTCTCGTCTTATGTTGATTAAAAGGGGAGGTTCGAAAATTCCTCCACGAAATTTAAATAAGTACCACGATTTTCTGAAAATAAACATGCATCTCCTGCACTTAATTCAACACTCGAAAATTATAAGCTTTCTTGGTACACAAAAATAATGCAGTAGAAGAAAGAGAGCCGGCTAATTGTATATGTAATTATATTCAAACAAAATTTTTATATTCCTTATTGCATGACGTTCAATTCGCTAAAAGAAAACTGATCATTTTAAAATGAAGAATACACCTAAGAAAGTGCTGTTTCAAGCACATAAAATAATAATACACTGATAAATAGAATAATAAAATACCATTTTATAGAACCTAGTTAAGAAAGATTAACAAAAAAAACTGAGAAAACACAATATTTCGTTATTCGCCACTTCAAAAAAGATGAGTTCTCTGAGGCAAGAAGGCAGTACTCACAGTCACAAAAAGAAATTATGAAATATTAGATTATATCTTAAAGGTAAATTGAATTTTATATTAATCATGAATTGCTGTAACATTTCATTTTTTGTTCAAATGAGCGACATTAAATGATTATTAGTCAAATCTCATCTACTTTTTAGACTTCCATCTTTCTTTTAAACTTGGTTGACTTCTGTTAAAAATATAATTCACTCGAAATTTATAAGCTAAATATAAACGCATAAAATAATAAAACACTGATAAATAGAGTAATAAAATACTATCTTACAGAACCTAGTTAGAAAGATTAACAAAAAAAACTAAGAGAGAATACGAATATTTCAGATTAAGGCATTCAAAAAATCCTTTTTGTGGAATACTTCAAAACATTATGAAAAAATATATTTAATGCTTGACTTATTCATGTATTTTTCTCAATAACAAAATCTTTAATGTTATCCTATTAGTAGAACATAGTATTAAATCTTTTTATTTGTCTTAATAAGATTGATGAAACAGATAATGAACTTTTCAACTTATAAGCGTGAGGCAATAAGAGTCATAAATTACATATCTAAATTGAATATTTAATTTTCAGAAATTTTTAGACAGACTCGTTATTCATTATTTTGTAGAGTTACCATAAAATAAAATTACAGAGAGCAAGAAAGATTGTTAAAGTTAGCAGAGACTCTAAGTGAATCCATTGAGAAGTCGTTCACTTCAATGATAATAAAACAAATACTTCTTTGCATTAATGCACAATGCAGAAAGATGTTCCAGCACGTTTGACAAGCCGTTAAGGCTCAGATGCATTATAGTACCTTAACGATCCATGACATTCCGTCATTCAAATAAATGCCTTTGCAAAGTTCAACAACTCTGAAAAAGGCAGAATAGCTTACATTGCAAACTTACTGAAATAAAATATTTATTTAATTATTTATGAAGTAAAATATATTATAATGTAACTTTGTAAGTAAGATAGTTTCCAGAAATATTTTGGGGACTAAAATGTTGTTCACGCAAATAAAAAAATTTCTCTCTTCATTAAAAGAATTTTCTCTTAAGAAAAAAATAATAATTCACCATTTTAATCAATACATATATATTGAAATTATTATGTTAGGTGCAATGAACTCGGTGTAAGATTGAGGAATAATTAATTACGCATTTTATTTCTACAATAGAATACAATTCGTAAGAGATATTTATGAGAACATTCTCTACAACATCTGCTCCGAAATATCCTATCTTAAAAGACCATTCACTTTCTTTCCATGAAGGTTATTAATTAAAAATGTCAAAAATTTATTGATGGATTTAAAGGATTTTTATAAAAACCACATGAAATGATATACAGAGAAATATATGATGAACATGTGTGGGACAAATTTAAAAAGTCTGTTTAAACATGAGTAAAAAAAATAGAAAAAAAATTTCCTGTGACATCTGAGTATAATTGGGGACGTATCAACTCATTTAAAAAAAATTAGAACTTAACAAAGACATAAAATAATTTTTCAATAATTTCTTTTACTAATTTTATACAGAATTATATTCGATAAACCGGAAAGATCAATATTTGTGAATTTTTATTTATTTTCATTTCAAATAATTATAAGATCACTCATATTCTGTCATCTCATATTCTAAAGCAAATTTTAATTTAAAAAATTACTTTAATCTGGATTTAAACTATTTTAAAATTGTGCAAACTAACTTTTAATTTATTTTTAATAATATAAAAATCAAAATAAAACACACAAAAGTCTTATTTTATTAAATATTTGTTATATTTACCTGCACACACGTATACAGGCACATTTACACATATATTTATATGTGTATTAAATCCAATGAAAGTTTTGTAAATCTTACTTTGTATTCAACATTACCATTTGGAAAAATTTACTCACGAATACAATTTTAAAATTGTTAAAAATTTAAAATATCCAAGTTATTAATAATTTTTTCTTTATCAGGACAAAAAATTACAAATTTTCCTATTTTTCGGATATATTTTTAAGCCAATAAACATGTTTGTGCCATAATACAGTTCTTTGAATGGTAAAGAAATCGGTTTAACTGATTCAACATTTCAGCTGATATGATAAATAAATGGTCTAATGTTACTAATTATAATTTTATAAAACAATTCTAATAAAGTTCATTTAATCATTAATATTAATTTTGATTAAATTTTTGAAATTTCTACAAAAGAAATATCTGCCCCTTAAAATGAAGGGAAATTAAACGTCATCTTATTTCTGGATAAATTATGCCTAAGTAAAAATTTACGTCTTTCCAAGTTTTTTCGAATCTTATTTTATTTTGCATGAAGTACAACTACTTCTCAGTTTAGATTAGATATACAAATTCCTCAAGTTTTTAAAATCATGGCATACAAAATAATTATTTGCCAAAAGGTAAGGTATCCGTTAAAGTATCTTCCTAGTATTCTGTCTTATTCATTAAAACAATATTTTTTTCAACCAAATTCACATATTAAATCTTGAATTTTATCCTTTTGATTATTAAAATTAAAAATTTAACTCATTCCAATACTTGACCTCTTTCATTAGATAAAAAATAATAACATTCATAAGAACAATATTATACTAAAACACAAATGAAAATTTATGGTGATGAAACGAAAAATAAGTATTACATTTCATGTCGCGTAATGGGTTTACATTAGCTGGCTAATATACAAAATATGCCGACATAGTCATCGATACACATAAATGACATGAAAGAACAACTGAGGAAATCTATATAATAAGGTAATTATAATAAGTGAAGCACAAATACATCTCTATATTACTCTGCAATAGTTTTATTTTAAAACTGGCGCCAATTATGAATTATCATAATCAAATTCTTCTCCATTTATCGATATATTTCATGTTTTTCAAACCATAAATAAGAAAAATTTTTTATATACGACAAAAATTTACATAATAAATAGTACCTTATATCGCTTAGTTTCTAAATGCATTCAGTTTTAGATCCTCATTATCTTACAGGAAACCTTATTAAAGGTTAAAATGAAGTTAATTGATTACATATGTGTTATTATATATATATATAAATATTATATATATTATATTGATTATATATATTAAAACAAAAAAATAAAATAAAAAAATTTTCTTTTTTATGTATTTGTGTATATAAAGTAGTTCGTAATTACACTGCAAAATGAGCTACATTTATATATTTTCAACAATTAAAAGGTTAAATTTCAATTAAAATAAATGAAATTACATTTGAAAAGATTAGAAAAAGAGAGGCAATTTGTTTTTGATAATTAATAGATTTGTAAATTAAGTAGATTAAATTTAATTTAATCTTAATTTTAAAATTTTTTTATAATAAAAGTTTTACAAGTAATTCTTTTAATTCAGCACATTCTATGGTGCTCTTATGTATTCCTTTTGGTCCTGTTTTCAACTCGACCGTCAATTTTGAATCTTTTTGTAAATTTTTATCTTTTCATATTATTATTTGGCAGTCCCAGTATTATATGATTCGCATCACACTAAAGTAAATAACTATAGAAGCAACAGTATTACGAAAATTTAAAATACCGAATATTCAGTTTAAAAAATTAATCGTTTTTTGGTAAAAAATTTTAAACTGCAAATGTTTTATATAAAAACTTATTGAATTTCTACATAAAAATATATTTATTGAATAGACAATTTTCGCATTCGCTACATATTGATGATAAATAATCGAAGTACAACATAAGTAACGCTTTAATAATCAGTACTACATAAAGTTTGTTTATACTTATATTTTGAAAAATTCAAATTATTATAAACTTATATAATGATCATTTTGTATTGCTTTTATATTTCATTCAAGCTTTTCGCAGTTATAAGAAATATAAACCTATCTAATTATTTTTGATTTTATTTTGTTTTAAAATTCGAAGAAAGTTCTAAATCAGGAAGAAACATTTTTTGATGTCATAAACATGAATCATGAGTTTATTAGTATAACAATTTTTCAAAAGGTTCTATGCTATGTAATATGTTGCAGAGAAGTTTTGTTTCAATTAGATATTTAAGCTCTGTGGTTTAAATTTTTGGCAAAGCTTAAAATTGCATGAAAAATCCCTAAAATAATTTCAAAGTAAAATTAAAGTTTGATACAATCGTAATATATAAGGCAATGCATTCCATGAGAACCATAACCTAAAAATTTCTCATTTCTAATTCTAACTTTTCTCTCCAAAAGTAAGATCCTCAGAATTATCTCAACGAATTGAAGGGCAAACTTGCAGAAAGCTTGTTTCGATCTTGCATCATCATAATATTTTTAAGCGTCCTTCCATAAGTTTTTTTCGCGTTATTTCAAGAAAATATGATACATAATACTGATATGGAGCCAAGCTACAAATTATTTAGCTGATGTGAACAATTCCAGAATGAATTTTTTAATCTTCTCTCTTTTAAAAGCAAAAATGTTCTATAACAGGAATTTCAGGTAAAATTTTTTTAATTTTCCAAAAAAAGATCGATTAAATACGCAGATACATCAAAATTTTAACTACTACTAATGAACAATAGTGATTTTATAACAAATGAAGTTAATGTAAAATCTACGAGAGAATAATTTGCGTACTAGATATAAGATGTAAATTATATTGTTTTACATTTTATGGTGAAGGATAAAATATCTCACCGGCCTATGCCATGCACTTATTTTTAATGATATTATATATAATGTGTTGAAGGAGAAAGTTAACACTACCCGAAGGTATTCTTGATTAAGCAATATTTTTAAGACTTTAAAACCTTTAATAGGAAATCAAAATTTCATTGGGATAGATGATATAAAATAATTTAAATATATGTATTTTTTATGTTTTAATTTTATGAGAATTTTCGTTTAAGAGAAAATAATATACTTTATTAGATGTTATGAAAAAAAAATAAATTAAAGTGTATAAACTTAACAAAAATTCTTAAATTTTGAGTATATTAAAATGTTTTTTTATTAAAAAATACAGTTTAGATGGATTACCTGAGTGTCATGGTCTTTCTGGTAGCTAAATAAATAAAAAAGATGTATCAAACAGCTTAACTCTAAGTTTGACAGATTTAGTAATTTGTACATTCAAGCAAATTTATTGGTCTACTGGAAATTGAAACGCAAAACTAACTGAGCTGATTCCATTACAGTTTCAAAACAAAATTATTAATATGGTTTGAAATATATTTTCTCACAGATTTTTCACCACTATGAAAATTCTAATAACTTAATATCATATTACACAACCACAACAATGACGTCTTCCAATTTTCAACTGAATGAATTCTACAACCATAATGTTTAAAAACGTTTTTTCCCATAATATTAAAAAAATTTAATTTAAATTCTCTTTTCTTAAAAGTTTACAATTTATTTTATCCGTGCATATTAGATCTTTCCCATTCTCCGCGGTACATTTTAATTATATACTTCACTATTTAAAAATGATAATCACTTTACAATTTTTAATTATAAAAGTCTTAATTCATTAATAAATGGTAGTCTTATTAAAACTAAATTTTCATAAATTCCTATATATCAAGTTAGCTATTACTTAAATAAATGTATATAATTCTGAAAACGATTACTTGTAAACAGGCATGTAAATTTTTAATTATTTTTGAAATGTAAAATAATTTAAAATAAAAAAATGAACATTTCATTTCACCGTACTGAAAATTTAACGTAAGGAAGAAGAGAATTTTAAATTCTTTGTAATATTCTGATCTGAATAAAATACGATAGGAAGATTAAAAAACTGAATATCGAAAGGAAATAAAATAAAAATTGTTTTTCATTTGGGCAAACGAAAGACATTTCATAACGAGGATAAAGCCTAGGCTTTGGGAACCTATTTCTAAGACCTTTACTAAGAAATGCCGTGCGTCATCTGCCTTAATAATGCAACTTTGCACCTGCTAAGCCTAATATGATTGCCGATTATTGTACCTATTACACTTTTCCACGGATATTTACTTTACTTTAATCTGCAAAATTCTCAAAAATAAAATAATAATTCTCCCAGTAAATCAAATTACTTCAAATGTTATGGACGATAACTATTAAATTATAAAATAATGTTTCAATTGTTAAGCAAAATGATTGAAAAAACGAGTAAATTACCCAGAGCATTAAATAGCACCACATGTCCAGATGGAATTGAATATCCTGTAGAGAATTACTTCAAATAAAATGCTTAAGACATCGTTTTGAAATTCAGACTCTGAATTAAAGGAAATCTTTATCGTTTAGATATGATAAATATTGCACAATTAAGTCTAAATAAACCCAATAAAAAGTTTCACTATAATTTTCATACACCGTGAATTAAATAAAAAGTTAAAGTTTTTTCAACTTAACCTCATTTATCAAACTCTTCAATTTTGCAAATTTTATTTTAATTTTTAAGCTACCTCACGGATGACAATAACAATTTTTTTTTCAAAATTAAAAAAAAATTTAATGAAAACGAACTATGAGATTTAAATAACGAAATTTTTTTTTACAAAAACTCTATTTTATTAAAAATTCTTCCTATTTCTAAATATTTCTTAAAAATTTAGAATTAAATAAATTCTTTAAAAAATCATACTGTTACGTACTGAAAGAGATTTCAGTAAAAGAATTTAAGAAATAAACGAAAATAATAATAAATTTATATTAGAACATAATAAAAAGGCAAAATCATAAACACAGATTGTATTTAATATAAATGTTTAATACTATGGATTGATACTATGCCAAATTAATTCGTGAATAAACCCTTGAAGCACATGATCAAATCAAAATTAGATAAGAATGCAATTTCAAAAAAAAATGCATCCCAATTTTTAATTTTATTGCAAAAAAATAAAGAATATAAATTATTATATATTATATATATAACAATACATCTATATATATTATATATAAGATATAGTACTTTGAGACATTCATGGAAATTATGACTTTGACTTTTTAAAGACCGATATATTTCCTTTGAATAAAGAAGGGTCATTTTTAACTAGCAGTATCCGGACTTACAATTGTTTATGAGAAATATTTAAGGCAATTTATACAGTATGATGTTCAAAAATATCTAACAAGAGCAACTCGATAATCATTCTAGATTTACTAAATTATGAAAAGCAATTTACGACAGATTTAAACATTATTTAGAGGAAAATTATAGTAGTGGAAAGAAAAATGTATAAGTAAAATTTTATATTTTTACTTACAAATAGATACAAAAATTAATAAAAAATTAAACTATGCAAGCAAAAGAACTAAGATCATGACAAAACATTAATAAGGAAAGAATGAATTCAAAATTAAAAAAATATTCCAAATATTAGAATTCTGCAATCATATAAACCTTATATTGTTAATCTTAGTATATGTTTAGATCCGTATCATTCAGATAAAAAAAAAATTATTGTGAATTTATTTTAACAAATAAATACAGAAAAATATCGTAACTGAACTCACAACATATGATAACATTTTTAAGTATAAAAAAGATCTATGAACTTATATACGCCTTTTAATCATAATTTATTATTCTTACAAATTTTCACTTAAAAATTCAAGTCCTAATTCATTATTTATAATTTTTTTTATTAATGGTTTCCGTTCTTATATCACATAGCAAATATCGAATAAAAAACATTCATCAATTTTATGATCAAAAAAGAATAACAGAAAAAAAATTTTAATTTTAGCAAAGTTGAGCGGTTAAAAGATAACTGTAATCAATGAAATATGAACTTCAAGATTTAAAGTTTATGATTTTTGAGAGGTAATATATGCGGCTGTATTTTGCACCTGCTTTCAAAATTATATACGAAATCAGGGCTTTGATTAATACATCTAAGTTTTATAATAAATTCTAATAGTGATAATAAGCAAAATAGAAAGGCCAAGTGGATAAATTTACAACTTGTTTAACTGTCGTTTATTTTACTTCCAATAATAAATGCAAACTGTATTTAACCAAAATATTTAACACACAATTGTTTGCTATCAATAGCAATTAATCATTCTTTTTCTTCTTCTATCTTTAACATGTTCGTAGCGTAACAAACAAATAAAAAATTAATTTAAGAACTAAAAAGTTATACTGACATTTTCTTGAATAAGTCTAAGAATAATTAATGAAGTAATAACAAAATAATTCACATTAATATGCTTCTTAAACTGAATAAAGATATTTCATTTTTTTCAAAACAAAATTAACATTAAAAATCTATTCCGCAGATTTTTTTTAAACAATTTCATTTTTAATTATATGTTTCATGGATATTCCAATTTGATTTTTAACAAATGCTGTTAACTATTTTAATATTTTAAATTTTAAACCATTTTAATGCTATTAATCATTTAATTTTTATTATTTTAAAAAATAAACATAAAATTCCAAAAACTAGTGACCGCGAGCAACAAGTTTAAATTAATAACTCATATTAATGAAAGGATAAACAATATTCTTACAAATACTTGTTTTCTTTTTTATAATTGCTGAATAACTAAGACAGTTTACCTAGTATTTCTTAACAGAATTTTAAACAATTTACATAAATAAAGACATAAAGTGAATGAAATCAATGAAAAATTTCGATTTCTACTAAACAAAAATCTATTATACCTATTTAAGTTTTTTTTCTAATAAGATAACTATACTTCTTCATAAATTTAATGATTGCAGCTCTATTACTGTATTTTTTTTTCTAACTAAATAATTTTTTCCACAATCTTCATATTATTGAGAATTTAGCACAATTTTGTTGTAATTTTTCCAAACTTAAATTGCTCCTGATCCGGAGAAAATTTTTTTTGAATGTTTACTGACTGCTGAGAGTCCGAGTATGTTTTTATATATGCAATAAAATATTAGATTACTTTTACTCCTCTATATTTTTTTATTTTAAATACAAATATCTATTTATCAACAATTTTTAAAAACAATAAATTCATACATTATTTATTTAATCACAAATTTCGTGTTTTTACACTATATCCCTAAAAAAAATAAAAAGAATGGAATATTTTCAGGATGTGATAATTATTCATATAAAGTTATTTATAGACAAATAAACAAGATATTTAATCATTTTTTTTTATTTAAAAATAAAAGAAAATTCAATTATTCCAAATTAAGATTTTAAAATATAAACAATACACATAAAATCTGGAATATCAAAGTGAAAAAATTTATTACTTTTAAATTCAGTTAAAGGTCGGAAAACAAACGGTGAACAAAAAATTCTATTAACGTGAAAAAAAAATGTAATAATAAATTTCAATGTTTTTCTTTTGAGTAGAAGGACCGTTTTAAGTAGACGAAATCCTCTAAATTTTTTTTTGGCACCAATTGCTGTTAAAATATATAAGCATTATTTATAGCTCTTGGATACGTATCTAAAACTTCTAATGCCATTATTTTCTCTTTTTTGGATCTTTCTTCTCCCTCTGAAAAAAATGTTATTATTTTTAAAAATTTTAAATATTATATGACAATGACAACAGATTCTCGACTTGATCCACAAGACAATTCGCATGATACAATTTCGCAAAAATTTAAAATTAACATCTATTTCCAATTTTTTTTTATTTCTTTTTTTTCTGCAAACAAAATTTAAAAGTGTCAGGAAAGGTTTGTGAGTAAACGCAAAATGTCTATCGACTAAGTCACACCTTGGAGGTTTCATCATTAATAAAAAGATTCTCTTTAATTTTTGACCCAGTTAAAATGAGTCAAAGTGCTGCACTGAGCAAATTTTTAGAAAGTGACCGTGATGGACGCCTTTTTTACATGGTCTCATTACGAAGAAAGCATTCGGTTCGAACGAAAATTAAAAGTAAACCCCGATATCGATTTTATGAAACAGTCGGCGAAAAATTTTCCCCCCCTCGCCCGGAAGCTGCCACTGCAGCTTTTATTTCCTGCAAGGCGAAAGCTGCCTGCAATTAAATGCGAAGAGCGAACCAATCCATGCAAATAATATCTTCGAAATCACTTGCATTATTTCAACTAAGATGAAATAAATCCCCTCTCAAAAAGAACTTAATTTATAATTTAGTAGTATATCAAGTTGTTAAAGCAACAATTATTGAGCTTGCATCTTCAAAGAATCATCTCTGGAAGAAATTCATTTTGAACGAATTCTTAATGTTAATCTTTTTGTAAAAGTGCGTATCTAATGGTAAACAAATGACTGAAATTACAACATTATTATTTTTTACTTACTTAATAAACTGGGAATCAACCGTCTAACTAATATTACATGTGTTAAAGAAAGTTCATGTGTTTATTATGTGTCCACAGACATCAACTCCCAAAATGAATAAAAGAAGACCGGAGAAAATTAATAGTTATTAGAAATCATAGGATTAAGACTTATTGTGAATAACTTCAATAAATAAATTTTTTCATAAAAATATTTGGAGTAATGCAAAATAAAGAACATGTCAGTAAACGCAAACTGTCAGTCACAAGCTTAAACAATGCAAAGTATTTTCTTACTAGCAAGAGCAAAATTTCGAATTTGTTACATATTGCTCTAACACTATCATTACATTCAAATGATCATCTTTAAACACGACAGCAAAATGTTTTTCATCTCCTGACATTAATTTTAATTTAGAATCAATGAATTTATTCTTGTTTCAACTTAACTGGCTAAAAAGAGATGTAGATTAGAAGTGTTTTAGTTGTTTTATCCGGAATGAAATTAAATTAGTTTAGTCTTAAAGCTTTTATAACTTCAGGCTTTTACAAAAGCGGAAGATGGAGAACATTCTCATTTCATACTCTTTTGCAAATGAATTTAAAAAAAATCATCAAAGCTAAATTTATTCTATTCCATATGGAAGTAAATTTATCTTCCAAAATTTTTTTTGTTTTTTGGTGATTAAACTGCTTTAAAAAAATATGTGTATGTATATATATATGTGTGTGTAAAACAAAAATTACAAAGCAAATATTTGATTCACGTTCCTCGTAATGCGACAGTAACAAATAATTTTCCCTCTAATATTCATAAATAATGAGCTAATGAAAAACAAATGAAATCACGTAAGATCAATAAATAGCAAGAATTATTTATAATATTCATACAGAAAAAATTCCAATTATTAAAAATATTAAAAAAATTATTAAACAAATTAAAATAAAGAAACTTCCATTCTCGTTACTTATATAAAATCTTTGGTAACGAATTTTTAAATAAGGGCAGAAGAACTAGCATTTAATCTCTGTAAATTATTCGTTATAAAGAAATCGAATATAGAAATCCGAAATAGATTGAGGTTTTTTTAAAAGAAACATTTCCTAAGTTTCGACAGTCGTCTGTACAACATAATCTTCAATTTGGTTAGAAAAAAGAGATTATAACTGTTAAAGATGAAAGGGACGCATCCGGGAAAATTGATTAGTTTTAAGTACATATTTAAACATGGTTTCACATTAAGATGAGATAACTGAAATGGAATATCTGAAATATGTATGTTTTCATAAATTTACATAGATTCCAAGAATGATATTTTCCAATTTCCTGCTCTATTAAATTACGTATATATTGTCGTTCACATGGAAGAAATTTTCTTTGAACAATAAAACTATGTTTTCGCTACTGCATTCGGTTAAGAAAATAGTTGCATTACATGCAAATTAAGCGAAAATAAATGAAAACTGCCATAAAAATTAAAATATAACTCTGTTAAAGTTGCCAATATTTCAGTCAGCCTTAATTCGCTTAGCATAGAAGTAGCGCAAAATCGGGCTCTAAGAGTTCATATCTGCATTTGATTCCATGTCAGCCCTGGACATTGCTTTTGCGTGCCCAATCTCATTTGAGTTTTTATCAAAGGTTGCAATACGTTATGGCACATTTAAAACTTTCAAAGTCAACAACAGCAACGGCAAATTAAATGAGGTTCTGCGCAGTTTTAATAAAGGGACACATTCCAATATTTAAGTAAAATTATACAGTGAATAATGGACACTACATGTAAAACTCAATACAAAGAATTGAGATTTTATTTGAAAAGGCATAACATGCGGTCAAAAAAACTGTGATTCAAGAATTTTTTTTTCATTAAGTAATACAGTTTTTAATGAAATTTAATTACAGTCAGTTACAGTAAACAAAGACAACCAAAAACAACTTTACATTTAAGAAACCAGTTTGTAAGAGACCTACCAAATGTATTGAATTTCAATAAAACTTAAAATCAATATAAATTTAAATCAAAAATAATAAATATAAATCACGGATTTACTGCATTTTCCACATTTAACATGTTATATATTACTCATTTAAAAATTCTATTATTATCTGAGACAACTCATCGTTTCAGATATTTAAAAATAACTTATGAAAGATTATTCCTACAATGATTATTTAAATTCTTTTAACATATTGTGAATCAAAATAATTTTCATTTTGTCACTTAATTTACATAAAAATTATATAGTAAACATATTATAAAATTTAATATCATTCAATAAGCACCTTATTCATTTTTCATAAAATCTTGACTAATAAATATCTGATTTTTGAGAAATAATAAATATTACAATATAAGCTGACAGTTTAAACCAAATAAACTCAACATGAAAAAAAATAAATTTTTCCATGTAATAGGCTCAAATATAAAATTTATATATTTTTCATAGAATGATAGTACAAAATTATTCATATATTTCTACATTTTAATATAATACCTTTAATTTCATTATTCATATATTTGAAAATACTTAAAATGTAACTAAATTAATGTAGAAAAAATCTAAGCAAAAGATAGTGATTAATGTAGAAAAATTAATATAATCAATCTTAATGTTTTAGTCATAAAAAATATAACATAATATAATAACTTTTTAAAGTGAATTTTTATGCCTAATTATATAAATATACCAACACATAAAATTATGAAAATAACTTCCAGAGAAATTACAATGAAAATTACTTTCATTAAAGATAAAAATAATTTCAAAATAATTAATAAAAAAGTTAGAAGAATACTAAATTACATTATTTATATATGAATATTTTTATCAAACTTTTGCCTCACTAAGAAAAAATAAAATTTAATCAATTTCGCATTTTGTAAAATTATGATTCAAATCCTTAAGCAACACAATAATCTCTCCATATTCTATCAAGTTATGCATAATAAAATTTATATTTCCCTAGAAATTACACAAAACTGCTGCAAAAACTACAAATATTTTGTGCAGACTAGTTTAAATGTAAAATTTTTAACTTTTTTAATGACAAAATAAAATTTTTCAATTATATCCTCTAATGAAAAAATATGCAATTAAAAAAAAAAACCATAAATTATATAAAAAAATACTAAAGGCCTTTTTTTTATTTTAATAAAGCAAGAATGTCATGAGCAAATAAGTCATGGAAAAATAAAAACGCAATATTCTGCTATTAGAAAATTTTCTTAAATAAAAAATAAAACCAGTTTATCCAAATGAATCACTTTAACAATGATCCATATACCTTAAAATATAAACACCGCAATAATTGACTTTCAGTTAAATTTCGACCCTCTAAATAGTTAATCCAGGAAAAAATGGTGAAGAACAAAATTAAACAGGATCATATCTGTTATCGATTCACTTGCTCTTACCTTAAAGCGGATGGTAAAATTAAAAGTAAAATATTATTTTATTATAAGATTTCTTACAGCAATTACTGCAAACTTCCTGAATTATATTAATACTTACCGAAAAATTAAAATTTAGATCCAATAATGAAGATAATCCGTTAATGTCATTCAAAATAAAAATCACGTTAAAGAAAAATTTTGGGAAAATTTTAAACAAAATTTCTTTAAATATCAGTGAAAACGAAATTATAAAATTAAATTAAATGTAGCTCTAAAAAAAATGAGTTATATTATCGTCAAGCCGAACACTTTAACACTACACTCGGAGTTAAAATTAGATGTTAAAAACATGAAACTGCTAATAAAAACATCTTAGAGGAAGCTATCAACCAATTTAATTCATCGACTTCAAAAACCTGACAAGTTCAAATATAATTTCACTAGTGCCACGATAGAACAATTTTGTGAGGACAATAAGCTTTTAACAGGACGATCGGTTCGTAATCAGAATTGAAATATCTTATGAATGTAATTACTTAATTAACAGTATTTTCAGTTTTGTTTCATTCTCCACTAAGCAGCATTAAAATAAAAACAAAAAACTCTGAAGGAGAAAATTTTTAAAAATAATTATAAGTTAAAAGAATTTGAGTTTTATATCATTATCATTTAAAATTGAAAGAAATAATCTAAATACAAACTCATTTGGATAAATTTAAATAATTATGTTCTTTTTTATTCATTATGAAGATTCATAGTTTGAAGAGAGCAATAAATGCGAAAGACATTAATTCTGTCAATAGAATTGTGTGTCACAACTGGAAAACATAACCTAAACACATCGCAAATAACATGACTTTTCCTTCAGATACTTTAGTCATAAAACATTTACCTTATAATTTAGATGATAGTGAAAAAGAAGAATTACTGAAGCATTTTGGAGCGAAAGATGTAAAATGTTTAAGTTCCAAGTTCAAAAAATATAATATAGTTTTTGCAAGGTATAATAGATGGATGTTTTTGAATAGTTTTATTTTCAGCTTTTACTTAAATAGAATAGATTACTGCTTTATTTTATTTCATTTTGGGAGAAAAAACCATTTATCTATTCTAGCTTCAAAAATATAAAATTAATATAATTTTATAATTCTTCAGATTTCAAAATGAGCAAGTTGCTTATCATGTACTTCATAGGCTACATCAAATAAATCTTAATGGATCACTCCTCTCAGTTGAATTTTCAAAGAAGAAAGATGATGTATTTTTGTCAAAAAAGGAAGTTTTAAAGTAAGTGCAAATAATTTGCAAAAAAGCTATAATCCTAATATACATCTCTAGTGTTTAAATCATCATTATAAATGTTTTATTATTTTTAGAGATACTGAAGATGAGGAGAAAATTGAAAATGAAAAAAATTACAAAAGATTTATTGAAAAAATGAACTTATGGCACAGCAATATTAATTTTAAACAGCCAGTACCATGTCATTTAAGATATCATTATCCACCACCTAATAACTCAGTGCTCCTTAATATTGCTAAAGTCTTAGCAACTGTGCCAAAATTTTATACTCAAGTTTTACATTTGATGAATAAAATGAATTTACCATGTCCATTTGGGAAAGACATTATGCCTGATTTCAAAATCTTATTTACTCCTTCTGTTGACCCTAAGGAAAATAAGGCAGACAATTCTGAAGGTATGTGTGAAAATAAGTTTTAAGAAACTTAGTAGTAAAATAATTATTTTCATTACAAGCAAATGATTAATTTTCATTGCAGCAATGGATGTTGGTGAAGTATCAACAGAATCAATTGCTCAGGGTGATACATCAGAATCAGAGATATCAAGTGATGATGAAGTGAAAGCACAAAAAGAAATGATCCCAAATCAGCCAAGAACAAGAAAAAAGAAATTAATGAATCTTCCAAAGTTTGTGAAGCCAATGGCAGTTGTGCAAACCAGTGTGAAAACAAAAAAAACAAGTATTGATGAAGTATTTGAGAAACCATCAGAAGAAAAGGAAATCAAAAAAATTAAACTGAGTCATCCTTCATCAGACATAATAAGTAAAGTAAATTCTAGCACTGATGCATTAGCCAATAATCTTCCAGGATTTGGATACATACAGCCAATTTCAAGAAATGATCCACCTTCTCCCAAAATAAATCTGAGAGATGAGAGAGAAGAGGAAAGACTAGAAAAATGTGAAATTAATATGATAACCTCTGAGAAATTGGCACAAAACAGAATACCAGAAAAAGGTTTAAATAAATTTTTTTATGCATTTTTTGCATTTTTTGCTTCTCAAGAAAGTTGTTTTCTTATGACAATTCTATCTCATTAAATCTAAATGATAATTATGCTTTAGACTGAAAATTTCATATTTTTCTTTGTTTTAAATAAGAAATTCAATTGCTTTATTTTGTATTAAATTAATTTTAGTTAGAAGCTGAATAAAAAAAAAATTACTTAACTTTTTATTTCAAATTTTAACATCAAAGTTACAAGGAATTCAAATTTTTTATAGTTTTCCTTAATATACATTTATTTGGCAAAGAAGTAAATAATAAATTTCTTTGCTCCTTGTGTAAGAAGTTTTTAATAAGTTATTAATAATTTTTACTTATTGCAGACAGATTACAGTTGCCTGTGTTTAAGAATTATGCTGAGGGAATACCAACTTGTCGTATTTATATAAAAAATTTATCAAAAACAGTGACTGAAGAAGATTTAAGATATATATACAATCGATACTTAGCAAGGGAATTTGGAAATGAACAAAATGAGTGAGTAATAATTTATGATAATTTACCTTTCAAATTATAATTAATCGCAATTTCAAATTCTTCATTATTAAAAAAAGAATTTTTTAATTTTGATGGAAAAATTATGAAAGTTCTAAAAGTATAGCAACTTTAACACTTTTCTGTCAAAGTAAAATGTTCCCAGATTTTTTTTTTGAAAAATCCTATTAATTTAGTGGAAAATTCCAGGCATTGTCAAATTTTTTTTTTATAAAGGGTCCTGCATAATTCTGTACTCAAATTACGAAATTTTTCTTAACCATTTTTTTATGTTTCAGTTTGCAAATTAGACTAATGCAAGAAGGTCGCATGAAAGGTCAAGCTTTTATAACATTCCAAAGTGTGCAGCAGGCACAAGCGGCTTTAAAAGAAACAAATGGGTTCATATTAAAGGAAAAGCCACTTGTTGTTCAGTTTGCTAGATCTGCTGCAAAGAATTGAAAAGAATAGTTTTAAACATAATGATCTTTAGCACATACATGATAAAATAAGTCATTAAAGTAAATTTTTAAGCAAAGGAATTACTAAATTTTTAAAAGTTAGATTAGCTTTTAAAATTATATAAATGAAAACTAATATGAATAGTAGAAAAATAACAGATGATAAAGGAAACATTTATTTTGAAGGAAAATAAGAATATTAAAGATACTGACAAATAACAATAATTTAATTTAAAACTTTAGAAGCTTATAAAAGCCAAACTTTCATTTTAATATACATTCAAAATTTGTCAAAAATAGTGTAATTGTGTATGATGTAAAATTAATTGATTCAAAAAAATACAATTTGATAGAAATTTTTATTTGTTGAGGTAAAAATTTCATAATATATAAAATATTCAGAGAAGATTTTAATTTTTTTTTTTTAGTAAAATTAGTATTATTAATATTGTATTTTTAAAACATGAAGATAATTTTCAAATTATTAAAATATTAGTTTAAATATTAAATCTTTTAAAAATTTTCAATTATAGTTAATTACCTTTTATTTAAGGCTAATACTAATTATTCTAACATCATCATAGGGCTTATTTGTTTTTGGATTTGTTTTCACATTACTAATATTCTGAACCACTTCCATACCCCTTATTACTCTTCCAAATACAGTGTGCTTGTTATCCAACCAAGGTGCAGGAATTACAGTAATAAAAAATTGGCTTCCATTAGTGTTTGGTCCAGCATTTGCCATACTTAATGTATAAGGCCTGTCATGCTTCACTTTTGAATGGAATTCATCTTCAAATTCCCCACCCCAGATACTTTCTCCACCAGTACCAGTCCCTTAAAAAAAGCAAAATTCTATTGATAGTTTGATTTAGTGTAAAATTTTAAAGATTAATCTGAAAAGCTTCTGATTAAATTTCTAAATTTTTTTTTATCTAGATTTATATGTATATAGATATTTCATATTAAATTATGTAATTGTATATGTATATACACTAAAAGTCTTTTATTTCTAATTTGGGTAACATTATATAGAAAAATATTGAAACTGAAATCTTTTAACTGAATTTTAGCAAAAAGAATGAAAAATACTAAACAGTTACCTGTTGGATCTCCAGTTTGAATCATAAAACCTTTAATAACTCTATGAAAAATATGTCCATTGAAGTAACCTTCTTTGCCATGAACACAAAAGTTTTCACAAGCTTTGGGAGCTTCCTTAACAAATAGTTTTATATGAATGTCTCCTTTATCAGTATGTAAAACTGCACTTTCATATATTCTTTGAAGGCCAGATGATTCTGTAGCAGCTATCATATCCTCCTTTGAAGGTTTTTCATTGAATACATCACGATCTGTTTCACTGTTTTTATTATCATCTGGTGGTCGTCTTGTAAATATGTAAAATCTAAAATTTTCAATTTATTCAGTAACAATATACCAACAAGTAGCCAGTTCAAAAATTTTAAAAATTTACAATTTACTTTGGTTCCTTGAATCACAAAGGACAAAACTCAGCTTTTTAATAAATAAAAGAACATTTTATATTGATTATGAATAAACACAAACAAATTGAGATGAAAAAGAATGAGATGAAATCAAAATTTTACCAAATTTTATACTGATATATAGAAAACAACCTTGATCTTAAGTAATCAGCTTATCAAAGAAGTAAAATTATTTAAATTATTTTTTTTACTGTATTGCAATATAATTTTGTCACATGAATTTAAATTTAAAGTTTACCTATTTTTTTTAAAAGCAGTACAAAATAATGATGGATCTGGTTTAAATGCTTCTAATGTTGGATTTTCTGAAGCTTCAAGTTCTACTGTCACAGCTGCTTTACTTCTTCTTCCACTTCCTTGAAACAATGCTAACTTTAAAGGTCTTAAATTTTCTGATTTCCCAAGTATTTTAACACAGCATTTAGTAAATATGTTAATCACCTTAACTCCCAACATTGTTCCATAAAAAATAAAAAAACCACTTTCATCAAATAAAATGTTTGTTAAATGAATCATTTCTGATTTCTCTAAATCTCTTTCACAAGCCATCCTTCTGCCAAATTCCATATTTGGCAACTGCTGTTTAATTTGTTGTAATTCAGTAAATCTTGCTAAAGCTTCATCTAATACTAATATTAACTTTCCAGTCAAAAATTTAAAAACTCTTACTTTTCTATCCAAAGATATTGTTGCAAACTTAGTTCCATCTGGTGAAAAACATAAATCTGTAGGATAAGTATTGTTTTTAGCAAATTCATATAAATCAGTGTCCAATTTTGATTCAAATTTGATACATTTGGGGATTTTAAAGTCATTTTTTGCAGTACCCCAATATTCTAATATTCCACATTGATCTACTGAAAGGACAACTTGATACAAAAAATTATATTTCATTACAATGACTGGTTTCATATGAATCTTATCCAGTGAATATAGAGGTATATTTGTGCCCTTTGCATCATAAATCCATATCATATTTGTATCTTTATCAGTTATTGCTATTGTGAATATTGGATCATGTGGGCTATGAACCCATTCCACTCTGCATGGTATAAAATTCAATTTGATCATGTTAATCATATCAAAGTTGACCACATCAAATATCTTTGCTGTTTTATCCACTGATACTGTACACATAAGCAATCCATTGCAATTTACCATCATATCACTCACTGGTCCTGGAAAAATTTTTGTACTATGGTTTTATTTTTATAAAAAAAGCTTCCTAATAAAAAAAGTTGATTGAGTCATTTCATCACGTTCTTATAATTTCAAGTAATCAAAAATTCTTACCTAAATGACTTTGAAAATGTTTGACAAACTCTATACCAATATCCATTTTTTTCCAAAATTTAACATGACCATCACTGCTAGCAGTTATTATAAAACCTGTTTTAGTGCTTAAGACATGTGTTATTATATCCCTGTGCATGTAGCTCTTTTCATATGATTCTGAACAGGGAAGATTATTCAAATAAAGATCTTCGTGTTTTAAAATTTTACGCTTTTTCTCGGTGACAGTTGCTGCAGCTTCTGAAGGTAATGGCCCAACCCATTCATCAGAATCAGAACCGGTGTCTTCGTCATCGCTTTCTTTTTTACGCTTGATACCTTGTTCAGACATGACTATTAAAAAATTGAAATCTTTATTTAAAGATTTTTTATCGTTTATATTTTCAATATTGAAAATTTACTTCAATGCATATCAAATTTTAAGCAATTTCCTAATAAACATATATATATTTTCCTTTTTTAATAACTTTTAAAATCCGTTTATTTAATTAACTAAGAACTTAATCAGATAAAAGAATAATAATTATTTAATCGTGCTTTTAACCTAACTTCCTCACGCATAAATTCAAAAATTGTGCGATACATCACTTCATATAAAACAAATAATTCAAAATGGCAGCCTGTGTTTTAAAACAGTGTTTTAAGGGTAATGTTTTTTTTGTTTCACTGAGAATCTGTATTAAGGAATTTTTTTTTTACTAAATCACAAAATTATTGGAGTTTAGGCTTTCACTAACAAAACTATAATATCGAAACTGATTTCAATTTATAGTTTAAATCTTAAGCTCGAATAGCATAGCGAAAGCTGTTGTCATCTATTAATTAAATATTTTATAATAATATAATGCATGGATAAATTTATAATTTATTATAACTAATTATAATTTTTTCCATTTATAAATTATAACTTTATTAATAAATGAAGTTATGATCTTCCATGTGTAATGAGATATTCAAGACTAGTTATTAAAAATGCTCTTATGTAAAATCATCCCAAAATTAATAAAATTTTTTTAGGTCCTGTAACTGCAAATGGTAATCATTGTTTCTCTACATCATGCTTCCTCATGGTAAAGTGGAGGATATTGTAAGTCTTTATTATAAAGCTTTTATTAGAGTTGTATGTACTTATAAGATATTAATTATATACATCTTGTAAGTGTCAATTAAGTTCATTGTATCTTATTTTTTTTTTAAGAAGTGATTATTAAACTTTTACAGCAATGCTTACAGTTAAAAATATTTATAAGCAAGAAATGTTCCATAATTCAAATAAAAAGTAAATCTACCCTTGCAGAAATGGAATTGAACCAAATCCAAATAAATTTGGACCATTAACAAATCTACCAGATTACAGCTTTGTGGATGGACGGCCAACACCAATTACATCAAGAGCATATAACAGAATGAAATTGCAAGAATCTTTTTGTGTAGGTATTAAATTATTAAAAAAAAAACTTTCATTTGCTCTTATCTATTTTTCAATTTTTTCTCCAATTATTGTTTTGTACATTTTCTTGATTAAAAATTATTAATAAACTATTTATAATTTATTTAATAAATTATCAGATTAATATGAAATAAAAGTTAATTAATACTTACATGTAGCTACTTATTTTTAATTTCAGAAAAAAATTGTGCAGTTAAGTAATGAATTAGATTTCGCTAAGGAAAGATATAATAAAATGAAAGAAGATTTAAGGTGTGAAACTCAGAAATTACTTGATGCAAAATTAAAACCAAAAGGAGCAACACTTACAAAATCATCGTAAAAATGAATTATAATGAAAGAAATTGAAATTAGAAGAAACATTTAGCATCTTAAAGATTTATAGGATAAAATTTTTCTGTTATTGTTTTCATTTAAATTTGTTTCTGAGATAATTATCTCAATAATTTTAGGTTAGAAATTAAACAATATTCATTTCTCATGTAACTAAGTTAGTAATACTTAATAGAAATAGTCCATATTAATTTTTTGCTATCATTTTCATTAAATCTATCAAATGAATTTTAAGATTTGTATGAGAATTAATTTTTTTTAATTAAATTCAGGATGTAAAGCTTATTTCCTTTATAAAAAATTATTATATAAAGTTAATTTCATGTGTTATTTGAATACCCTCTTTATTAATGATAGTAAATAAAAACAATCATTGCTGAAAAAATTGTACTACTAAATTTATAAAAATAATATCACTGAGCAAGGACTTGTATTCACATATAAAAGTGTATCTCTTATTTCTGTTCTATATAAAAAAAAACTAATTGTCACAGAATCTCATCCATATATTTCTGTACAGTAAAATGAAAGCGAACGAAACACATTTGTCTAATCTTCAATACTTATCCGACTACATGTCATAATACAACTCAATACTAAATAATAAAGAAATATAATTTCTTTCAATGTCCTTCTTCAACTTTCTAAACTTTGTTAATCTTCGACAGATGGAGGAATAAGATTAAGGTGTGCAAAATTAAAATGAGTTAGAAATAGAGAATGAATGGGCCGGACATATTCGTGTGTCGAACGAGGTGCTTTTTTGAAAGAGACTGAAATTGATACTAATGACATGAGACCTAAACTTTGTTCCTGTAGATAATAGTGTAAAGCAAAAAGAAAATTCTCATCATGTCATCCTTTTAGTCGAGAAAAATATAACAAAAATTAAACATAAAAGGAAAAACCATATATGCAATGATTTAAACTTGGGAGAAAGTGAAATAAAAAGTTAATTTTTTTTGTTTTCCCAGGTAATTCCGAGCCAGGGAGTTTACTGGCAATATTGATAAATGATATATAAAAACAGCCAAATAGCAAAGATTTCGAAAAGGCAAAAAGGCCTCCTTCCAGAAGTTTGTTGACGAAATGATGATCCAAACTTAATGATTCACTTATCCATGAAATATTAAAAGAAATAATTTAAAAAAATTGCAAAAATAAAAATTTAAATGTTAAATTAAAGATAATTAAACATTTCGGTTCATATGAAATAAAAGTATTTTATATCACGCCACATGTATTATTAATTAGATTAAGTTATATAAAACTAAGCAATATATGATTAAAATTCTAAATTATATTTGAATTTTTATTAAAATCATTTTTTATGAGACAAGAATTTTTGTGTGCCGGGGAAAAAAAAGCTGTGTTACTTAAAATTGATATTGATTTTCGTAGAGATCAAAGAAAAAAAATTAAAGCGGGACTTTTCAGTCTACGATAAAAATCTTTTATTTAAATTTTCATCTCAAATTTGAATTTTTTCGGTGTCACTGATCAACAATAAAGATTTTCTCAGTTTATTTTCTAGGAACAGTGTTTCATTTAAAGCATTTTGTTAAATAAACTGTCTGTATATAAAATAACTGTTAATATGTTATTATCTGGAAAATACTATTTTAATAGAAGAAATTTATGTACTATTAATTATTTCCAAAAACTGATGAAGTATAAACAGAGTTTTTAATTTTTATGTAAATTAAAATGCTTCATTACCTTCTAATGTCAATTATAAACTGATATCAGATTCAAATTCACCAGTCACCATTTGGAAAAAATTTTATATTTAAAAATAATGCATAATATTTTTCATGATAGTTCTATAGTCAATTTAATTGTGAAATATAAAAAATTATTAATAAAATTATTAGTTACATATTTAATTCTTCACATTTTTTTATACAATAATAAATGAGAAAACATCCATTTCAGCTTCTGCTTATTCAGATATATTGTTTGCATTTGAGAAAATTGGATTTACATTGAAATTCCAACTTTCATGCCATTTTAAACATTGAAAGCTATTAATATTTTGTTTCAAATGATTATATTCAGATCTTGCTTTAGGAAATCCATTAAACATCTGCTTGATTTGATTAGCTAATTCATTAGAACTCTTAAATATGAAACCATTTTCATTGTGTTTAACCAACTCCGAGATGCTGCACAAAAAGTTAATTTCAGTTACAATTTTTAGGTAATAACAATATTAAAAAAGATATATTAAATACATTAAGAATAAATATCATCAAAATTTCCCTTACCAATTAAATTGTAAAGCACAAACAGGGACAAAGCACCCAAACATATCCACAACTTTCATGGGTAAATCTAATCCACTTGAAGATTTGTGTAAACTGACACCTAAATCTGCAGATCCTAGAAATTTTTTAAAAAATTTCTTCAATACATGAGTATTTATGAAACTGAATAAAAAGCCCAAGAAATACAATTTACCTAAAAATGTAGGATAGTCTTCAGCTTCCAACCAAGGAGTAATTACTTTCACAAACTTCCAATTTTTTTTTTTTATAGTATCCCTGTAAAATTCCTTTAAAGGTCCTTTTCCAGTTATTGCACATAATAATGGAGGAATGTCTTCAGAATTACATTTTGCCTCTTCATATTCTAAAATACAAAAGTCAAATTAATTAAATTATTAAATTTTCAAATTGCAATTAATGTTTGGAATAATAAATTTTGATATTTAACTTGAAAAATTAATATTCAAAAATAAATATCATCTATACTAAAATTATATGAATTTAGCATCATTAATAATTATTCAAATTAAGAATGCCTCTTTTACAACCAAATAGCAACAATAACAGCATTAAATATTGAATTATTTATACTACTGAAAAACAGTATTAAATACCATAAATTTTGAGTCATTGAATATTTCTTAGTCTTACAAGATTTATAGTGCATAAATGTCAAAAAATATATTTAAAAATTTTGCTAAATTAAATATTACCTTCCAAAGCAGACAATAATATTGAAAAATCCTCATCTTCTGTCCAGCTTGTGCTTGAAATAAGAAATGCAGGCCTGTCTTCCCTTAATATAACTTCTGAATCAGAAAGAAGTCTTGTAAAAATAGTTTCATTTTCTGCACAATCCTTTACAAAAATGTCATATTCCCTTCCCAATCTAGAAAATAGTTTATGTTTCTCTTTCACTGTTGTTTCCTTAAAAAATTCTGGGGGACGATCATAAAATATAATAGATTTAATGCCATGATTCATTTGCAAATCTTCCTTCATTGCTTTTGTTACACATAAATTTGCATTTGCTTTTTGTCCTATGTAAAATTCAAACCATTTTGATATTCTTACAAAGTAATTTTCATTTCCAAGAGATAAAGCCAATAACGAATAAGTATAATTATGCCAGTCTATGACAAGTTTAGATTTAAATATTTTAGAGAAAATATAACATACTCCAAGAACTGGAACTGCAGGTGGATTTTGTACTAGTATAAAATCTGGAATGTTTGATAATAACAAAGCTATGAAAATTGTAATTATTTGCCACAATACCTTAAAAACATGAGCTGAATAACTTGGAAAATCTGAAAAAGAAACACCAAATGCAAAATGAAACAGAAAATAAATATATGAGTGAAAAATTTTGAAGGAAAAAAATCAAGAGCAGTAATTTAATATTGTGAAAAAGATAACAGAAAATACTCTTGTATAAATAATGCTACTTTTTTTATATAAAATTTTCCAGCAACAAGAATTTTATTGTAAAGTGTGAAAGCTAATTATCCATTCAGATCATTCAGACAGATATCTTAGCAATTGAAATTATTCGGTATATAGACAATTCAAATTGACACTAATTGAAGGCTGAACTTTCTTAAATTCTTTTCACGCTTTACTTACATTTATTAAATTCCGGACAGAAATACATGTAATTGAACTTAATATTCTTGTGGCTTCGCAGTTTTTCAAGCGGTTCCGACCCACGGTAACCGATTATTTCAACATCGTAATCTTCATCTAAAAACGATAAAGCATGATACTGCATTCGTGGACTCCTTCCAATATCACCCACAACAACAATACAAACTTTTTTCCTTTTCTCTCTAACCATTATTAATTATAAACATTACAATCACAATCGGAAATTTTGTTCGATCTTAAAATGATAAGATTTCATAACTAGGTATACAATAAAATCTGTAACACAAAATAAATATTAATTACTTGAAAACATACATCCAGATACCAACTTCTAAAATATAATTAATAAAAATATTTAAGATATACATTTATTTAATTTCCTAGATGAATTCAATAAATTAAATAAAAGCATGAATTTAATATCAGATTATAGTTACGATTCTTCGTAGCATTTATATTTTTATCTATGAATATTCTTCTGAATTTTAAGTTGGTCACTCTTCCTAAAATTGCGCCAAATTAATGGAATGCTATTGTAGCCTTATGTATGTTTTAATGTTTACAATATATTTATTTGAAATGGATGAGGCTATGAGAAAACATCTTGAATATGAGGAGCAAATTTTTCCATTCTCTTCTCAGTTTGTAGCAGAAAGTTGTAGGTTTTTTTTCTTGATATCAATTTATATTTATATGTGCATAATATCTAAATAGTTATGAATTATTCGGTTCTGTAATTTGTTCTTTAAATTTCAATTATAGCTTTTGGGGGAATGGGCATAGATGTTAACTTGCAACTTCTGTGGAAATTGTAGTTAATATGCAATTCAATGCCTTTTACAATTAAATTATTTAGTAAATGAGTATATAATAGTATTTAGTAAATAAGATAATAATACAATTTAATATAAAAAATGTCAAATTAGCTTCACATTTATTCAAATAATTTTCTGTATTAAAATTTATCTTATTAATTTAAGAAATTTAATTTGATACATGTCAATTTTGATATTGTCTTACTTTATTTCTCTCAGGAAAGTTTAAACAAATTTAATGTTTATGTACCATAAATTACTCTTAATAAAAATAAACATAAACATTTAATTATGTAGTCAAGATATCACTTTTGAAATAATGTACCTAATTTCTTATAAAACTATAAGTAATATATAATAACATAAGTATATAATCTTGAATTTGTTTCATTTCAGTTAAAGACTTTTTAAGGGATGTGATAGAATCTTCACTTGACAAATTAGTAAACCACTTTCATAAAAGGCTAATAATGGAATCAAGGAATCCTGATTGTTTTAACAAAAGTGTGAAAGAAATGAAATATAAGCTGCTTTCAAAATATAATGAAAGCTTGGATTTAGAGTTTGAAAATATTCAACAGAAAATAAGAAAGTGTATGATGATTCCTGATCATGTGCTATTGAAGGAAGACTTGCCTGTAAAAGCAGGATTAGCAGTAGATATTTCTGATATTGATGAAGAAATAAAAAACTTAAAGGGGAAATATAAAGCATTAAGTTATTTGAAACAGAAAATGCATGAAGAAATCGAGATGGCTGACTCAGTAATTTTTATTTTAGACAGTGTCATTGAGAAAAATGAAATTGATGTTAAAGTTTTAGATGCTAATCATATATTTTCACTCTGCAAATCAAATTTATATTTTCTAAAACAATAATGAGAATTCACCAAGATAAAAATAAAGTATAATAATGGCAATATTACATATTAGTTTTTATTTTTGGTATAATTTTACAGTTTTGGTATTAAATTAATTAATATGCATTTATGTAAATAAATAATAATAATATGTAATAACATTTAATTTAAAATAATAATAGTGATTATTATTATTATTACCATTATCATCATCATCATTATTATTATTATTATTATTATTATAAATTTTATTATTATTATTGTTATACATATTGTCTTAATGTGCCAGATTTTTTGCACATTGACTTTGGGCTGTTTTCAGATTGCCAAAGTGGTTTTCTGTGAATTGTGCTACCTTCAGAAATTTCTATCTTTATTATTACAATTCATTATTATTTATTATAGTATGTGGTTTAAATCAAAACTGCAAAAAATAAGATTTGATTATAAATAATTTTTAATAATTTAATTGTAATTTTGACATATATGATTGTTATTTTTATAAAATTTACTAAAAATAATTAATATGATTCAGATTTAAAACAAAATTGTAATAATTTATTTCATACATACTTCTTATAATTTATCATCCTATTTCTCTATAATTGAAATAAAAGTTATACAAACAATTTACATTTATCAAAATATTTTAGATAATTATCATATGAAAAATATGTTTTCTGTAAAGACAATATACATATATATAATATATATACTGCAATCAGCTCAAACATAGATAATGGTTGCACAATATAACTTCAACAAAATTTTGTACAATATGAAGAAACCTTACTTTTTTTGTCAAAATTAAATGATTAAAGATATTAATATTTCATTACAATCTGTAATTCTTGTAAAACAATTAAAACATTCAACTATTACAATTAAAACTGGATATGAGTATATTAACACTTATCAGATTAACAGATCATGACTGTAAAAGGAGCTTAAAAAAGAAAACTCATATGTATTATAAAACATGTATAAAAATAGGTTTTTAAATTTTATTTAAAAACCTATATTTAATCTATCAAAATATTTAAAATTTGAATAAAATTTTTTAATCATTTAATCTTTGACATTATAGATATAATTAATAAATCATATATTTATTTGAATCATACTTCATGTTAATTTCAATTAAACTTGATTTTAGATATTAAGTATTTTACATAAAATTTATTTTAAAATTTTGTTTTACCTTTGGTATAATAAATTATACAGTAAATTTATTAAATCTAACATACATTCAGTACACTTTTATGCTTATATTTTACGATAATGGTACAATACCATATTTTACATTCAAACAATGAAGTGCAATTAAGATTTATTATTTTAACAGTCTTGGAATGCAAGAATTATCTGTCATTACACCATTTTCAATTAAATAATTTTCTACATCACTTGGTTCAAATTCTTTCCCAAATTCTTCTTTCAATTGTACATAATTGCCAACAAGATTTCCATCTTTGTACACTAATAGCGCTGGGACCCCGCTAATTTTGAAATGTTTGCTGAGCCCAGCAACAGACGCCAGCATTTTACAAAATTTTATGTGAGGATAATCTTTACTGAGTACTTTCAAAGATTCGTTCATTGCCACACAACCAGGAGCTTTCTCTTCATATATATGAACTATCACTGTAATACTTGGGTTTTCATTATCAATTGAATCAAGGAAGTCTTCGCCTGTGCCAAGATCGATAACGTAACCGAATTTGGGTAATTCCTCGACTTTCGCATACATCTCTTGCATACGACGTTTTGAATATTCTAGTATAAATGGATCATCGGCCAAATCTTCCAATTCGACGTCTTTTTCTTGTTCCAAATCAGAACGACAAGTCAATGAAAGTTTCTGTATTAAAGCCAGTTTTTCTCGTTCCCGTTCAGCTCTTTGCTCCGCTTCTAGCTGCTTGTACCTCTGCCAGTCTTTGATTACCCCCTTAGGTCCCGTATTGGCGGATATATTGCCATCAGGCTCATGCCTAATTGGAGGTTCTGCGTCAACTTCAATTGTTTTGCTTTGTGACGATTCATCTCCTGACTCATTTTCAGATTCGCTCTCGCTGCTGCTGCTGCTGCAATAATACTCATTTTTTTCTCCTAATATCTTATCTTCAAGGGTTGTCATGATTCAACAATATTCTCACTCTTGTCAAAAAACCTTTTAAAAATATAATCCTTATATACGTTTCAAAGTCAAAAAACCTTTCATGATCGACAATTTTCCCTGGGTGAATGCAAAATGCTTTGTTATTATCATTGGTCCATTTAGTCACGTGATTAACTCAGTGGTATAAGGAAACATGGGTGACGGAAAGGATGAACGTCAACCTTTATTACAAAATTACAACAATACCGGCTACTCAAATGTTGATGGGAATTCCGAACCAGGTGACAAACATGAATATTTATTGCATCTGACTAAACTAATTCCCTAAGTTTTTCTTCAGTGAATAAATTCATGTAGCATCCATTACTTAAACCTAAGTTTTTGTCCTGTACATACTAATTAGGCTTTCTGTAATTTTATCTCAAATATATAAAAATGAATTTAGAAATACTCATACTTATCTCAGCATATCGAGGTTGAAGATGATAAGTTCATATGATAATCATAATATGAATACAGTTGAACTGATGCAATTACCGAAACAAAGGAATTATTTTATGAATCACCATGAATCAAATAAGCTAAAAAAATTTTTTTATAACATTAGTAAAATTTCTTTGTGTAAATATCTTTGACATTTGAATTTTGAAATTAGAAAATTCTTTACTATTTGCAGATTACTGTATGCTTGTAATAGTACATTTTATTTATGCATTAAAAACAAGTTAATCTCAATTGATTCACGGTCATAGTGAATACCGAACTTTAAATTTGAAATGTTTTTGAGTCACGCAAAATTCAGATATCCTGTACATGAAATAAATATATTCCGGAAACTTTAAAACGATAAAAATATATATATGCAACCATAAAAGCTGTACAGAATTTGACTAGCATAATTTTGAACAATTTAAATTTTATTTAAAGCTTCTTATAAAATGAGTTATAATTCTTTTGCACTTATTTAAATTATAGCATTTGAGTTATTTCATTTCAAATTGATTTTAAAATATGGAATCTTACAATTAATACAATTATTTAATTTATAGTATGACTGTTAAAGCATAGTAATTATAGAAAATTCATTGAAAAAATAAACAATGTTTTCATAAGTTTTCTGAATCTTTATTTTATGTTTTAGTTATAGGGCCAGTAGGACCAGATGAGTTACCTCCTTATCAACCATCTGCTCAGAATGGAGTGCCAACAATCACTTGTAGAGTTTGCCAGGCTCTGATTGACATATCTGGAAAAATTGAACAACATGTTGTAAAATGTACAGTGTGCTCTGAAGCTACAGTAAGTAAAAATAAAAGTGAAATATGGTTTAAAAGAGTTTATATTTTTAAAAAAACTGAATTAAAATTTGCAGCCTATAAAAAGTGCTCCAACTGGTAAAAAGTATGTAAGATGTCCATGTAATTGTCTTCTAATCTGCAAAAGTTCTTCTCAAAGAATTGCTTGTCCAAGACCTAATTGCAAAAGAGTAATTAATCTTGTCCAAAGTCCAGTCACTCCACCAGCACTTAATAAGCCTGGGATGATAAGAGTTATTTGTGCTCACTGCAATGATACATTCTTGGTGGGTATAAAAATATTTTTAATTTTAAAAATTGTATATGATTTTTTTTAATTATTAGTCACTGAGCTGTTGGATACATCAAATTTATTGAAATTTAAGAATTGTTATTAATAAGAGTTTTAAGATTATGATATATGTTGTGTCAAACACTTTTTTTTTCTATTAAACTAAGACATTTTGGCATAAATTCTTGTTTTACAGTTCAATGAACTAAACAATACTTTGGCTAGATGCCCACATTGTCGTAAGGTTTCTTCTGTTGGTCCTGATTTTGCCAGGGGACGAGGCATTTTATTTGGTATAATAGCAGTTACAGTATTGTTAATTGGAATTGGAGTAACAGTTGGCACATATAAGATGGCTGAAAATTCTGAGGGCATTTATGTAGCTTATATTGGTAAGATATCACATGTTTTCTTCAAAATTTTATTTCAAACAAAATTTATTTTATCACTTTTAACTTTTTGTTTCAGGAGCATTTTTACTGGCGTTGCTGGCATTTGGCAGAAGTTTATATTATTGTAATATAAAAGTGAGCGTAGTAAACACCTCATCCTAAACTATCTCAAAGTCTTTGAAACTAGACTTAATATGAAAAATTAAATTTTAAATAAGCTGATGATAAATATAGTGAAACACAAATTCCAAAAAGCAGTTAGTTGTACATAGAAGGCATTAAATGTCTCATTTACAATCGACGATGTCAATATGAAATTATTTTTGAATTGTTGAGCTTATGCACTTTTAATTGCTGTTGGAATGTTAAATAACTGTCCGTGAAAATATTCCTTTCCAGAAGATTTATGGAAACTACTTTAAAATGTTTTTATTAATGAATTTTTTAAATACTTATTAATGAATTAATTGCCATTAATGTTGATTGTGAAAAAGATCTTTTTTCTTTTTATTTTTAATTTTGATTTTCAGTTTCCATATAAAATTATTAATGATTTTTTCTAAAATATACATTTTTTTCATTAGTAAACAATGAGTTGCCTTTTTATATTACTGTCAATGAGAATATGAGGTTCATAACATAAGTGAAACTCCATGCGGTTTTTTTAACCCAGTTCTTTACACAGAACTTAATTAAATACATTCTCATGAAGTAATATAACATCTGATATGTAAATTGTTATGAACGTTAAATTATTAAATAGAAGTGCATATTTTCTTATGATTGCCATGAAACAAATTGCAATAATATATTCAAATTTTCTTAATAATTGAATTAATGAATTAGAATGTTAAAATTAAATGTGTAACCATATTAAAATATATATATTAATATTTCTAATCAGAAACCTAATACATTCAGACTTTTAACCAAATTTAAGTCATTCTGACAGCAAGTAAAACAAGATTTTAAAGAAAATTATTCTATGTTGAAGATTACTTGAATTACATGTTTTGCAAATGTCGGAATTGATTTTTATCATTATTTTAAATAATTATCGAAACATTAGATAATATGGTATGAAAATAATCGTAGCTGTAGTTTCGCAAATCAATGTTACCTACTAAAAAAGGCTCTAAATTTTTTCATATAAAGAATATCATCTCATACTATTTTATTCATAATTTTAGAACTATGAATATGAATTACATTTAGATAAATAGTTTTTTAACAAGGATTTATCCGAAAAAACTGAAATTACATTTTTATAAAGATAATTACAGAAGTAAAAGTTCGATTTTCAGCGAAAATTTTTTCACATAATTTATATTTAATTCATACTTTTAATATAAAAATATTATTATTATTTATTAATTATTATTATTAATACTACTACTGCTTAGTATGAGATGGAAATAACTGTTTTATTTTGCGAAACCTATTAGCTTTTGCATGTCATTTGCTCTATTTTTTCCAGCATATCGAACTTTCGAAATTTTGTCTTAAATCAAATTATAATAAAAATTCTTAAATTGTAGTTGGTTTTTTTAAAGATTCCCAAATAATTAATTGAAAATTTTTGCCGCTTTTATAAGATTCTAATGGTGAAAAAAATTCCAACTCTGATTTGAGAATTAATAGACAAGCAAGTATTATGGTGCTTGAATTTAATTATAAGTTATGAATAAATGGTTAAGATGAAATAATTTAAACTTTCATGAATTATTATATATTTGACAATACAAATACATTAATTTCTCATTATTTCACAATGAAAGCCTATTGAAAATGTCAATATTCAGATTATAACGTATTTAGAATCTTTTGGGAAAAAATTTGTATTTTATGCAAAAGTAGTTTTATATTATATTTCAATAAATTGATATTATACAAGGAGCTGGTGGTATTAAGGAAAATAATATAAAACCCCTTATTTTTATTTACTTATAGAAAATATTGCAATTGTTTTAAAAGCAACTTTTTTTAGGAAAGATCATCGACAAAGGAAAAACATTTAATATTGAAAAATCCATCTAATGAATTTTATGATTTAACGTTTGAATTATACTTGAAGATTTATAGTTTATTTTTTTAATAATTCGGTGTTCAAAAATATTGATTTTGGATAAAGAAAATATACATTTGATCAGAAATGATACATATATATATGTAAAAATATATATATATAAATTGTCTTCTTACTGTTTTAGGAAATTTTTTTTAAAAGCAATGCATCACTTATTTAAATATTTTTAATCTCTCATTAAAAAATCCTTAATATTCTAATTGTTTTATATTCAAATGTTAAACAAAATCTACGTTTTAAAAATGAAAACAAAATATATTTTATGATCGAGATAATTGAAGCACTTCAGAAACAGCAGTTGTTCTGTATTATATTTATTATATGGTATTTCAATATTACATTTTATCATTATTATTATTATTATTATTATTATTATTATTTTACCATTATCATTATTATAGTATATAATTTAATTTTTACGTAGCTGGAATAAATAAAATAAGCAATTTATATGATGTAGCAGTAAAAATTAAAAACTAAATATCTATTGACTGGGAAACGATGTTATGAACTACAATTTTTAAAATTCACAAAATTAATCATTATTTTAGTGTTCATTCGTCGAAAAATCATTTTTTCTTAATGCTTTGTTTCACGTAAAAACAGCTTTCTTCATTTTTTTATAATTAAACATAACTTGGTTCTTTCGGAGCGTGGCTTCGCAGTCAGTATATAAAAGTGATACACACGATTTTTCTATTTTAACAAGCGCGTAAATAAAGTTCGAAACTTTTAGTTAAAATCCAAAAATCGTGTTAAGTAACTTCGAAATATGCGATATAATACATCGTTCCCTCTTCGCTCCTATTATTCGAATTAGAGTTATTATGCCTTCTAAACATTCCAGTTTCATATGTCAGTTTTCATTCCGATACTTCAAACAACAAGCTACTTTTAACGTTAATTACGATTATTTGATATTTAATAACTCTCATTATTAGCATTAATTTTAATTATTCGTTTCCTTTTCATGCGGAGGAATTAGCTATTCCATTTTCGTAACTTTTAAGATCCAGCTTTAACCTCTTGATTTTTCAATGTTTTATTTAGTTAATAATATAATTTGAGTTTGTCTTGAAAAAATTTTAACTTTTACTTTAATATTTTTTATTAATCAGATTTTTTTATGTTTTAATGTATTAAATTGCTTGTGAAATAAAAATTTAATTTTAACAAAAACTAATATTTTTTATTATGAGAATCGAATGAGGAAGAGAAACTCAATTCTTTCCGTTTAGTGGAAAGGCAAAAAATTAATAAACATGATGCGCTTTGGACTTTACGAAAACTAAACTTTCTCTTGTTAAAACCAATCGAAAGCCATGTAATTTCGCTTGTAATGTATACGAGTAATTCAAATATTTTCAGATGCTTTATAGTGATGGGTTTTATCTTTTTTTCTTCGCAATTAAAATGAGCAGCAAGGTTTGTAATATTTCAGTAATTTTTTATGTCTCTTTCAATTTAGTAATTCACTTGTATTCGTTAAAATAGGAAAGAAAACAAAATTGCACTTCGACGTCGTGGAAAAATTGAAATATTATTTCTGCATAAAATATTTTCATGCATAAGTTGTCTAATAATAAATCGACAATTATCAAATGGAGAATTTCTTTGCTTACTTATGATGTGAAAAAAAAAGGAAAATCGTTGACCAGTGATAAATATGCGGCGGTTTATAAAAATGCATCGTGTGTGAAAGGAAATACTGCGAATGGTATCCGAGTCCATAAAAAGAAATAAATTGTTTATACTTTGGGAATTTTAATAAATAACATCAAAAGAGAATGAATAATCAACTGGGAGACAGTTAAATGAAATATTAATATATTTTTTATTAATATATTTATTTATATATATTAATATATAATAATATTAATAAATTTATTAATATAGTTTTTAATAAACTCAAAATTAAATGTAATAATTATAAGCAATTGCTGACATGGAATAATTAAGGAAAAATTATATCGTTTTTAAGACAAAATTTTAAACAAAATCATATTATTTTTAATATTTTTATATTGACGCAGAGGAGGTAAAAGTGTTTTAGATGTTTTATTAATAAAACCATTTTTATTTTAAGAATTTTGAACGTCTCCAGTGATTTATCTCAGAATTTGTGAAATATTATTTTAAAATTGTGTTTTGTGGACAGGTATTATTAAAATATTCTTAAATATATGCCAATCAGGTTAGCTAAAATTTCAGGGCTTATATCAAAATTACAGTTTTGAAAATTCAATGCGAAAAAAATTTCGCATTCAACGCCATTGCTTTTATATATATATTATTCTCAACCAACAAACGTAAATAGAACAATTAAATGTATACATATGATTGGTCATTTATTTCATCGAAATACCGGCTGCCGACTCTGACAAGGACTTATAGGTCCTCGAGGATCCCATTTCACCAGTTATTTAATTATCTCCTGACAACAATTTTTTAAGGTTCGACAGAAACCCTTGGAACCTCGTAAGTCGAGTTTGTACTTTTTGGAGTAAAAGCGGATCCCGATGTTTGCTTCGGTTAACCTGAAATATCGAGATTTCCTTCATCCAGAGATCTGCAGAAGAACGATGAAACCAATAGCTCTAATAAAGTAAAAATAATTCGCGGAAAACCGCAATACCAGGATGGGTCCCACTTCCGCTTCCACATTTTTCTTTTTCCTGTTCGGATAAAATGATCCAATCCTTTTCTTATTATAGGTCGCACAGAAAGAGAAGGAAGACGAGATTGCACGTTCACGTTTAAAAACCAAAAATTTTTTTCCTTAAAAATTCCAACCCTCATGACGGTCGGTCACAGAAGGGAAGAAAGATATATTTCATATTTCAGAATGCATTCAATTTTTTTGTTTTCCCTCATTTCGATCTATCAAAAAAACGCAGGTCCGACGAAATGATTTTTATGAAAATTTCCGGCACTTTCGCGCTCTAAATTATATCCACGAATATTTGCAATTTTATTTTTCATTTTTTTGCAAAAATCAATCCGGCGAATGTTAAAAACTGAATTTTTCAGAGGGAAAAGCTGATGAAACTGCATACGGCGGAGTCGCGCTCTTCTCGCATTTTACGTGTAATGCGGGATCGGAGCATTAGCATCAGTCTCCCGGATTCATCCAAGCGATAGGGGCGGAGAGAACCAAAACGGAAGAAAGTCCTGCTCGGCGGAAGTCGTGAACTGTTCCGCCTTCCTTCTTACAGTTCGCGGGCCTCGCAGTTTTTTGCGCGGACTCCGAGCTGGCATTTTCACCTCTGTTTTTCAGTGCTTGCATGTTTATGGTCGTACGCGAGAATTCGAATCGTATTGCATTTTACGGGAAACTCGAAGGGAAAGTGAAATCGGAGTGAAACGCTCTTTCAGGTGCGTAAGAACAAATCACGCGGCTGCGAAATCGAAATCGGATCGTTTGGAACAAAAGGAGAAAAATATTAAAAAAAAAAAGACAATTTTTCCCCTCCGTTTCTGTTTTTTGTCCTGCTACATTGAAGCGACCTCAAGACTAAATTGCTTCCGGGCTTGCGATTTTTTTATGAATTCTGCCGTCACGGGATTAAACCTTAGAAAAAAACGATCTGGTACGTTGACGTTTTGCCGTCCGTTCGGAGATTTGCTGTGACTCACGCTCCGAAAGATGGAAAATATTGGAAAATCAATATTCGCTTTCGGAGCGGCGATTTTTCGAGAAGAAGCAAAAAATTCGGACGCATCGTCGCTTAATTTTCAAATTTTCCCTTTTCATTATTTCCATAAAGCTTTTTGTAACTGAAAAAAACTTTTTTACATATTTTTCGTTATTTTTTGGTTCGAACAAAAAAAAATTCATATATAGTACACACAAACACATTCCAGGTGTTAGATTGGATCTATATATGTGCACATTAATGAATTTAGAAAATTAATTTTCTCAGCTTATTGTGGAAGAAAAATTGAATTGCTATTGGCAAACTATTGCGGCCAATTTACTTTATGTATAAACTTAAACTGCTGTAGCTAAATCAAAGCTGAACGGGGAAAGGGGGGGAGCATCAACGCTTATGCCAATTGTGAATTTATCAAATAGCAAATGCACATGATGCTCGATTAGTGAAGGTAAATGCAAATAAGAAAACAATTTTATTGAAAACCTGCAACAGGTAAATGATTCAATTTTTTCTTTTTTTTTTACCATTATCACGAGTTGAGGATAGTTTAATCCATCACCTCAAAAGCATACGCACAAAGACGCGTTAAAGTTTAAAAGCTTTCATGTATAATCATTGAAAAGCTTTTGATTAAGCATCGTTTAATGTCGTATGTCAAAAATTTTTAAATTACATTCTTATTAAATTCATTTGGATTAATTAAATGAAATTTAACTTTCAAAATTTTGAATCGAATAAAAAAAGATCTATTAAATAGTTAGGAAGCGTTAACCATGCTAATGAGACGAAATAAAGAATTTATAAAAATTATATGAACTTAATATTGGTGTAATAATCGTGCAATTAGCAGTAATAATCAATATTTTTTGATTAAAAAATATTAAACATGCGCGTGTGTGTAAATGCGAATGTATATATATATATATATATGAAATAATAAAAAATATCAATTTTTTTTACAAAATTCACAAAGATTAACATTCACGACAACTATTTTAAAAATTCCGTAATTACAATTGACCGCTTGGCCGCCATTAATATTGACCGAATTTATTATATGCGCGAGATTTTTGCTGCCTGAAACAGCTTCCAGAGAGTGAACTTCATAAAAATATTGCATTGCGAGGGAAAGACCATGCCGAATAGATATCATCAGCTAAACGGTCTTAATATAAAAAAAATAAGCTTTTGAAGTCTGCGCTTTATAAAAATAGCTTTTATTAGTGAGTTCCCACTCATTACATGAAAATGTTAATAACTCACTAGGGGAATTAACAATGTTTCGACATTCACAAGTCATTATTAAACTTCGCCTGTGTATCAATATGAAAATATAAAATTTTTTTTAGGCGAAGCAAACGGTAACCCCTGAAAACTACATATGAGAAAGCCGTTCCTTGTTTGGTGTATCGAAAAAAAATTAATTTTTAATCACTTGCATATTTTATTTGAAAACAAAATTACTAGTACTTAAAAATTTGAATAGTAAAATTTATCCCATTCAATACTTTTCACCCTAAATATGAACATAGTTATAAAAGTGCGATGTTTAATTCATTTTGATATAGCTTTTTGATTTTTGCAAAATAATTAGTTGTTATTATATCAGTTGCTGAAGAAATTTCATTTAATAATATGAAAGCGGTACTCATTCATTTCATGTTATTCATACATTAATATGAATTAATTTAGAACTTATTTTACAGATCTTACACTTTGGCAATTTATATAACATTAGGTTTTTATATATATATATATAAGATTGCATTGAAATTACATTTTATCTAATTTAGAATCAAAAAGAAAAACCGCCAGCCTTTTGAAATTATACCTAAAAATTTTAATTAATTTATATGATAACAATCATTTACGTTAATAGGTGAGCTAGATTTCACATGTTTTACGTTAATAAACGAGTATGAAAATGAGATAAAAATAAAAAGCAATAGAGAAAGTGCAAATATATTTAAAATAATTATTCTTCAGAGGAAGATATTATATGGCTGTTGTATAACTTAATTATATTTTTAGCAATTAATGTTAGAAGAAAAATTTTTACTTTATATTTCGCTTTTCTTTGTGTATGAGTGTGTGTGTGTTATGTGAAATAAAATTATTTCACCTCTGCGGTTCTATTGTGTTATTAAAAAAATCTTTGAAACAAACAAATCCCGATCTCTTTGCAGACTTTGGAATGCTTCCAGAAGACGGAAGATATTTTAGGATCCATTTCAAGAATGTTTTTGATGTTTTTTGATGTCATAAAATTTAAGAAAAGAAATCTCAAAAATGTGAAAAATAATATTTTATTTAATATATATATATCTTATATATAAAATTTAACACAAATTATAATATTAAATTATTACTGTTATTTATTTATTTTAATTAACTTATCTGACTGTAATATCTGAATAATTTTTACAAATATAAAATGCCTAATAAAATTTTTGTATTTTTTATGTTGTAAACAGAAATATTCAGATATAATCAAAGTAACATCATTCTAACGTATAACAAAGAACATTTTTTGATTTAATACTAAAATTTTAGTGAAAGTTAAAATTAATTACTTTTTTAGCTGTAGTTAAATGGAAACATTTAACTGTCTCATGAACTAACATATATCAAAAAGAAATTGTCTAAATATAACAGAGAGGTCACTCACTGAAATATAAAACAAAATAAGATTCCCCACCTTCATAAATTCATTAAATTAACTACAGATCTCTACAATGAAGAACTAGGGTGTGACTTTCCATTATTTGCAGGGGCCTATAAAAAATAAAAAAACTCATTAGCATTATGTTCGAAGCCAGCATTTAAATTTTTTATTAAAATAAAGAATATCATTATTTGAAGTAACAAAAGAGCAATTTCAATTGATTTTTGCAATTGGGAAAAAGGTTTTAAAGAAAAACGGAAGACTTTCATATTTATTTTTCTATACCTGTAACATATCGACCTTTTTATTGCTGATTCCCAGCTTTTGTCCGAAGTTAAGAAAAGTATCACTAAATTATAAATATCTTTCAAACTCTAAATTTTATTGACAATGTTTATTACCGGCCGATTCAATAGTTATGGAACATTGAATTGAGATTGAAACTAGTAAAAAAAACATCAAATTTTCTTTTGAAAAAACATGAGTATGAGAAAATTATAAATAGATTATTGCAAAATATTGTCACTGCATTAACATTTGACGAATCTGTGGCTGGTATATAGGTACACATAGAAAATCGACTAATAAGACCTTGAATATGAGAGAGTATAATGAAAAACAAAAACATATTAATGATGTAAGGTCTTGTAGCAAGTCCGTTTGTATTGATAAAACTAATTTGCAAAATTATTCATTGCGGTATCGGGCAAGTCACTTCCATGATATAAGTTTAACTTTATTATTTCGATCGGGATATAAAAATTTGTGCGATATAAATATAGTGGGTTATTTGATTAATAACATTGATATTAAAAACGGCGAACAAGACTTCATTGGCTTATTTTATTTTTATTTTCTCAGGATGTCGGACGCAACGGAATTAAATCCCTCTATGGAAAATGCGGAGAATGGGGGAACATTGAAAACTGACGCCTCTGAGAAAGAAAAGGAAAACACCATACCAAGGGCGGAGGCAGCGGAAAGCACGCGAAAAAGTTCTTTCTCGACGAAGGAATTTAAGGAACAATTTAAGGCATTCTCCAAATTTGGAGATACAAAATCTGATGGCAAACACATCACACTCAGTCAAAGTGACAAATGGATGAAACAGGCTAAGGTGATAGACGGGAAGAGAATCACAACGACGGACACCGGAATTTACTTCAAAAAATTCAAGTTAGTGTTAAAACAAACTGCAAAAAGGATGATGTGAGAAATTAAAATATATAAAGTAATTCTGTTAGAAATTGTACCGACTCGAGAACGAAAAGTTCTTTACATCTTTGACGCAATGTTCTAAATTAAAATATTTAAAAAGAGAAATAGGTTTATATGAAATATTAAATAGAACTGAAACTAGTCCTTTTCTTCTTGAAGTGATTTGTTTTTTGCACGCTCTCAGTTTAAATCTTGATGCTGTATTCAGGAAGTATAAATTGACATATTTTGATGCTGACACATGCAGAAAATTATTTGTGACGTTGACATGTTTTGATGAAATGTGCTGACATCATTCACACTAAATAATAAAGAAAATTGCATATAAGAAGTGTAAAAAAAGAGAGTTAATATTTACAATATTTCTTACTGTATGCACCATAATATTTATATATTATTATATATCGCATGTTAAAAATTCTTTTCAAAAACAGATATGTGTTATATAATTCAGCTAAAAAATTCATTGCTCCAAATATCATATAAAATATATCATCAGTATCAAATTAATATTTCCACTTAAAAATATGCATAAGTATCATCTATGCAAAAATTAAGAGGGCAATCCTTTTTTCGGAATAAACATTATGAACTGTTTAATAATTTTTTTTCTGCAAAATTACGCCGAAAATATAAATAAATATTGAATATTTATTATTTAATGTATTTCATAAATTCTACAATTTTATTTATAAATTTCTTGTTCTTCATATTTAATTTTTCTCTCATGTTCAAATAATTTTTAATTAAAATTTTATTTTAACATCGAAAATTTCACCAATTCAAAACCCAACAATATTTGGATTTTTTTCTAATATTCAAATTATTTATTTCAGATCACTGAAAATTTCATTTGAAGATTATAAAAAGTTCCTTGAAAATTTGGCGCAAAATAAAAAATTTGATGTAGAAGAAATGGTAACAAAGTTATCACATTGCGGTTCTCCTGGATTGCATGGCGTTGCCGTAAGTTTAATTAAATTAGCAGTGTTTTCAAGCTTAATAATATAGCGATTTCGAAGCATCCAAAGTTACATCCAAAGTTAAATATGATGAAAACTAAAAATTCAGATTTTTCACATTATATTGGAAATGGTTTCTGAGGAAAGCCCAAAACATGAGCAAAACTAACAAACAAAATAAATATTAATAAAACATATAACAAAACATTTGGCAAGCTGTACTTTGAAATTCTTCGTACTAAAAAAATATTCTTCATACCTAAGAAAAGCATTATTTTTCTATAATTTATATTTCCGTTTTATATATGCATACACTAATTAATAAAAAATTTATCTTAAATATTATTTCATCTCATATTTAAAATACAAATTTTCTTTTTGTCTTATTGTGTATATTTATTTTCATTTTGCACATTTTAAAAATTATTTTACAAAGAAGCATCATACTGAAAATATTAATTATGAAAGACTTTTGTTTCAAAATTAAATTTCTTATACAGATTTATATGTGTATATATATTCACTTTTTTTGCAGAATAAAATAAAATGATATTTTTGTTATTTAAATTTTTTTAATCTGATGGTTTGAAACTTAGATTTATAGCTCAATTTAAATATAGAACTTAGATCAAAGCTCAGTTATTTTTTAAAATAGCTAATTGTAAAACTGACCAAAAAAATTTTTATACAATGTTATAGTTTAATAATCTGACATACTTAATAGATTTTTTATTCCAAATTAAAAGTGATGATATTTAGGGGCTTAACAGTAAAAAAAGAAGCATAAAAAAATAATTTTCATTTAAACTATGTATATAAATGCAACACGAAAGTTAAAAAAATTAAAACTAAATTTAAGTTAAAGTAATTCTAACATTATTGGGTCCCTTTTTAGGTTAATATTTACTATTTATACTATTTATTATCTATTTTTGCCTGGCTGTTAATTTTGGATCACTAAGTGTATTTATGTTTTTAGATTAAAATTTGACAGGCTTCAGAATATAATTTACGAGTATATTACCTTTATTAAATAAATACAATTTAATTTTTTTCTTTTTTCGGGGATACACAGTCAAATACCAAAATTGATTCTACAGTTGAACGACTAACTGACGTAAGCAAATATACGGGGTCACACAAGCAGAGGTTTGATGACAGCGGAAAAGGAAAAGGAATTGCCGGAAGAAAAGATATCGTTGATAATTCAGGTTATGTTTCGGGATATCAGAATAAGGATACTTATTCGAAAACACATTAAATTTCCTATCAATTTTTATATCTCATTTAAAAAAAATTCCTTTTTTTTAAAACTTCCATATAAACATTTAATTTGACAACAGATATATGTATATGATAGAACTCGCCAAAATTCAACTTCAAAAATATTAAAACATCATCAATAAATTTTATATGTAGCCCTTTTAATTTGCAATTACTTAGAAATTTAATTTTAACTTATTCGATTTTCATATTAAAAAAAATGATTATATTTAATGTAATATATATATAAAAAAATATAATCATTACTTGTCTTTTAACTTTAAAAAAAGCTTTTAAATATAATTAGTGATAAAAAAAATGTATATTGTACATATATTTTATATAAATTTCATTATACTTACTGTATGTTAGACCCAGAGATTCAAATTGCTCGTTTTTGCAGTACATGAATTTTTAATAAGTCCATATTTATTATTTTTTAACTTTACAATATTTATAAAATATGTGTCACACAAAAATATGAATTATTTTTATATAAGCAAACGATTTAAAAAAATCGACGGTCTTTTACAATTTGTATTATTTCTGATTAATACAAAATTGTGAGTATATCAACATTAATTTTTTTACTCAACCTAATTACAAAATAACGCAAAGAACTAGTTTGAAATTGTAATATTACAGGGACCAAAATGGCATACATTTAGTAAAAAAATTTTGATGTAAATCATATGTAAATGAATTAAAATTCTGGCCGCTTAAAAGGAAATTAAATTGTTTCGCAAAAGTTTATCTTGTAAAAAGTCAAGTGTCAACGATGCGACAATTATAGTATAAAAGGTATATATCGATTTAAAAGGGATTTTCCATTTTTTTAAACAGAGCCATGTAAAACATGTTATAAGCTTTACGAAAGAAAAATTTTTGAATAAAACGAAGGTTAATTATGCAATTCTGTATGATATACGTAAAATAAATAAATGTAGCAAGATATTCTAAAATATTTGTCAAAATCTTATACATATTATTACAACCGTCTTAGTTTATCAGACAACTAACAGGTTTCACATAATCAAAACTTCAAATAAACAAATTTTCACTTTTCTTACAATTTTGATTCCTTAAATCAGATCTACTTTGTATGGTGAAAGGCCGTCACATAACATGAACTTAATTCTCTCTTAACCATCATTGATTTCGTACTTCCATAAAAGAAGGAAATTTATGGAATCTCTACAATTTTCGATTCGGTTTATAAAAATTTATAAATAATACGACTAAATATGATAACTGAAAAGTTGTGCAAAAAAATTTAAAATACAAGAAACAAAAAAAATTTTTTCTTTACTTTTAAAGAAAACGACTGCAAATTATTATTTAATTTGCAATATTGTGCCTTTATAATTAATTATTACTGATTTATGTTGCATTTTTATATTTTAACCGGATTATATTCATCATTAATTAAAAATCATGAATAATTTTCAATGTTAAATTTTTATGTGTAAGTATCAAAAATCTATTACAGAAATATTTGATGAAATATCAGGTCCAATTTTTTTATATTCCATCAAATTTATTTTTAATTTTATATTTTATATGAAATATTTTATTTATATTTGCTTTTTTTTTAAATCGAAATATAATATTTTGTTAATATTATATTGTTTACTAAAATATTTACAGTACATAAAAGGTTCTTTGTTGTGATGTCTTCATACTAATAAAATTAGTGATATTATAGCTCGACATATTTTTATCAATATTCTAAGAAAAAAAATCTTGTTTTATTGTCTATTTTTTGCTTTTGCTTATTGTAGATTATAAGAGAAAAGAAGTTTGTCTATATATATAA
>JAOWBB010000005.1:440742-545523 GCA_028565995.1 Ricinus marginatus
TTTTTTTTCGCACTTTCGGAAAAACATTCCCCCCCCCCCCCGATTTCTTTTTCTTATTTTCTAAATTGATTCCTTTCATTTAGAGAAAATGCACTAATAAAAATTTTCTTTAATTAATGCGTTAAAATCAGAAAAATGTCGCAAAGATTTGATGAAATCCAATTTGAAACGAATACTGAAACGTAACGAACGCTCATTTAGAAAAAATAAATGAGGCATCACTCTCACATCTCATATGTAGGAAAATTGATTTTACTTCTTGCACCGATGCTTTCGTGCATGTCGCGAAATTTACTCCGAGAGCCCGGATTAAAAACCCAAATCGTTCGAAATTTATGATTTTGAAAATTTTAATCGCTAAATTTTCCGTGAACGAAATTTGAAGTAATCGGAAGCATCTGGAAACATTTCTCGTGACAATTGATCAGAGGCACAATATATTCGCAAATAAATATTTGGGCGTTTGAGGAAATGACAAGTTGTTGATGAAGGAACGGCAAGTTGACTGAGATTCATGTTAAGGTTTACGCGATTTTCACCACATGAAAATCAGTAAATGTGCATGTGACAAATAAAATTTTAATAAAAACTCCTTACGTGAGAAAAGCCCCAACTCTTCTCCTCGGCTGCTCTTTAAAGAGAATTGGACTTTTTTGAATAAACTCATCTCTGGTGCAATTTATTTGCTTTTTATCTCACAGTCTTGCTAAGAGTGACTTCATTTCCTCCGTTAGAATGAAAAATTTCTGGTTTGTTCGTGCTCAGATACGCGAACAAACTACAACCGAGGTGCTCTGTGTTAACCATTCTGCCATTTTTACCAGTTTTATTGCTGGTAAAAAATCAAAACGTGAAATTCACTTCCCCTTAAAATTATAAAAGTATCTTTCCTTTACTTGGAACTTTTCTAACGATTAGAAAATAATCTAAAAAAAAAAAACAAAAAAAGTGAAAGAGAAAATACTGATTTATTATGAACTCTTTTATTTTTAAAAGATATATCTACTTTTATCTGATTTAAAACCCGTCGGAATTATGCGAAGTAGATAGAATAAATTAAAATAAAATATTACCGTTCAATGGTCAAAATAACTTGTTTTTTTGTTGATTCAACAGTTAGAATTCTACACTTTCACGGAGGAACTTCTAATTGCTTGAATTACTTATTTTTTATTTAAGAAATAATTAGACATCAAAAATTCTCAAATCGTCATTACTGAATCATAGAACGTTATTTCAAAACTGACATATAGAACAAAATACAATTTCAAACTGAGTCATAGAACATTTTATTTTAGATGAATCTGAAACTGACAATAAGATATCGACACTAACAAATTTTTCAATTATTAGTTAAACTTGCATCAAATTTTGTGCAATTTCACTTGTGTGGGTCAGTCAAAAAAGGTACGAATATAATATATTTAACGATATTATTGATCGAAATTGCAAATTTAACATTGAAACATTAAAAATTAAATACGGATAGCGTTTTTATGATTTGACAAAGGACAATTGTCAGTATATTTTTTTACAGCCTTACAATTAGTATACTAAAAATTATTTTTATTCACAGAATCATACTGAAAAAATTTGTCAATTTTTTACTAAAAAAAATTACGTAGATTTCTCTAAAGGTTATCTAAGTTTAAGCTCAAAACAACTAGGTTTCATACCGGCCCAAAATATAAAGGATAAAAATATTTATTATTATAGCTGTCTTTAAGTACAAAATTTACAGTATGTTGAATGCAATTTTTTCAAATATTTTAACAGAACTTTTTAGAAATTCATTTAAGTATAATTTGTTTACCTTTCATAATTTTCCCCTTTTCTAAATTTCGATATTATTAAATTATAATTGTATGTTAAAAAAAAAAGTCATATTGATATCCATTAAATTATCTATCACCTAAAACTAGTTTTCCAGAATTGAAATAATTATATTAAAACCTTACAATCTGAAATTACTTAACTACACAATTTAATGAAGAGTAAGATTCATCAAATTGAGAGAATTTTTTTTTCGAAAAATTAATTATCCTGCAATATGAACATTAGTTGGAACTATTTATAATGTTAATGTATTAATTTTTAAAAAATAATTTCTGAAACACATTTCGGAATTGTTTGCATTATCATTTACAGTAACATGAAGTTTGAATCGAGTATATGCGTAGCTTCCTATTTTAAAAATTTCCTTGAGGAAAAGAATAATTTCAAGATCTGATTATTAGAAATTTAATTGCTTTGAAAAAAAACACGAAATTTAAATGGTAAGATTTTGTAAAATATTACTTAAGTACAAAATATATTAGTGCAGTAATAGATGTACCAAATTAATAATTTGCCTTTTGCAATTGTACCTATATTCATAATTTATTCTCTCATAATTATATGCCGCAATTCATATTATTTTCTTCTTTTCATATTAACTTCTATTTTCATAATTCCTTAGAAGTAACGAAAGTATTCGAGATTTAATTTTTTTGCGATAATTTTATTATATTATTATATTTTCATTGCTTTTAAATTTAATTTATTAAATAAATAGTTATAATTAGTTATAAGTTAATTTTAAAGGTTAACTATGAAAATTCCGAATAAAATTTGTCATGATCATGAAAAAGTTTAAAATTTTAATTTTTCTGAAGCACATGAAAATTAAGAACAACAATATTATGAAGTATTACAGAAGATCAGCCAACTGTCAGACGAAATCGCGTGATTATCAGGTGTTGGTGAATGATCCATGCCAAAACCATTAAAATGAGTATAATAAAGTTCTATCTGTTGAAAATTTCTTAGCTGAAATATTATTTATAGATTTACTAGAAATGCCAGTTAGAGTTAATTATTTAGTAAGCCAAAATAAATAAACATTCAAAATGCACGTTTCTGATCACAGTAGCATAAATCAAATTTACTCATATTTATCTACCTCTTGCCTGAATACTTCAGTAAACTTTTTGCTACATTGTTGGATTTAGATTATGTATTAGTTGTCAAATATATGCTAAATATATATGAGGAATCTTATAATTTACGTAATTTATACCTAATGCAAATTGCATTCATTTAAAAATATTAAATGTAAATTGCATTTAATATAATTTCCGAATATATTAGCACTTAGAACATAAACATTCAAAAATGATTGATTCATGAATGCGCTAGCAATGAATGACAGAAATCAGGATTGAAGTTTGAACGATTAGACTTTAAAACTGAAGAAGTATTTTTTTTTTTATAATGTAACAATGGAATAATTATACACGGTAAACTTACATAGAAGATAAATTATTTATTTTTATATCGATTATTGTACTTTAAAATATTAAACTTTCATAAATATTATTAACATATTTAATATTATAAATATTAATTTTTATATATTTTTAATAACTTATTTAATATTATACAAATTCATATATTTAATTGATAATGGATAATAATAAATAACCTTTGCGATCTAATGATAATCGAGGTTATAATCTACTATTATAAAACAAATGAGCTGAACATTTAACTTAGAAAATTTTATATTTTTAAACTAGTGGCTCAATAACTGTTTATAGCAAACAATCAGTCGGAGAAATAATTCTTAGGTAAATGATTTTATGTAGGACAAAAGATTAATACAATGATAAATTTTTCATAATTATATTTAAAATTAATTTAAATGTTATTAAGTTCTTTATTTTTTTCCAAACCTTATGTTTTATGTCTCAGGGATGAAAATTATTAATATATTTAAGCTCCATTGAATTTATTCCGAAATAACTTGTTTATCATTTTATAGCGATTTGGTATGCCATTATGTTCCTCATTCATCAGATCTAACTTAAATTTTGCCAATTATAAAAATATTGCTTTCCAGACAAGAATTTTATCTAATGTCAGGAAATTTTCTGCTTTATATTTTACGTAAGTTTTGTATTTACTTTTTTACTATCAATATTGTAATATTTTTAACCATAACATTTCAAAAGTTGATGAAAAATGAGAAATTTAAAATTGTTCATGTCATTTAGTGAAAGAAATTTGTACGAGAGCTTAAATATCGATGTTCTTTATTGAAAAATTCGAAATAACACTTACGTAAATGAAGTTAAGAATAAGAAAAGTAATATAAAAAAAAGTGGAACTTTTTAAATACGGTTATAATAATGAAATTCCTCACAAATGTTGAATTAAAATCATTATAGGCCAATAAAAAAGGCAAATAATTGTAAAGTAGGAAAATAAAAAATAATCGAACTAGTCATTTATAGACATGAACTGCACTGTCACGATGTACAGACGGAAATGTGCAGTATTTATAGGAGTCAGAAAGAAGAACAAATACAAACGATTTCTTTCGTCTATCCTCCTTTTGCTAAGTTAATTAAAATACATTTCAAATCCAAGATGAGGTCTGTAGTTAGAAAGTTTTCTATTGAAAACATTTCAGGCTAAAGAATGGCAAAACTTGATGAGAATAATGATTCAGCTCGAATGCATGACACATATTTCATTCAACAAACCGTTTCTGTTTCTTTTCACATTTAAAATTTTTGGACCATCACTATGTTTGTAACAGTCCCCTCTCAAAATGATCGTCTATACTTCATTGTGAGTTGTTAAAAAAACCCTTCATTAATCAAATATTATTTCGCAAAAAATGCCCATATGTTTTTTTAATATTCAATAGCGTTCCTGTTGAATAAAGTTGATTTATTTCACATCTACTTTTTCTATCAGAGACAATCACATATTCTAGTTTTTCTGTCTTTCTAAGGCGATCATTTTAATATATTCAATATAAATACTTTGTCTGAGATATAAAATTTTTAGATGTATTATCAGAATTATTTTATACTGTTACTATTAATAGCTTCATTTATAATAACTAAACAATTTACAATTTAAAAAATTTTTTTTGAAATCATCTAAAAGTTTTAATAAATATATCTCATTTTCTAATTATTATCAGATACATATAATTCCACTTCCTCGACAAGAATCAGACTTATATAAATTCACATTAATTTGCAACATTTTAATATATGATATTATTGATATCTTTCATTCTCGTCTTTTTCAGATTTGTATTTGGTTGAGCTAGAAAAATCAATGTTAATGATTAATATTTCAGAAAACAGTATATTGCAACAATATTTTATTTAGCGTCTTATAACAGGAAAATATCTTATGTTAATAAAAATATTAATTTTAATTTTGTTGAAGAATATGAAAGTAAGATTTAACAATCCCGGAAGAACTAAAAAAATTTTTTACTTATATCCATTGTTAAAGAACCTGATCCATAATTTTTATTTTTAATATTTAAACAAATTATAAAATTTTTTTTTCTAACATAATTTTTTATAAATGTGTATCAACCGCTGTATAGTTATATGATGTAGGTGTTTTTTTAATTAATTAAGGGACGAAAAATATCCTTGGCATTAAACTAGGAAAAAACAAATTTCTAATTATGTGGAAATAGAAATTACATAATTTATGAAAGTTGTTTTTAACTGGATTTCTATTTCTCGTGGTTTTGTTTTGTGTTATGTTATCAATTTTGCATAATCAGTGCAAGTAGTGCTATTATCACTTTAACATACTTGTTAATATTAAATATTTTGTTGAAAAAGAAGGAAAAAATTTGAAATTTTTTTCCCTTTTATATATTTATATCGAATATTAAAGAAATTCCGTTTTCATTTAAAGGTTTCATGTTTACATTTTAAGTTTATTTTTCATGTTCCTTAAAGTAGTCAAATAGAATTTTTAATTTAAATCTTAGAGCCCAAAAATATCAAAAATTATATTTTTAAAGCTAAACACATTAAATTTTAAATAATGCAAAACACAAATTTTGATTAAAAATTATTTTGTATGAAAAATTATCGGTGTATAAACAAAAAGAAAGTTTTTATGTGTGGAAAATTAGACTAACATAAAAATGAATTTATAAAAATTTTTATAGTCAGTATATCCAGTATGTAAAACCTCATCTCTTTTAAAAAATATATGATTAATATACCTTAGTAATTTATTTAAAAATATTGATTAGTAAAAAAAAAAATCTTACTCATAAAAAGCTTTGTGAAAATTTCTTTTCAGTTTGCTTACAATTAACATGATATAATTAGAATTATATAGAATAGAAATAGCTCTAACCTAGATATAATTAGAATTATAGATTCGAATAAGCCACTGCAATATCATATGTTAAAAAAATATTTTGTTATGTTAAGATATATAATCAGATAAAAATCAAAATTTTTTCCAAACATCCATAATCAAAAATTTATGCTCAAAAAACTAAATAAAATTCATATTCGATAAACAAATAATTAATTCAAATTTTATTAACATTCATTATTAAATTGTTTAAAATAAACGATTTATCTTTACTATAAACCACTACTGAAATAATATATTAATTTAAAGATTTGTGACACAAAATTAAAGTGGAAATATTTTAAGATACTATATATTTAAAATACAAAATAATATACATAATAATAAGATAATATATACTTAAAATACATTTTCTAATAACTAAAATTTAAATATGCTACAAAATTTAAAAAAATCATTAGGTATCTTATATAAGAAATAAAATTTAATTTCATATAAGTTTTTTTAGCATAATACAATTTGAGATGATAGATTTCAAATTTTAATGATTTAATTAATGTAATGAAATTCCCAAAAATTACAAATGTTCATCTACATATATATTATATAATCGAGTCCAGAAAATAGTAAAGAAATAATTACATTAATAATAAAATTAAGGATTTGAATTATATGTTGAATATAGAATATAGTATGGAGTCCTCATGTTTTTTTATTATGAACTATTGAAATATACAGTCTAAGATTGCAGTGTACAGAAAATCTTTTGCCGGTGAGCTTTTTTATATAAAGCAGGTCATTACCCATGATTTAGAACAAGGTTCTATGGAGTCTTTTTACAATTCAAATTTTTTTCTTCATGAATTAGATTTCGAAAGAATTTCAATTATCATTAAATTTAATATTTCTGAAGTTTCTGTGTCATCCCACTAATATGTGTTATTTATTATTTGGCAGCTTATAGAAACCAGCGAAAAATATTTCCTTGACAATTTTTTTATAGATTTTAAATAAAATGCTTATGGCATTGTAATAAAAAATTGGTTAGGTGAAAAAATTCGACTGGTAAAGATTTATATAAAACAATTGTATTCTTGTATTAGGAATTTAATTTTTTTTTTCACTAAACCATATTATTTAATATATGTCACTGTATTTAAAAGCTTAATCTAAGTGCAATTACGATGTTTGAAAATTGTACAAGCTGTAACTCTATCCTGCATTCAGATATCAAGCTGTTTTAATGTTAAACAATATATTTAGATTTCTATGTCTTAATTATGGAAAGTTTTAGGCAACTAAAGGATAGATACTTTTGTTTATTAGTAAGTCAAATCCTTTGCGTGCATTATTCTAATTAATTGATACATATATTTGAATCGATATGTAAATAAATGTTATTACAAATGCTTTAAGACATAAGTTTTTCATTTACATAAAGTGGGTGTAATAAATGAGGATTATGTCAAAAAATCAAGGGAGGAAGAAACAAAACTCAATTCAAACTAAAGAAATATCTACGGACAATATGCAATAGCTTCATACTTTTTAAGTTTATATATTTATAATGGATATCATTATTCAATAGAACTAGAACGTTATTTGCAAAATAATTTTTTAAGACCTCATATAGATCTTTATTATAGCCGGGTGCACTGACCGCTGGACTGTACTCATATAGAAGTTTAAGTAAAAGTCAGACTCTGAACAATCAAAGACAATGACGGTTTGCTTTTTTGCCTTGCAGATAGTCCTTAGAACAATAAAAAGGTCAGATGATAGTCGTAGCTATTGTTCATTTAACCAGCAGTTTATATCACTGCCTGACAGATATTACTTTTGGATTAATGAAGAATAAAATCCGAGAGAAATATCACATGTTAGTGATTGGATGTAAGAAATAACTAAAAAAAAAACTCATGAAAGACTTATATTTATCTACTAATAAATAAAAATATTATTTTTGTTTCAGACAGCAATTTTTACAGTGGCGATACTACCTTTCAGGGTAGCAGCCATTTGTGGATTGCTAGTGATAGCATGGTGTCTGGCTTGTATAGGGCTTTATGGACTTAGCGAGAATGAACTGAGATCAAAACCCATGACCGGATGGAGAAAGTATGTGAAAATTTTGTTTTTGAAATTTAAGTTATGATAACTTCTTAAAAAATTGTGAACGTTGCTGTGCTTTCTTGGGGTTGCATGTTCATATTATTGAAACTGAATTAAGTATTTTCATTATTAATTTGGAAAGGGGTGACTTGTATTGTGTGGCTTGTTAGTTTATTGTTGTTCTTAATGTTTCGTCACTTGCTAATAGCTTATTTTTTACCTTTGCCTAAGAGGTCGAAATGTATATAAGCCAATTTCATCACTCGCATAAATAACAGCTTTTGAAACTTAAAATCGCAAAACTGATTTCGGTTTCCTTCTTTTCTGCATTAATTTTTTCATTTAATTTTCAATGTAATACCGCTATATATATATATATATTTATTTATTTTAATGTTTGAGATTAGTTATACTATATTTAAAAAAATGTGTAAAAGCAGTTTTAAATGACAAGAAATAATTTTAACAGAAAATTAATAAATATTTTTTAAAATTTTTTTAATGAAAAACACTGAAAAGTTAAAGGTGATTTAATGATTCCGAAGGAAGTAAATTGAAATCTATCAAAATTTAGGAAATTAGATTGTGCCTTTCAGCTATCACGGAAAATTCAATATTAAATTTCTGCCTAAAATGAGAAATCATTTATGTTTAATACGGAGATCCTATGAGACAAAAAAGCTGTGAGAATTTAACTTGAATTATCAATAAGAATCATTCAAGAATCTCTTTGTTTTTAAAAATTTTAGGAAATTAATTAGACGGTTAAGTATTAGTAATTGAAAAATTAAAATTATCTTATTACCAAAAAAAGAGTTTTTTATTATTAAGAAAGTTATTTATCTTATTATAAATTTCTTTAAAGAAAGGAGAATTATTTATCTTATTACCAAGACTGTTACATAAAGAATGAGGACATATATTAATAATTTGCTCAGTGATAATAAAATAAAAATGTAATCAGTTTTTGAAATAGAGAAAAACTTTCGAATTTGAACATAATTTTATCAAAGCCACTTCATTAAATATCTTAGCCATTTATTTTTCCTTAAGTGAATAAATAATGCCATTCAGTTCATAACCGGATTATTTTTAGCTTATTATGTTGCTATTCTTTAAAAAAATAATATTTAAATTAAATTTACTAAGTATAATTTGAAAAAATTCTTAAAAATTAGTACAGATATATACATAAGTATCTACTTACAAGATTATTTCATTAAAATTATAACAATGGGTGTTAATGAGTTGGTAAAGAAAATGAAAGACATACCATTAAAAATAACGCTTTTACAATTCTATGTGCTATTCCGAAAAAAGTTATTTTGGAAAGCTTTTTACCGATTATTGTAAGTAAATTACATCTTGGTTTGGAAAAAAAATTTAGCTTGGATTGGTTTAGAAAAAATATTTCAAACTTTTGTTTGAAATTTTTTTGTCAAAAGTTTGTTAAGAAAAAAAACTATTGTGATATGTTATTCCTCATTTTTAAAAAATGAAAACATTTATGAATTTAATGAAATTTAATATAAATTTCACGAACTTTTTCAGCCTATTTTCCTAACAATTAATAGCAAACTAATAATTTTATTAAAAATTCTGACCATAAATTAATGCTTGTCTATTAGCAGGCTTAGATGTCCAATTAATAGGTGGGCCGATTTTGCTGAATTTATCTCTAAAGTTGTACTCGTTACGAATATTGGACATGATAGAATTAAAACTAAGATTTTGTTTCCATATTATATTTAACATATGTAATACTTTGAAAAAAATAACATTAATTGGATAAAATTTTGTCTCAAAGACGGGATATCTATAAGTTCAAATATGTAACTGGAAAAAGCATAAAACCTGATCTACGGTAACATTCAATACTTTCAGGCGAGATTTGATTACTCCTGCTTTAAGATGTACATAACATGGCGAATAAGAGCCGATTACTTGGCGCAAGACAGAATTTCAAAATTGGAAAGTAACTGACACAAAATCAATACTAATACGAGACAGAGAGAGAGAGAGAGAGAGAGAGAGAGAGGTGATAAAGGGAGATTTAGAAACTTAGATGCAAAACCAAAAACATTAATGATTGACGATATCTAATGATAAACAAGGCGTGATTGTTTTATATTTGGAATTAACTTATAGAGCTGTAAAATAAATTTAAAATAAAATAAGTAAAAAAGATATTGGGGAATGTAAAAAAGGGCATGATTTTTGTATTGATGGTGATTTGATATAAAAACCGTATTGGGGCATCCGAAATGGACCAATAGAAATGAAGTATAAGTAATTTTTCGTATAGCTGCAAGGGATATTAAAAACGACTTAGACTTTTTGGCTAAAATATCACTGGAATCGGGGAAGATTCGTATTTTATCTATTCACATTAGGATTACTGCTTCATCATGTCATAAATGTCTTTTGAATGGCTCTAACTTTTGTATTAATCTTCCTTTTTTGTGATATCTCCTTGCTGCTTCCAGGGACACGAAAGTGATAATATGTGTTATCATGAGAGCACTCTTCGCAGCGGGTGGCTTCCATTGGATAACGGTGAAGGGGAAGCAAGCAACTCCGAAGGAAGCTCCCGTTTTGGCTGTGGCTCCTCATTCTTCCTATTCTGATGCCCTTGCGGTCGTCTACTTAGGCGCGCCTAGCGTCGTCGCTAAAGGGGAAACGGGAAATATACCATTCTTCGGAAGTATGTCGCTTATATTAACATCTAACCTTCCTAATTTTTATATTTAATTCACCGATCCGAAAATGAAGGTTCATATAAAAAGAAAGAAAAAATTGAAAAACCTACCTTTTCGGAAATTTTTTTAGGTTTTACATTCTATTGTACTATCGTTTTATACGTCCTATTAATTTCAAATAATATGAGTAATTATAAATCACAAAAGAAGAAAATATATATATTAATTTTTCTTTTAAAAAAATATTTATATCTTTCAAAATGCTTCAAAGTCTACTTCTTAACTAAGAAATTCTTAAGTTAATATTTCCAGTCATTTTTTCAAGATTCTTCAATTTGTTTTACGTTTAATCATTTATATTCAGCCGTATTAATATAAATCGCTAGATTTTCTGATGATTTGATGACGGATCTATAATTTTGTTTATATTTATAAAATTTTGCTTTTTGTGACTTATTTATAACGTTTTTTTAAACGTTTTACCGATGTTATGCATCGAACTTGAAAAGTTCTTCACGATGTTAAATATGCAGAGAATCAGTACAGGGAATAATTAGCTAAAGAACATGTTAAATATGTACCTCGTTTATAGAATTTTCATTGAGTTTTGTTCCAAATCAATGAGACTGGATTGTTTTGAAAGTGATAGAAGGAAAAAAAAATTATACAATTGTAAAATGGTAATTTTTACAAATGTTTTGAAAGTGAAATTCAACTTATATTTAAATATAATTCAAGCACCCATATAATTGGATTTTATCTTATTAGGTTTAAGAGTAATTTTGGGAGTAATTTTCCTTAAAAACATTAGCTCTTTTTGTTTTTGTAGATAATTGCAACATTTAAAAGAATGACATTATTTAGAGAATTTCATTGTTTCTTGTTAGCAGAAAATTCTTCAAAAGTTAATATTCTAAAAAAATAATTATTTACCTAAGGAAATAAATATAATAAGTATTTACATACATATAAGCAATTTTGGTTGGTTATTTATTATTATTACGAAAATCTGAAAACTGATATTTATTTCACAATTTAGTCAAGAACATTTTTATTGCGAGGTACTGATGACATTTTTAGTCAGAAAAGGCAGGGTATTTATTTAAAGATATATGGATGTTGTTTTATATTTAAACTTCATAATTTCACGTAAAAATTACAAAAAAAATCCGCAATATCTAACTAACCGTTTTGTACTTAAATTTTTTTCAGATTTTGATATTATTTTAAAACTTAATGAGTTAATTGATATATATATAGTTAAGTGATAATGAGTTAATTTTTCATCGAGAATGCTTAAATATTATTTAATTTTACAATAAATGAATTTTTTACTTTATTTTCCGTATAATTTATATTATAATAGTTTTTGAAAATAAATTTAAATTATTGGGATCGTATCAACTGAAACAGAACGAAAATGTGGGTCCATTCTGTCATTTTTTTCTCGTGCAAAAGGGGAAAATGATAATTTATCATACATTGTAAAAGTGAAGAATTACAGAGTTAGAAATACTTCTCTCATGCAAACATGCTATAGATTTTTTTTGCTTTAAATTAATACTAAAAAAATAATTAAAAATTTTTTCATTTTCCTCTCCGTATCATCATTACCATTTTTCCTCTTCATTCATATACTAATGATTCAAATGGACTAAAACGTAAAAATAAAAAAACAAAAACTGCTTTTCCAATGATGTATATAACTAAATGCGAAAAAGCGTGAGCTGTACATGATAGCATCGAGGTGCTGGTGACTTTTATACACTCGAAATCAGACAAAATAACACGTTTATATGCGAACAAATTGTTAAAGAGATTCACCTTTTTCAGCGTGGCAAAATTCGAAAGCAAGTTTTAAATATTCATATCGGAAAAAAATTCATATGAATGGATACTTGTTAAAGCATTTAAGTGATTTCGGACAATATTAGATTTAAACTTTTTTTTTGGCTCGGAGACGACTTTAAAGGCGATTAATTGAAACCTAAGAAATTCATATAATGAGATTACACATTAATAAGCGAAAACCCCAATGCTTTTATTTTAGATTTCCATTAAGTTTTTGATGAGTGAGCAATAGAAAACACGAATCAGCGTTAGAAAGCTTTTCGACAGCCGTATACGGTCCAATGAAAAATAGACGGCCCCATACTAATTGTGTGGCGCCGCACTTTTTTTTTCATTGCTTGGTCATACCGAATATTAAAGCAGTTTCCTACAAAATGGCATAAATGTGGACCGAGATGTTTTGCTTTTTATCACATACTCAGTCTTATTTACTGACGCGACTAACGATTGGACTGTTATATGGATAGAAAACTACGTGAAATCATTGCGAGTGTCGGACAATTGACATATCGAGTCGGAGGGATGAGTATTGTGGTGAAAGGCCGTCAGGCAACCCGGGAAGAAGCGCCCATTTTGGTCATCGCACCTCACTCCACGTTCTTGGATGCCGTCGTCGTGTACGCCACAGGATTTCCATCTATTATAACACGTTGGGAAAGCGGTTTGAACCCCTGGCTTGGAAGTAAGATTTTATTCTTTTCTTTCTAAACATTCATTTTAACAGTTATGTAAAAGAATTTTAAAACTGCTCTAAAATCCCCTTGATCCGCATTCGTTTCTGTTTTTTTCGATTGCTGCGATCAGACTGTGCTACTTTTACATATAACTAATCAAGAGATATAAAAAAAGGTGTCAAAAGTGTGCTTTTACCATCAATTGAAAGTGTTGTAAATTTGTGTGCTGTAACTCCTAGTGTATCAAATTATACATATAATAAAAAATGGATTGCAGTAAACCTCAAGTCAAAGAATTATAATTATCACAGTTATGTGAACTCACTAAAGAGTGATTACTTACATTTCATTTCCAGAATTAATTAATTATACCCAACCAGTGTACGTATGGAGAGAGGATCCTCATTCCAGACAGAATACAATTAAGGAAATAATCGAGAGGGCAAATTCAAAACTCAACTGGCCACAGGTATTAATTTTCCCGGAAGGAACTTGCACTAATAGATCGTGTTTGATCACATTCAAATCTGGAGCATTTTATCCGGGTGTTCCGGTGCAACCTGTTTGCATTCGATACCCAAACAAACTGGATACAGTCACATGGACCTGGGAAGGTCCTGGAGTGTAAGTTTTTGCTATTGCAGGATACAGGAAGGTTCTTGTGCTCGTAGACAACGAAAGTTAAAATCAAATTTTTACATTTCAGTCTTAAACTGCTGTGGCTCACTTTGACTCAGGTTCACAGCTCCTGTGAAATAGAATTTTTACCTGTATACAAGCCAAGCGAAGAAGAAAAATACGACCCAAGGCTATTCGCTAACAATGTCCGAAAAGTAATGGCTAAGTAAGTTTATATGTATGTATATAAATATATATATATATATATTTCAATAAAAAGCATAGAATCTTTCTCACCAATTACATAAGCCTAGTTGGTTTTTTAATTATCAATTCAGATCAACACTCTTAAACTTCTTAAAGTAAATTTTATTTATTTATTTCAAATGTTTAAGTGTTAACAGTTTTCGATTTTTCCTCAAAAACCAGAAACACTGAATAAAAATTTCTCAATTTTTCTTTGTCTTATTAACATTTTAGTCTTGATTTGCTTTTAAGTGATAAAATTAATTTCCCCATTTTACATTTAATTCACTCTTTCTCTTCAAAGTTTAATGAATGATTTCGTTTATTCGTGTTATAATTAATCACAATATTAATGAAAAGTTCAAATTCAAATTAGACTGCAATTTTTTAATGGATAACTCCTTTTTAATTATAGGAATTTTATTTTTATTCTTTTTATAGCTTTCCAATACATTTACGAAGTTCATTAGAGTGCTATTACGTCGAACAAGTGAACATTGACAAATTTATGTATATGCACACTTCAAAAATTTAAATTCTTTTTACTTTGTGATAATCTTATCGTTTTCAGGGCTCTGGGTGTACCAGTATCCAATTACACGTATGACGATTGTCGGCTTATGACAAGAGCAAAGCAGATGAATCTTCCATTTGCCGGGCACTTAATTGAAATGCAAAAACTGCGAAATGTGCTGGGACTAACTAAAACAAATTTGGAGGAAAGTATAATTGTCAGCGATTCTTTCAGATCACTTAAGAATAGTCAAAAAGTTTCTTTGAAGGAATTTTCAGAAATTTTAATGCTGTCCCCCACCGATCCCGCCGTCATACAAATGTTCAAATTATGTGATACGGTAAGTTTTCAATTTCAACTTGTGAACGCCCCTGCTTCAGTTTTAACCATTCGTCTTTATCTTGCTTTTTTCTATTTAGTTCCTGTAATTTTTAAAAGGGAAAACGTATTTTTACATTTTAATTCAAAGATAGATTCTTTATTTCTTTTATTCAAAACTTATTCATTTACTAAGATGTTTTAATTATTTCTTTTTATCTGAATCATTCAATATAATTTTCTTTTTAGCTTGTACTCGATCTGTAAATTTATCACGATTTTGATATTTTACAATTTTATTGGCTCTTAATAAATGTTTTCATTTGAGAGTTTTATTTGTAAATAAATAATTTTTATAATCCTGAATTTTCAATTATTACATTATTCCAAAACTTCTTTCTAATATTTGATGTTTCCGATATCTGTTGTATTAAATAAAATTATATTTTATACATTAATAATAACTTTTATCCCATCATCTATATCATATATATATATATATAATTTTTTGGATGGATATTCAGATTACTTTTTAAAAATATAATGATTAGTTAAATTCTTTTTGTATTTCAGAATTCCACCGGAATTATAGATTTTAGGGAATATCTTTTGACAGTTCTAGTCATTTCAAAAAACGGGAATCTCCCAGAAATGTTGTTCCTCATGTTCAAGGTATTTACTCAACCGATTTGAATTGACTGCGGTTTTTTTTTTTCATTTAAGACACGGTTTTTAACAGTTAAAGTTGCCTGAGGTAAATTTATTCTGATAGAAAGTCAATGCAATGAATAAAAAAGAAAATAACTAATGAAGAAGATTGATTTTGCTTGTTCTTCAAGATGTGTTTTTCAAATTATCCCATTGATTCGGCAAATAGAATATTATTTTGATAAAGCAATTTTAAGAAAAGGAAAGTTTAATGCTGTAAAAGTAGAAATAACATTGATTTTTCCAGTTGATGGATGAGGAAGGAAGTGGCAAGATCAAGGAATCTACTTTCACTTCAGTCATTAAACAAGCATTGTCAATGAATGCAGAGCACTGCTCAGAGATTTTTCATCGCATAGACCGATCACACAGAGGTTATATAATTTTTGGTTAGTATTATTTTATGAATTTGTACTGGAGTCTTCTGTATCCTAATACACTAGTATTAAGATTTTGAAATAATCTTTTTACTGATTTTAAAAAATGCCTTTTACTCCAAATGTATAAGAATAATTATCTATTAAATTTACCACCCAGAACATTGGCTTTCGAAAGAATTTTATAAGTTTTGCTATTAAAGCTATTTAAATATAATGCACACACACGCACAGTTATATATTGCTGTTTAATACAAATAATATATGACATATTTGGTTTCTCATTAGGAGTAAATAAATAAGAATAATAAATATCAGAATATCAGGTAAAAAAGGTAAATAAATATCAGAAATAAGCCAGTGAGAAAAGTTAAAAATTTTTTAAATAAATATATGAAAACCTTTAGCTGTCTTAATAATAATCAATGAGAAACATTATTTTCTATCATAATACTATTTGGGACTTTTATTCAGTTTCCAACGTAAACATTGTTTAGCCTTTAATATAATTTTTTAAATATTGGTTACATGCATTTAAAAAAATGACATGTATGTTAAAGTATTGTTAATTATATATATTAAAATATTTTTAATTTGTTGTGCAATTTTAATTATTATATAATTTTTGTTGCTTAGATGAATTCAAGAACTACGCAGAAATGCACAAGGAATTTTCTGGAATCTTCAGACAAACTACAAATGCCAAGACAAAGCATGAATAAATATTGATTTTTTGAATAGTTTTTTTATTAAAAAAATAGAAGTAAAAATTAAATGTAAGTTTGTATTGATGTTCAACAATAATGGAGGAATTATTGTTCCTATTTAAAAGCTATTCAATGAAAATAAGTATACATTTCCATGTGGGCTCGGGAAGTATTAAATTGTTCTCCTTGCTTTAAATAAGTTCTTGATTATACAAAAATAATAAATTAGTTTAATGTTTATTAATACTAGAAAAGATCATAAATTTAAATAAATACATAATATCTCCTATACGTAAAATTAACTAAATCATATTGTGCATTGGCAAAAGTAAAATTATATATGAAACTTGTGGTTTACCAAAGAATTATTACTATTTTTGATTGTAAATTATGAATTAAAAATGAAAATATCTGGTTAATTGTGTAATAAAGATCTTTAAAAGTAAGAGATAAATTCTGTTTTAATTATTCTTTGTAATGTAATCTATATACTTTTTGATTGCATTTATAAAATGAAATATCTAATTGAAAGAATTGTTCATGAAATTTAAAATTATTTACCGAATAAATTAGATGTTTTAAGAATTCAGTCTTTTCATTTAACACCTTCCTCATAATGAATTTATAAATTTTGATATGAAAGTAATTTCCTATTGGGAATTTTATTTAATTTTGATTTTTCTGCAATTGTGTTTATCGATAAATGTGTCTGTCAGTTTAGAATTAAATGAGTCGAAAATGAAATTTTTGGATGCTTAATTTTTTTATGAATATAATTGCCATCGTAGCAAAACAAAATAGACTGAAAACTTTATATTTTCCTAATCTCCGATCTGTGCCTTGTAAAATAACAGAGGTAAGTTCGTTAAAAGCATAGAATTGAGAAAAACAGTATATAAATTTTTCTAATTAGTAAGGCAAATAACGTTATCAATTAAATAAATATTTCATGATTCGAGGATATACACTGAATTTGATAATGCCTATAAATTTCGCGAAGAAAATAAAAGCATAAAAATTCAAGAATTTATCGAAAAAATTGATCAGGAAACTTCAAATTCCCGAAAACCCACGAAAAAAATTAAAAGACCCGCTTTTTCGGAAAGCTGAATGAGACGATTAGAAAAAGGATTGAGTAATCGAATTAAAATTCGAAGAAAAATGACGAGTCAAAATAATTAAATACGAAATTTTTGTATGATTATTAGAAAAACGATACGCGTTTGAGCTGGAATATCCTATAATTTTAATTTTTTAATTTAATTGTTCAGTTGTGAGTTCAACTATAAAATTTTCTTCTAAAAATCGAGTAAATATACATCGTTCAAATTACGAATGTACCTATAATTTTATTAGCATACATGGTAACATCTGATGAAATTAATTTCCGAAATAGATTATTCATTATCTCATGTTGGGGTCACAGAGAAATTATAGTGAACAAATAACTCCAAATTTCATACTCCATGATTACAGAAATATATGGGACTTTAAGGCTTTTTTCTTTAGCTATCCTTTAATTATTACTGACAATAATTAGAATGATAATTTATCATGCATTGTCAAATCGAATTTCGACTCAATATGCCTCCTACAAAATTTCTGCCATCTTTTTCAAAGTTCAGTTCTAAAAGGCGGTGATGGGATTGCAATCTACATCTTTCAAAATGGCTGGCGAGATTTTCAATAAGATTTCGGAAGTGTTTTTGTCATAACTATTGCAATAATAATAATCAGTATGATTGAATTAGTAGGTATCTATCGCAGTTTTATTTATAATTTGGTTTTAATTTCTCTTTTGGCGAATTGTTTTATTTGTGCCATCGCTCCTTGTTACAGTTACCTCGTTTCTTGAAACTGTTTGAAAGGCGTACTATATTTGGAACTAGAATATACCTTTTATGTTAAGTGAAGGGTGTGGTTAACTTTTTATATTGTTTTTTTAAATGCCCCGAAACTATTTTGTGAACAAAAACATATTTTCTCTCTGATAGATTTGAATGGATAAGCATTTTCAGAACATGCCTAATAGGAGTGAACCGAGTAATGGCATTTATTGAAATTAGGGGATATTTTCACTTATTAGATATTTTCATTTTAAATAATTACATACTTTATTTTTGCTTTAAAATCAGTAAACAGGTTTTTAACAGTAAGTTTGCGAAATCTGATCTTACGAAATATTGTTTTGAATGAGAATATGTCAATTAATGAAGTAATTCCAGCCATGATGACTGGGAGACAAAACCTAATGGGTTTAAATAATCATAGCATACAATTTCAGCTCTAATAAAAGCATCTATATGAATAAATATTTCTGATGCAAAAGGAGCAATAAAGAAAATTTAGTGCTTATTTATTTTAGTTTCAATTATTTTATTCATGGCTTTTAATTTACAGGACTGTATGTTTGCACTGCTAAGAGATATTAAGAATTTTTCACAACAAAATGCTGAATAAATGTTTTACATGAAATAGCAAGGTAAGAATTTAATGTGCTTTAAACAAAAGAAAGATATGAAAGCTTTTTGTAATCAGGTTTAATACTAAATGACATCTCAGTTGTGGTATAAAGTCTTTTTCCTTCAATGTAATTTAAAAACATGTGTACAGGCTCTATAAGAAATTATTTGTGTCTAGAAACTGTTCAGATAAATGTTTGATTTTATAATTTAATTTTGGGAAATTAAATAATTTTTTTTTTCAAGCATGGCCTTGACAATTACAAAAATTTACTCCATAATAGCCTAGCATACATGTCTACAATTTCAAGTGGCATCTCTTATTTTCCCTTTACAGTGATATAATTAAATTTTCACACCTTTTTCATTTTATAATGTAATATTAATCAGTAAAAAGAATCAAAGATTTAAAAATCTTGAACTTTAGATGATCTTTTCTTTTTTGGGTCACCTATCAATTAAAGTGAGAATATCAACTTTTCAGTATTATACACTTCCTACACCTTATTAACAAACTTCACTTCTGCTAAAGTTTCAATGTTGTGGGATCCAGAGGAAGTTTCCAAGAAACTATGTGAATCTGCTCTGAATATCTATATTCATTTCACTTAATACCATCAGAATAGAAATCTTGGTGAGTTTTAATGTTTTTGAGTAAATTATGGTTTTCTGATGAACCCATCATGAATGAATGTTTGCTTTGAGTTTTTATATTAATTTTTTTGAGAAAAACAAGTTAAATTAATTAGGCATTGGCAAGTATACATGGATGTAAAACTATAAATTCCTTCATAATCAACTGATTATATGCAGTTTTAAATAAAATGAATTTTTACATAATGTGATAATACTTATGTATTATTTCAAACACTTTTAAGTTGAATTTTGTGAATCACATTTATTTTTTACTGCAACCCCCAAGTAAGTAACTTTATTTGTATTATTTTAATTGCACTTTATTAATTTAATTTTGATTGAAGAACTTTTATACCTAGAAACGTTCGTACTAGTTATTTTAAGCATTTTCAAATTTTAAAATGACTTGGACACTATTTTACATTATTTAATGTTTGTAAGTTTCAATATTACATTATGTGCTATTTATATGCTGTGTATATTATACTTTTTATTTTATATACTATTTCAATTTATATACTATAATTTGCGAAAGCAAAGGCACGGCATGGAGGATTTGTTAAGGTTCTGTAAAAGAAAATCTAATAAATTCAGTGCTAAGAAATGTTTTTACATTTTAAAATATTGTTAGATGTGATTGTTCATCACGTTAAGTTGAAAAAAAATTTTATTCTAGCTACTGGCATATCCAAGACTGAGATTCATTAAAAGATGGCGCGGAAAGGAGATTCCACTAGAATGTTTAACATTTCGGTCGTCGGACTATCAGGCACGGAAAAAGAAAAGGGGCAGCTCGGTGTAGGAAAGTCCTGTCTTTGTAACAGGTTTATGAGGTCGCTGGCTGACGATTATAGCTCAGACCACATTTCCGTGCTGAGTCAAACCGATTTCAGCGGTCGAGTTGTGAATAATGATCATTTTTTATATTGGGGCGAAGTTACCAAAACTTCGGAGGAAGGAGTTGATTTTACTTTTCAAGTAATTGAACAAACAGAATTCATCGACGATGCTTCTTTTCAGCCGTTCAAAGGAGGAAAAATGGAGCCTTATGTTAAAAGGTGCTCCGCAATCAAGTTGACGTCCGCTGAAAAACTTATGTACATTTGTAAAAACCAGTTAGGCATCGAGAAGGAATACGAGCAGAAAATATTGCCGGATGGTAAAATTAATATAGATGGATTTTTATGTGTTTTCGATGTTAGCAATATACCAGGTAGACCTATTGAAAAGCAAGTAGAAATTGTATCTGCCATTCTTAATAATTTAATAAAAACTAAAAAGCCTATTGTCTTAGTTACTACAAAAAATGATGAAGCTGTGGAAAGCTATATTAAAGAGGCTGAAAAATTAATATCTAGAAAGGAGTATAAAAATTCTATTTTAATGGTAGAAACATCGGCTCATGAAAATGTTAACGTAGATTTAGCTTTTATAATAGTCGCACAATTAATTGATAGAACAAAGGGAAGAAGCAAAATTATTCCGTATGCCGAAGCTGACGGCAGGCGGAAGGAAATGGGTGAATCCGTGACTCAAACTTTTCAATTGCTGATTCGTTCTCAGGTCACGGATTTCACCGCTATGTGGACGCATACGCTCAAAAAATTATCCCAACACCCCGATTTAATACATTATATAGCACTTTTTGGAATAGACAACGCACAAAGATTATTTAGACGTCATATTAAAAAATTAAAGGAGGAACATGTGAAGAAAAGGATTCAAGGATATATGGAAATGTTGCCTGATATTCTTCAAGAAATGGTTCCGGATTTATCAACACTTCGTGATTGCGATTGGGCCACTGTGCAGAGGCACATGCAAGAGCATCCGGATTTTCATCAGTACTTTTTTGAATGCCCCGAAGATATTCCGTGGACCGAGTGCGATTTGGAAGAGATTGGACATAATCAGATTCCGTTTGACGTATTAGATTCCACAGAAGCGGAGATGGTCTATAAAAATCATGTGAATGCACTGCAGCAGGATCAAAAAAGAATGGAATGGAAAAAGCAGTTCAAACAATTATTAGAAGATACCGGTTACGTTACCCCGGGCAAGCTACTCTCAGAAGTTAGAGTTCTCTTTATGGGCAGGGAATGCTTTGAGGCATTATCGGAATCGGATTGTCAGATTATATACGATCAGCATCAGAAAGAAATTATTGAGAAAGCAAAACATAATTTTCAGGAACTTTTACTAGAGCATGCGGACATATTTTATCACTTTAAGAACATCGCGCCTGCAGGCGCCAATACACAGGATTATATAAAAGAAATAACTGAAGCACTTCAAGAGGATTCTAGATATAAGGCCCTTGACAGGCTTGATCAAGACCGCAAGCTAATGCTTTTCCAACATCTAGGATTCGTTCATTGCCCTATCCGCGAACATTGCCCGGCTTTTCCCAACTGCATGGATGCACTTATTGAAAGAATCTTAGCTGCTAAGGCGCATAGGCCTTCCTCGTGGAATCACAGCAGTCAGTGGATATTGAATTCCGATAGCAATCGTTTGAACCTCGTCATCCTTGGAATCAACGGTTTATCTGAAGAACTTGTAACGGTAATAAGAAACCAATGCGAAGGAGACGAGTACGAATTAAGCTGCCAGTTATATAGTCTAGATTATAGAGTAATTAGCGGCGATGTGAGTTTACCTCAGAACTCATTTAAAACGAATGACTTTTTACCACATGGCTGTTTTTGCATATATTCCAATGCCGATTCTTTCGAATACATAAGAGAGAGTTTAGAAAAGACATTGCTATCCAATCTGGAACAAGAAGATAGATTACCTTTCCAGGGCCTCCCAATCGTTATTCTCTTCGCAGCCGAACATACAATGGATGAAAAAGAGGGGATCCGACTTCGAGAAGAAGGTCAGAATTTAGCTGATAGTCTTCAGTGCCCTTTTATAGACGTTTCTGTGGAGGAAAGTTCCTCGGATCGACAACATTTCAATACATTAATAGTATCCGATGCTTTGAAGCAACTAGTCCAAAGTATTCGCCATCGCTCCGGTTGTATCAATATTTATCAATCTGTTATTGATTCCTCCGAGCCCGATATTCGAATCATTATGTGCATGTTTTGTGGTGACCCCTATAATGTTGAAAATGTGCTGAGTCCCTTACTAAATCATCAGTGCTGTTTTTTAAGTGGTGAAAAAAGTATTATTTTAGAGACATTTCTAGGGGATTCCAAGCATAAAGTCGAAGTCATTGTATCTTCATTTCATGGAGCGAATGCTTTCTGCGAGGAATTGGTGCACGGTTTCATATTAGTATATTCAACGAAAAGGAAAGCCTCGCTGGCAACCTTAAATGCATTTTCAATGAACATTCCAAACTTGCCAATTCAGATTCTGGCTGTGACCGAGACAGGAGGAGCTAATGCATTTTTTAGTAATGATTTAAGTCATTTGCTAATCACAGAAGGAAATGCAATAGCCGATAGGCTTCATGCACATTTCATGACCTCTTCCTCTTCATGTCAACAAAAGACAGCATTTTACACACCTTTTTTCAAGGAAGTATGGGAGAATAAACCTGAAATAGAACAAGCATTTCATATGGATGAACCGACTCATTTGCCGGATTCTGAAGATGATACATTAGGAAGGCGTCACCCTCTTCCTCCTCCTCGGCACGAAAGCTATCACATAAAATCTGGTTCCAATGACGGAAGCGAATCTGAGATCTATGAAAGATTTCCCACAGATGGAGACGACGTTAACGACTCACTTTCTCCGACTTACCCCGACGACGGTTTATTGAGTTTAAGTGATGATAGTGATGTTTACACGCATGTGGATGTTTATGGGAACGGTGGTGAGAATCATCTAGTCAAAAACTCTGATATCAAACCAAAGTTAAGTCAAGTCTGGGTAGATGACGTTTACTTGCAGCAAAGTCATCGCAATCGTAAAGATGATTTATGGATGATCAACTATTCTCAGCATGCATTCACAACCGGTCGAAGACACACCAATAAACTTAAAAGCAAAGGAAGGAGCCACACACTGAAACAACCAGGGAAATTAAATTTGAAGGACTTTTCAAACTTAACAGATGGTGTTGCGAGACTAAATGTTGCTGGAGATAGAATCAACAACCGTTCTGGCCGAGTACATGCTCCACTGGCGACATCAGAAAATGTTGATCTCGATTATGCTCAGATAAAAGATGCCATACAGCCCCTGTACGGACAGTATGACGGGGAATACTCTTACACTCTAGTTCAAGATGCTGTTAGTTTACGATCAAAAATTCGGAGAAGAAGAAAAAAAGGAAGACCATCTAATAGTGAAACTCCTTCCGATGCCTCTGATGGAAGTGAAGCAGATTTGTCTGGTTCTTCTAGATCTAGATCAAAACTTCATAAGAAATCGCTTAGGTTAAAAAAACGTATTGGAAAGGTACCTGTTGGACAACCGGTACGGATACCCATTCCGCCCGAATTGCGAACTCCCCATATCATGCAACAGCATCAGTTTAATTCGGGTCTCTCTGTAGATGGTGATATACTCGGAAATGCTCCTTACGCACTTCACGATGACGAATCCAGCTTTGATGTTTCATCCCCAAGGGATATCAACTCGCCGCTATTCGGAGATTTAACTAAAGGACTGAAAGATAGCGATAAGACATCTAGACGTAAGGACAAGCAAAAGACTAAAGATGATGAAAAACAACGACAAAAGGAAGAAAAATTAAAAAAGTTAGTTGAAAAAGAAAAAGAGAGAGAGAAGAAAAAATTAAAAGTAAAACCGACGAAAATTGGAGGAGTTAACAACTTGGAGTGTTACGCTCAGTCCGATGAAAACCCTTTGCCGCTGTTCCTCGAGAAGTGCGTGAAATTCATTGAAGAAGAAGGATTGGACTCGGAAGGCATATACAGAGTACCGGGAAACCGCGCACATGTCGAGCTGCTTTTCCAGAAATTCGAGGAAAATCCACATGTTGACATCCGGGAGTTGGACATACCTGTGAATGCAGTGGCAACCGCTCTTAAGGACTTTTTCTCCAAGAAACTGCCTCCGTTGTTAAACTGCGAGTTGATGAGCGAGCTGGAGGATATTTCTGGAGCGAGGGGTATGATGATGATCGAACAGGCAAATCTCAATGTCGACATCAAAGGCGATCGAAGCTGTCGGTTGCTGGCCCTGAGGACGCTCCTGAAGAAAGCTCCCAAAGCTAGTTTCGAAATTTTAAAATTTATTTTTCAACATTTCGTAAAAGTCGCCGAGAATTGCAAATTGAATTCAATGGATTCGAAAAATTTGGCCATTTGTTGGTGGCCGACACTTCTTCCAATTGAATTTAGCGATATGGGATGTTTTGAGCAAATGCGCCCACATCTAGAAGATATCGTTCAAACAATGATTGATCAATATCCATTCCTTTTCTGCGGTAAGGAGGCTTTTGTCATGGTCTGAGATTTTTGCGTAACAACAAATAAAATTATATTAATATTATTTTTACAATATTTTTCTTAAAGATTAATAATAATTTTTAAAGATTATTTATAAGCTTTATAATAAGTTGAAGAAAACAGTTTGCCTTGGTTTCTTTCGTTTTCCAATACTGGTTAAACCATTATGAATGCATTTATAAAGATTTATTGATATTCCTTAATCTTGTAAGGTCAGTGATGAAATTAACTATTTTAATAAGCGCCCTTTCTATTCTGGTACCAAGAATTTTGGTTTTAGATTTATTTAAATTTAAATAATCACTATCAATTGGGTCGTAATGAATAAAATTTTGCTGGGATCAAAGAATTGCATTAACTGCCTAACAGATTATTCCATTTTTATATTTTCTGCAACCGGAAAACTGCAAAGTTATGAATTTATATGGGATTTTATATTTAATTTATATGGGGATTACAAATTAATTTTTCCAATAATTGCTGCTTTATAGAAAAGGAAAGGGAATAATAAAAATCTAAATTTCCTAAAAACTCAATAAAATAATTGGAGAATTCTTTTTATCAGTGTGAAGGCCGTAAAGGATACGATATTATTTGTCTTTTGGAATTAATTTGTTTTCGCAATAAATTTATTGTATAAAAAAAAGCATTTCTTTATATGAATTTATAAAGATGAATACATAGCTTTTTGACTAGATGTTTCAAATAGTTTTATTTTTTTTGCTTAGGTTGCTATTATTCTTTTAAAGAATCTTTGCTTATTTATTTTTAAAAGACAAAATTTGAATGAATATACTGGTGAAGTGATTTTTAATTTTAATATGCTTATGATTAATTATTTATTTGTTTAAAAGAGTCCACTATATCTCATATGAATAGAATTGGAAAGTATTTCACACTTATTTAAACAAATTATATTTCATATATCTGTAAAACTCATTATTATTATTATTAAAATCTTTTTTTCTGTTATTAGTTAAATTATTTATTAATTGCCAATATAACTTAACTTTCGAAGGAATAGAATGGAACTGAATATGCTCGTTTATATATGTATATGAATGAGTACCCTTGTTGATATAAATTTGACTTTTAAATTTCTTTTCACGGATTTATATTTTTTTATTTTCTCTGTATACGTACAGAATCTGTCATTCTTTAAATTGGTTGTTAATTATTAAATACATTTAGACATTATAAGTCCCCAATTTATTTTACTTCCTAACCTAGTTTTATAGGAAATTTCAATATTGAACGATAATTGAAATTATTAAAATATGTAATACTTATTTATAAATTTATACCATTGATCTCAGCGGTAACATAGTTTTTGCTGTTTGACATTAAAAAACTTCTTAAATAACTAAAATATTTTTACTTTATTTATAATATAGAACTTTAAAATGCTATGGCATTGAAAGTTCATTGATTAAAATTAATTTTTTTGATTAAAAATCAATTTTTTTCTGTTGCTTATGTTAAATGTTTAATACCTACGGATAAGTTGTATGTGTTTATGAGCAATGCTATTCTATTCAGTCATACATAAAGGTAACATTGAAATGTTTCAGATTTTTTAATTTTTAGGGTCGGAGTGCTCTAACATTATTTTTTGAAAGATAATTGATTACTAAAATCGACTGATTATTTTTTCTCAAGTCATTATCGTGAAGAAATTAACAACTTATACATTTAGTCCTGCACTTTCAGTAAACAAAATGTGAACCATCTTTGTTGTGTATCAACGACTCGATAATTTTCAAATGTTTATTTAGTCTTGATAACAAGCAATTTCCGTCCAAATTTTTAAGTAATTTCATAAGTAATTTATGAATTTTTATTTCTTTGAGTCACAAAGCACGAAAATTCAAAGACATCTCCCAAAAATTTTCCTCATAATCAATATTATTTATAAATATAATTTATAATTAAAATTAAAACTTGGAAAATTTAAGTGTGGGTTATTATTATTATGATTATTATTGTCATTATTATTATTATAATCATCATCATTGCATTATATAGCTTTATGAAGAGAATAAAAAAAATCGGTTTTCATTCCAAATTTTTAGATTAGTAACTTAGTTCATATAATTTGTTTTATTTTTTTTAATATACTGTCTTCTTCAATTATTTATAAAGTGAATATTTGATTAGACATTTTACGCACCGAAAATTCGAAAGTGCGAAATTAACAATAAAAACAATATGTGCCGCATATGCTTTGATATTTGCTTGTTTTATACGGCTTATATAGCAATGTTTTTTTATTTTTCAAATAAATCAGATAATATAAAAGCATTTTCATTTTGCAGAATCCTCCTGGACTGCTAACACATGCATAATACATTCTTAGATATTTATATATACATATATTAAAATATGTATATATACATATATATTTATGTAAATGTTATATTAAGACATTTTTTTAAGCATTGATCTCAAGTAACGGCAGTATTTTCCATTTAAAAAAAATTTTATATACGAATTTTTATTTGAAAAAATAAATATGTATTAATTGTAATTTTAATAAAGATCTAATGTTACTGACAAAGACAAAAAAATTAAATTTTATATGATAATTGATAAATTCAATATATGTGTTGGTAGGATGCATTTCCATTTACTGTTCTTTTTAAGACTAGTAGATAACAAAAAGTCGATGCTTGTCAAAAAGAAATGGATCAAATGTAATTTTTATTTATAAGAAGTAGCTGATTAAATGTTAAATTTTTTTAAATATGGTTCGGGAACATTTTGATCGATGTTTTGATTTTCATCATCCCATTTATTCGAAAAGATGAGAGAAAAACGTGACATTTTGGTTAATAACTTATATTTTAAGTTAAATCAAAGCAGTTGACTTAAACTATATTTGATTCCGTTCCTGGTGGCACTTCGTGTGCTATTTGCAACTGCTAGTTTTTGGCTTTCTTATATGATAAATTGAAGTCGCAGATTCCGCATTAAATCCTGCTCTTGAATTCTTCATTGGGGGTGAGAGAAAGCGAGAGAGTAAGAGAGAAGGGGGGATATTTCAGTTCAATATAGAATATATTGATTTATACTTTTGGGATTCCGGGAATAGCTTAAATTGATGTATTTCGGTTTTGAATAGTGCTTTCTTAGTTTTTAAAAAATCCTCTCATAACATTTTCATTTATTTAGCTACTTTTTATACTTTTAAAAGTAAAAATAAAATAACAAAAATAAATTGCGGTATGTATAATTTATAAATTTTTGTAAGATATAAGTGTGTTCATGTTTACCATTTCCAAATTAATGTATGTTTTGAATGACTTCACTTCATGAAATATTAATAAATATAGGAAATGAAAAAAAAATGTTGATTGTTATTCTGCTAATGTCACTTGCACTTTTGTCACTCCCGAAAACAATATCTGTGAATAAGAACAATTTTCAAATGAATTGGACTATGGGCGAAAGTTAAGAGATTAAAGTGAAAATGGTTTTTAAATCACATTGACTTCTTTTTCTTTTCTTTTTTTTTTAGCGAATTTAAAATTTTTTGAAACTATTAATAATGAATAGTTATGCGATGGTTCTCTTAAAATCCGTGCGATTTCTTCATGTGTTGTGGATGATTAAAATTCCTAGGTCCCACACGACACTTCTCGTTTCAGTTGCGCGATCTAAACAGAAAAATTCCAGCTGTGAAAACCGCTTAAGAATATGTAAGGAAATCTCGCATTTTGTTTTCCTGTATCTTCGATCTTTGTTATTGTAACATATCTGTCTACTGTAATCCCATTTAAAATAACTTTTCGTGTCTGTAAAGTGAATTGTTGATAATTTAATTGCGACAATGAGAAACCCCAGGACGGCAATCCTGATATTCAGTCGTTTCTAGTTTCGATATTTTGATATTTCAAAACACGTTTTCTCATACCAATACTTAGCATTAGTGAAGTTTGTTTTAACGGTGACTTAATATATATCTAAACTTGGATAAATTATTTTGATTCCGGGCCAAGTGCTTGAAATTGCGTACAACTATAAAATTATCTTGGTTTGGATCCTTCTTTTCTTTGTCAGTCTAGTTATAAGGGATCCAGCGCACAATAATCGAAACAGATCTAAATGCATGTCATAAGAAAATTCTATTGAAGAAAATATAACTGAGATGAAAGTATGGACTTCAATTACTGCATATTGTAACTGAAAAAGACCTTCAAAAAAATATTTTTTTAATGTTTAGCTGTTATAATTTCATTCCATTCAGCGTCATTAAGCTCTAATTTAATGAAATTCTAATAATATTTGTATTTGATCTCTTATATTTTGTCATTAAAATTAAAATTCCAAGTTAGTGTAATACAAATTTAATCTAATAACTTTTAGGTGTAAGCTGTTTATATGATGAATATATATGTAGATAATATTAACTTGCGCTTAGAAAATTAGATCCGATTGACACTTCATGAAAAGGGAGTATCTAAAACGAAAGTATTTTGCAGGGTGAAAAACTGAAGATCAAAATGGGAAGCACTACAATTTCTGAGCTGCCGAATGAAATATTATTGTCGATATTTTCATATTTGACCATAGACGATCTCAAATATTGCATACCGGCTGTTTGCCGAAAATGGGATATGCTATCGAAGGACAGCAGCATATGGAACCAGATTACATTTGAAATTAGATACAACTCTTTCTCCTGTTCGATGATAGAATTTCTCAAGACGACTCCCCAGTTGCGAGACATAGCAATTTTCGGTTCGGAATCGGAGGTTCAAAGCATACTCAACATTTTGGACCGGTCCTGCGTGAACCTGAGGCGCATGGAATTGGGCGTGTCGCCTTCCATTGCTAAATTGCTGTCAAATTTGTCGTCACTTCCGAGGCAAATCGAATTTCTCAAATTATGGCTTCTGCGAAATACATCCCGAAGATCGCGAAATTCGCCCTTTTCCTTTCTGACGAATTTTACCAAACTGAAAGAGATCGTCTTCAACAGCGAAATCCCTTCGCGAAAGGATTTCGAATCAATTCTTGAAAACTGCCCGAATTTGCAGCACTTGAATTTTGGCTTCAATCCTATATCCAAATCATGGTTTTTAATGCTTCTGAATAAGAAGGATCAGTTCCTTAGCATGTATCTTAGAATTGATCAGTTGGATCAATTTTGTATCAAAGAACTGTCTACGTTTTCGAACCTCACAAAGCTAGGTTTAGTAGACAACAGCGCATCTCCGGAGAGAATATTTCAGATTGGTCAGCTCCAATGTTTGGAACGTTTGCAACTGAGCGAACAATTTCGTTCGCCGGTGTTAACATCGTCGACTTTAAAGCAATTCTTTCAATGTTCTTGTTTCACAAATTTGAAGAAATTGAATTTGTTTAACAGCCGTATGAAGGACGAAGGTAAATACTTAATTTAAATATTATGTGCTAATAAGATCCTTAACTTTTATTTAGTCTTTCTTTTTAAAATTAATATAATACTTATAATTTATTTCTCCAACATAATATATTCCAGTTTCTATAGCTGTTATCGAAATTAAACAGGTCTGAAAAGAAAGAAAACCTGAATTATGAAAAATCGTAATTGCATATTTAATATATATCGTTTTATTTTGACATTTTTATCATTAGTTTTTTTTAAAGCGTAATTACAGAGAACGTTGATTCACTGTTTAATTTTGTATATATCCTTTTTCTTGAATCTTTTTTTATTATTCTTCAATATTACTGTTTGAATGATGAAGCAGCTGATTTATATCAATATGTGAAGATCATTCTATTGACTTTCAGTTGCTGCCGAAATACGTCGCAATTGTCCAGCTTTGGCATATTTGGAAGTGTCAACTTATCGCGGATCTCCCAGTATATTAACTGAAAAGGCTCTTGTGCAATTTTTGCATTGCTGGAAGTTGCAGAACATTGATATTAAATTCCACGACAGCGATATAAGAGACTGGGTTTACAGGTGAGTTACTGGGTTACTATTTGCGCCACTTCGTGCTTTATCTTAATAATTATTAAAACGCAATATGCTACAATCGAAACAAGCCAAGTGCTTTATTAAATATATTCTCTATATATTTTGGATCCTTTAGCGATCAGCGGTGATAAATAACAGATGAAGCGGTTTATTCATAAATAAGTTGTATCACTTGCATATTATTACCTTTATAAGATGTAAGATAATGGTAGACTCATCAGGCGTGCAACATTTGCGGACACCTTATCGAGATAATGGCAATTATTATTGCGAGGAGAAGACGATTCTGATTGGCAGGAACCGTAACACTTATTGATGATGTACGCGTTTACATGTATACCAAACTTATTTTTTTATGAAAAAACTATCCTAAACCTTAAAAATAATTAAATATCTGCTGTTTAAGTGTGTACCTATCTATTAAGCTAGAATATTTATTTCGGTAACTTTAATTGCGCTTTAAATGATTCCATTGGACTATGTAATAAAAAGTAATAATTTTTTCTTTTAAATTATTTTGATGTTTTTCAGAAGAATCAGGTTCGTGAAACATGAATGCGACATAGATGATATATGTCCTTATACTACGGATGAATTGCTGCTCTCCTGGGAAGAAATAACAGTTGAACCTATATAGATGCGAACCCTACATATAAAACATAAAGCATAATTAATAATTATATGTTTTTTATAATACTGCGGCTTTGCCAAAACATTATTAGTAGTCTTCGTAAAAAAAAATTTAGAATGTAAGAAATTTTAAGATATTTAACCATTCCATTGAATATCTTCAATGTATGATCTTCACTAATTACAAACAAGAGAAAATTTTCTTAGTTATTCACTTTTTCCAAATGGAATTTTTATAGCTTAAATCATCATAATGATTTCTATAAGAAAATATGTACATAGACTGAAGTTCATTAAATTCGAGCATGAACGCTAATATTGTTAGTAGCTGAAAAATATAATTTAGATAAACATTTAGTAAATCACAATATCAAATTTATTACATATTTTATTGTCTAAATTACTAAGTTTGTAGAATTAAAGTATTGGGTTCATTTTTTTTGAATCTCGTAAAGCTTAATTTTATGGTAAAATAAAATTATGTAATAATAAACGTATCTTTTGTAAGAAAATTTTAAATGTCAAATTATATTTCTTTAAATTTTGCTTGAAAACCATATTTTCAATAGAAATTGGCTTGACAATTTCCCGCTCCCATTTTTAAACATTCCTTTTCAATTTTTCAATTAATTTTAACAATAAGAGACTTTATATTCCATATTTTACAAAATTTTTAACGATTTTTACTTTTAGAATTCATTTCTCTTTGTTGGCAATGAAAATCCCTTTAATTCTTTTAATACTTTTTACAAGAATTTTTTCCTGTCAACGTCTGCTACTTTAGAATAGACATTTTGTTGATTCTATTCTGCTATATTTGCATTCAACTTCCATTTTCGATATCTGTGAATTTTTTTTAATTTTAATCATCTATTCAACTTCCTGTTTTCATACAATGTTAGATTCTAATAATTATTTAATTTATATTACACCCCTTTTTATTTATTTTTGTTACTTTCACTTAGTGGATGCAAATATTTTAATAATGACTAATACTTTTATTAATAATATTACACGTATTAACTACTTCATTTTTATCGAAAATCATTTTTGGTAATTTAACTTGTACAAGTTTACACTTCAAGATACTGGTTTCATTTTCATTTGCAATATTTGCATTTTATGCTTTTGTTAAATATTTTAATATAATAAATTTGATTGAACAATTCATGTAAATTACTATGTTTTTTTATTTTATTCTAAGTTTAATGTAAGTTGGATTTAAGATATTTAGAGTTTAACTTCTAGGACTCTAGGTCACGAATTGTTTTGCATCAAACCAAATGCTGAATACTCGCCCATGCTGCTACATGCTTATATATATATACTAATGCAAAAGGGCTCGTAAAGAAATATATGAGAAAGAACTGTTGAAAAAGACCAATGATAAGAATTCACAATTATAAACTTATTATTAATATTTTTCTTCTTTAAAATATTTTTCTTTCGTAAAAACAAACGTTTAATCACAATGGAAAATGATTAATTTTTGGTTAACTGTTAGTTCATCAAAGTACTTTTGTTCCATTCATATTAATTATTAGTAAATACTTTTAATACTTAAAAAATTGAGGATTGTATTATTATCAGTAAATCAAGTATCAGGGAAAATTTGTAAGTTTTGTTAGATGAAAGGAGATATTTCCGTTAAACTTCAGTTTTCATTGTCTTTTAACAGAGGAATAGAATTATTTTGCATTTCTTTTAATTTTCTGCATTAAGTTCTTCAATCTTAAATAATATTTTGAAGTGTTTAGCGAAATAACCTAACTTCTATTAAAATTAATTTTAAACTTTAAAAGTAAACTGCTAAAAATTTGAGCTATTGTCTAATACCACGTTTCAGAGAGTTTTTTTTCGGGGCTGAGTACACGATTGCGGTTGATGTGTTTTGCCATGTGCTTTCGTCGTTAAATTAGCACCATTTATTCATCATAAATTGGATTTTAAATATAGGTATTTTAGTATAGATGCTAAGCATTTTTCATATTTTTCAAATCATTTCTACGTAAAAATGATTAAAAAGGCGTTTAGACTAGCAAAATTTGCTTTACTTGTAACAAATTTTATAGAAGTGCCTTGGAATACCCTCATTTATTTTTATTTCCTTTAATGTTTATTCATAGCTAATTCATTATAAATAACTTCAAGTTTCTTGTTGTAGAATCCTTTATAAATCAAATAAAGTAAACTTTTAATGGAAAACTTTCAAATCTTCATAACAAATATTCAAGAATTTTATGGACTTTTAGAAAAAGTTTCCAGTGGAGTTGAAGACTTATTAAAAAAATCAGTTAAACCTTGCAGCTCGATCGCAAACCAGTATTTAATTCTAACATCATTGCTACAGAACGATTCATTACAAGGAACAGGGCTTGAAAACCTGCCTGGATTTAAAACTTCCTTATCTTGTTGTATTTTAAATTCTCTGAAGAAAGAATTCAATTTCTTAATAAAAATAAGGTAATATTTTATTTAATATTTCTTTAATTAAATAATATGAATTTAGTAATAATAACAAATTATTTAATAAATTTAAAAAAATATATGCAATGAACAATAGAAAGCATCATTAAAAATATTTTAGTGAATGATAGTTAGCTTATATAAAATAACTAAACTAATAACTGCTATAAGGATTATAAAAATGGGTGTAATTATGATTGTGAAAAATAAGTGAAATTCTTGACAAATAAAAAAAACAGGGTTTATGAATTATCTGTAAGATAAAGATGCTTACAAATTTAGTACAGATTATTATTATTGTAATAAAGTAAAACAAATGTTTAATTAAATAATTAATTTTAAAATTTGAAACTTTACATATGTTAGTTTTTGCTAGTCAAATATGCTAAATGAATTTTGAATTTTTCTATATTATTTACTACTTTACTAATTGAAATGTTTCTCAAGACAACATTATATTTAGATTTTATTTATTTTCCATATTAAATATTTTTTTATTTTTTTATGCTTAATTAATTTTTCTAAATGTATCTTTAATATATTTTTTTAGAGAAGAAACTACATTATTGGATAATGATTTACTACAGAAATATAAATCAGTTGAAAATTCTTATAAGCAAATTCAAAGAAATGGTGCAGCATACGTTGCAATATTGAATCCAATAACTCCTCGCTTGGAACACATTGTTGATTGGTGTCTCGACTCATGGCGATATTATCATTCTTTGAATCTCCAGATTTCACAAGCAGTTGAAAATTTGGTTTTTGAAAAAGAAGAAACTGTGATAAACTTACTTGAAGCTTTTAAAGAAGACAAATCTTTAAAACAATATTTAAATAAGATACGAGGATTTGAGTTTCAGAAATTTCAATTTATAGAGTAAAAATGTCATCATCTGGTGCAGAATTGAACGCGTTAGCGTTTAAATTGTTTACAGACAAAGATATAAAAAATATCAGCGTCGTCGAAGTTGTCACTCCGAATTCCTTCAATGCTTTGAATCATCCCTTGCCAGCTGGATTGTATGACCTGAAAATGGGACCAAATGGTTATCAATCATACACCTGTTTAACATGTAAGCAAAAATTGAATAACTGCTCTGGTCATTTTGGACACATCGAATTAGTGGTTCCTGTGAATAATCCTATATTTCAAAAAGAAATTTTGGGTTTGTTAAAAAGCTCATGCAAAAATTGCTTTAAAATAATGATACCGCCTCGATATAAATATCTTTTAATCTATCAGTTAAAAATGCTGTCTTCTGGTTACGTAATAGAAGCACAAGAATTAGAAAATATTATAAAAGACTATGAAGACACACCAAAAAGTGAAGTCATCGACAGCTCAGCCAAAGAAAAGTTTTTGGAATATATTAGTAGTCTACAGATATCGCTAGATTGTAATAAACCTTGGACTAAAACAATGGAATCATTACGACGCCAGTTTTTTGACTCTTATCTTAAGCGTTTGGACAATGTGAAGAACTGTCCTTATTGCAAAAAGACACTTAAAAAAGTTATCAATTATCGAGACCAATTTATTGTTTCTGGTGGAAAGGCTGAATCTGGACAAAAAGTAAAAGAGGATGAACCTAGTGGAAGCAGAAAAGTTCACCCGTATATTCTCTTTCCTGGGGAATGCAAACGATTTTTGAGAAATGTTTGGGCAGAAGAAAGTGAATTTATTGAAGCTATTTTGCCAATTTTAAAAAATACTGAAGAAGAATTTGCCACTGATTTATTATTTATGAACTATATTTTAGTTAGTCCACCGAAAACAAGGCCTGTAAATGTAGTAGGAGGTAAAATACTGGAAAATCCTCAAACTCGATTATATAAAGAAATAATAAAAAATAATATTATAATGACTATTTTGACGAAGGCTCTTAAGGATAATGAGTTTGATGGCTTGTCAGGGGAATTCAAAATATATATCCAAGGAATCAAAGGTGATAACTTACTAGAAAAGTTTCAAAGCTGTTGGCGAGAGCTTCAGAGAAACGTGGATGCTTTGCTGAGTTCTGATTCAAAATCTTCGACAGTACTTATGGGGCTTAAACAAATAATTGAGAAGAAAGAAGGTACTCTAAGAAAACACATGATGGGAAAAAGAGTTAATTTTGCTGCTAGAAGTGTGATTACACCAGATCCAAATTTATCGATTCAAGAAATAGGGGTGCCAGAATATTTTGCCAAAAAACTCACTTATCCTGTCAGAGTTAATTTTTTTAATGTCAATGACTTGAGGAGAATGGTGATGAACGGACCAGACGTTCATCCCGGTGCAACAGCTGTGGAAGCTGAAAACGGTACTGTCATAAGGTTATCCGCAGGCAAAGAGAACATAACGCACAGAGCTGGAGTTGCAAAGTTATTACTTAAAAATGCCGCAAATGGTGGAGGGAAAATAGTTTATAGACATTTATTAAACGGTGATATTTTGCTTTTGAATAGACAACCGACGCTTCATCGGCCAAGCATTATGGCACATAAAGCGAGGATACTGAAAGGCGAGAAAACGTTGCGAATGCATTATTCAAATTGTAAATCGTACAATGCCGATTTTGACGGAGATGAAATGAACGCACATTTTCCTCAAAATGAAATTGCCCGAAGCGAAGCATATAATATAGTTAGTGTAAGAAATAACTATCTGGTACCCAAGGATGGCACTCCATTAGGAGGTCTTATCCAAGATCATGTTGTGTCCGGGGTCCGTTTGACATTAAGAGGGCAATTTTTCAATAGGAAAGATTATTATCAGTTGGTGTACCAGGGTCTAGCACATATTGGAGGAGAAATTTTATTATTACCACCTACCATTTTGAAACCGAAGGTTTTATGGTCTGGAAAACAAATCATTTCAACAATATTGATCAATATAATACCGAAAAATAAAGATTTAATCAATTTAAATAGCAAAGCGAAAATTAGTCATAAAGCGTGGGAAATAAATCCCCCAAGACCGTGGAAATGTGGTAGGGAATTTAAAGATGAAAGAGAAATGTCGGAATCTGAAGTAATAATACGTAATGGACGATTGCTTTGTGGAGTCCTGGATAAACAACATTATGGTGCAACACCTTATGGTCTTACCCACTGCTTGTTCGAGCTTTACGGAGGCAAATGTTCTACGAAATTCTTAGATTCTCTCGGAAAATTGTTCACTTCCTATCTTCAGTTATATGGATTTACTCTCGGTATCAAAGACATCATCGTCAAGGAGAAACAAGATCGTGAAAGGAAACGGATTGTTGAAAAAGTAAAAAAAGTTGGTGATATTGCTGCCATCAAAGCTCTTGAACTAGATGAAATCCCTCATGATCTCGAAAAGAGGCTGGAAAAGGCTTACTTTGCCGATAAAACTAAATTTAGGGCCAAATTGGACGAGGAATACAAAAAAATCCTGCATTCATACACAAATGATATAAACCAAGTTTGCTTACCCCGGGGATTAGTAAGTCCCTTTCCCGAAAATAATCTACAACTTATGGTAGCTTCTGGAGCGAAGGGAAGCACCGTTAACACAATGCAGATTTCCTGCTTATTGGGTCAAATTGAGCTCGAGGGCAAAAGACCTCCTTGGATGATTTCAGGCAAGAGCCTTCCCAGCTTTAAGCCTTTTGAGACGGCTCCTCGCGCAGGTGGTTACATAGACACCAGATTCATGACTGGCATCACCCCTCAGGACTTTTTTTTTCATTGCATGGCTGGACGCGAAGGTCTGATAGATACTGCCGTGAAAACTGCAAGAAGTGGCTACCTACAGAGATGTTTGATTAAACTTTTAGAGGGCGTCACCATTAGTTATGACGGAACAGTTCGTGATCATGACGGCAGCGTCATACAGTTTGCCTACGGAGAAGATGGTCTGGAGGTGCAGAAGTCCACTTTTTTCAAATTCGAACATATGGATTTTCTTTACCGCAATAAAAATTCCATCCTGGACAAATCCGTTTTGCAAATTCTAAAAGATACAACAGATATTAAGAAATTGGAAAAACATAAGAAGAGAATCAGAACTTGGAATGAAAAATGGGGAAACGAAAAATGGAAAAGAAAAAGTCCGAATGGGTTTTCATTATTTAGCGCCTGCATTCGGGATGAGATACCCGAGAAATACTGGGGAAAATTTAACAAAGTTACGGGAAGGTGCAAAGCAAGTTCGAAAATAGCGAAGAAGTGGAACGAACTCGACGATGAGATGAAAAACTCTTTCAAATCCGTGCAGCCAGATCCGATAATTTCAAAATTTAACCGAAGCCGAGATTTTGGTGCCTTGACAGAGAAATTAGATGCCCTAATTGACGATTATTTGGCGTTGAAATCGTCACGACACGTCAAAGCCGAAATCATAAGGAATATTATTAATATTAAGTATATATCATCCCAGTGTGATCCGGGCGAAGCCGTCGGTCTATTGGCTGCGCAATCAATAGGAGAACCATCCACGCAAATGACGCTGAACACCTTTCACTTTGCCGGACGAGGTGAAATGAACGTAACACTGGGGATACCAAGATTACGGGAAATATTAATGACCGGATCAAAAGAAATCAAAACGCCCTATATGGACATACCCTTAAAGAAGACTTCTCTAGAAAAGATGGAAAAACGAGGAGAAAAGCTGAAGAAAAAATTCCAAACAGTAGTGTTGGCAGATGTCTTGGAGAAAATAGAAATACACGAGAAATTGATAACATCCCCTCAAATACTTCTCATGTGCAGAATCAAATTTTGTTTTCTTCCTTATAAATCCTATCAAAAACTTTTTAACGTCAATCCGAAAAAAATTTTATTTTACATGGAAAAAGAATTTTTATTGTGCCTCACCAGAAAGTTACGAAGATTCGGGAAAAAGTATGGCGATAATATTGTGGAGAGTAAGGAAGAGAAAACTTTAAACAAAGACGACCAACAGGAGGAGGAAGAAATCGACAACAGATCCATGGATATGGAGGAAAAAAGAATAAGGCAGGATAGCGCAAGTTCCGAGGAAGAACCCGAGGGCGACGATGACGACGCGACCACCAGGAAAATCCGTGAGAGACACGAACAGGAAATGGAGTATGACGAGTCCGACGATCAGGAGCCGGAGGATAGCGACGAAGGAAACGAATCCGAGGAGGAAGTCGAAAATTGTCCCGAAGAAAACAGCGAAGAAACTCCCGCGACCGTGTCCGTGGAGGATCTCCTGCATTTCTCGGATCGCCAGAAATTCGTCCTCAACACTTTTCCCTCAGTTAAGGAATACAAGTACGACATGGCAAAAGAGGAATGGTGCGAAATGGTCTTCCACTTCCCCGTGTCTTTGAGTCACACAGACTTTTCGACGATTCTGAGGGATATTTGCAACAAATCCGTCATTTACAGCATCTCAAACGTGAAGCGCGCGATTCTGTACAAAAATTCGGCTGGCAACTTAGCTCTGAAAACCGAAGGAATCAATTTAATCGAAGTATTTAAATACAACAAAATTCTTGATCTGAACAAGTTGTATTCGAACGACATCCACGAGGTTGCACGTGTGTTCGGCATCGAGGCGGCTGCACGCGTCGTCGTAAACGAATTGAAAGAAGTGTTCGGAGTGTACGGAATTACGGTCGATCCCAGGCACCTTCTCCTGATAGCAGACTTCATGACGCATCAGGGACAGTTCTCTGCATTCAATCGGATGACAATGGTCAGCAATCCCAGTCCTCTTCAGCAGATGTCATTCGAGAGCACCATCTCCTTCCTGAAGGCGGCCATAAACTGGAGCAAGACGGACGCGCTCAACTCTCCCAGCGCACGGATAATGATGGGCAAATATTGCAATTGCGGGACGGGATGCTTCGACCTGCTGAATGAGAGAGTGAGCAGCCTCACTGAGAAGCAGCAGACGAAGGAAATGAAGGTGTGTCCGGCTTATAGCTTCGAGTGAATGTGATTCCGGGGGGGGAGACAGCCGGCAATTCTGCATATAGAAAATGTATCTCGATTCTTTTTTTATATTAAAAACATTCGACGATCATTAAAGTAGTTGCCGGACTGATGAAGCGGAATCAAAGAGATTTGGAAACTTTTATCAGAGAATTTGCTGCTTTACCGATTGCTGAAAGTAAACACCGGCTAAAATGGGTAATAATGCCTTTTCTCTGACTAAAGGTAAACACGCAAATATTTTCAAGGGATTTTTGTTATTCCAAATGCCAAATAAAGTGTAAATTTTCAATTTTCATCAATTTTCTTTATTTCGTTTTTTTGATCAGTAGCTTAAATGTTAATTAACTTTGCGAGAGTTGCATTTTGTCGCGTCTCATTTGAAAATCGTCTCGAGGAGGCTTCGAAACGCGGGCGGCGAGGAACATAGCCGAGGCACGGTCGGATATCGCCGCAGCAGATGTCGAACGCCGCGGCGCACTTCTTTCCGCAGGAATAATTGGATGTTACATAACGCAATGGTTGCGTTCGCAGGAGCACAAGCGGTGCAATTAATATGGTAATGATGCTCGCCGGAGCCCACGCCATCCGAGTCCGTCGCCGTGGGGAGAGCGCATGTGTCCGTCGAATGAGCCCGACGGAAATCGAAGGCTTTTCTCCTGACGTCGACGCGCTTCCCCGCTTCGATTCGAAGTAGCGATTCTCTGGGGGTCCGACGCTTTTGCTCCCCCGAATTTTCCCAGTCGATAGCGTGAGAGTGCGAGAAAGAGAAAATAAAAAATCGGTTGTAAGGTGTACGGAATCGCGCGCTTCGCCCTGGTTAAATGCGCTTGGATTTTGAGGTCGGTAAGTATCCATCAGCGAACGCTCTCTTGATAAAATGGCAGTTCAAGTAGAACAATTTTCGCCTTTTCGAAACATTTTTTTCCATACGCCCACCATCCCGTCCCTTCGACTCGCGTCCCGCGTATTGTGATCCTCTGACTCTCGAATCATCCTGGATTTAAGATGTGAATGAAGCATTGAAATGTATCGGGGATGAATTTGAATGTGATGTGCAAAATTCAAGGCATCCAAACCATTTCACGATCGTATTTTCAGGGCGAGGGATGTCGCTATCGCTCTCTTTGATTTTCTCATTTAATAATTGCAAAGCGTTCAGTCGCAAACTGAAAACACTAAAACTGATTGTTTAAATTTAAAAATTATAAAAGATTCGTGGCCTTCGTCTTCTTCTGTTATCCGGGAATTTTGTTTATTTTTCGACTCGTAGTTTTTCCCCAAAAATAAGAAGCAGATTTTAGGATTCAGTCTCTAATTTATCACCATTCTAAAATATTTCCACACATAAAACGGTGTCTTTGATATAATTTTAATGCTCGGAAATTTTACATTGATCATCGATTATTTCGTCAATATTTGCTGATTTCAGCCTCATTTTAATTGCGTGAAGCAATCTGTAAATTAACGTTTAAGTTCGTGGGCGTCTTTCTAAAAATTTTCTTTTTCGAAAAAAATCATGTATTTCATCTTCTTACTTTTCAGTCCTGCATAATGTTTTTGCGACTACCGTGATGAAAATCGAATTGCGTTAAAATGCAATAATACCTGATGCAGATTTATCAATTAGTTAATATTTGCTGATTCCAGCCTCATTTTAATTAGGTAATGGAAAAGGCTCATGCTACTTTTATGATGAATCGATTTATGAACACTTAAATGACCATATAAGACAAAACTCAAAAGCGAAAATTGAAGGTTCCATCTTTAATTAGCATGTAAATATTGATTAGACACATCGTTAATTCCATACCTAATAATTTTATACTTTTTGTTTTGTTTATATTTCAATTATACAGCACGTGTAGATAACTCCGAGCACTATGGAGAAATTTAGTAGCCATAAAAATTTTTAAGTCTTATGTAAATGCGACGGCAAAATCAATGCGTTGATAATCACTTCATTAAAACGAAAATTTCAATCTCTTTCCTGAAAATTAAATTTCAGATTTATGAAACGTGTTTTCTTTTTTTAAATTATTTTTACAAAATTGTTGTTTCGCATTCTTCTTAAGCCTTTCTTCAACATTCAAGAGCTCTTTTATGTGGATCATCAATATTAAAATGTAGTACATGGTTTCGCTAGCTTCGATTCAGAGAGGAAAATGGAGGAGATAGAGCGCTCAGAAAGAGAAAAATCTATATTTCCATTAATTATACTAAATTAATGTAAAGTATTCTAAAAATGAAATCAGTCACATTTCAATTCCAAGTGCTTTTAAATTGTCGTCCTTTGTTTAGATTTATATACTCATTTATTAATTTTCGTTTCATTATACGTTTTTTTAAGTGTTGAAACTTGAATTCTCCCCTCAGTCGCAATAAGGAAATTAAAAGAAAACAATAAAACAATAATCCACATTTTCATTATTTCCGAGGCTGTATATACTTTCTTAATTTTTAGTTTTTTTTTCCTTTAATATTTATACAAAAAATTTTCTCTCAGCATGTCAATTTGCATGTGGTATTAAACTTTTTCATGGTTTTATTATCATCCCACATTTATATGCTAATTCGGTATCGTTGAAAAGGGGTAAAGAATGTTGGCATTGCTGTTGTTGCATTTTTCTTCCCGCGTTTGTGTAACGTTAAAAAAATTTTTTTTTCTTGCTTTTCTTCATAAAGAAACCCAAAACAGATTCTTTTCCGAATCGTTGATTTTTAATTTTCTCATCGGCAACGGGAAAAAAAAAAAAACAACAAGCGATAGATCTTCATCTCTGTTCGGGAGCCTGCAAGGTTTTGAATGACCGAAATTTTTCGTCGTGTAATTAGTCGCCACGACGGAACTAGACGACTCATTTCCGGGCCGATTTAAAGCGAGGAGCATTTTCGCGGGCGACCTTTTCCAAAGAAAGGTTAAGGGGCAAGATTCCCGCAGACGGCGAAAAAAAAGTGTTTCCTCCCTCACATCACGTTCGCTTAGAATTTCGACAATTATGAAGTCACTGGACACGATTTTTACCAGTGGAAATTAATTTTCATAAACGAGATAAACACATTTAAAAACAAATTCAGAATAAAAAAAGGATTCATTTATCGCGATGGAATCGTTGTATTTGCTCAGATTTTTTTTCGGGGGCTTTTGAATTTTTTTTTTTTTTTTTTTTTAACGGTTTTCATATCTATTTTTCTCTTCATGCAAAATCTCCTTTATCGCACCTGAGTGCTCTTGACGGGTTGACAAAGCCACTCGACTCATGAAAGTTCTTATTCATCTCCCTTTCTGTCACTTGTCAGATTTGCGATTCTGTAATACCTGTGCACTCATAATCGATATTGCAGTTTAAAACTTTACAAAATTGATACTAAATCAACATGATCGCGAAAACTCATTATTAATATCAGGAGAGCATTAACATGGCAGGCTTAAATTATTTTTTTTCTTTAGAAGCCAAAAGGATTTGTATATTTTTGCATTTCGACATTCAAATTTGCTTCATATCTACGCGCAATTTTCTAACCCAGGCCTCTTTCTCATAAATGAACCATCGTTTTGTTTCAGAGATGGAATACCCCGAGAATGCGGGAGGTGGGAGCGGGGAAATTATAAAAATATATTAAAAGGAATGGAAAAACGTCTGGGTAGGAACACAAATTTTTAACTCCGATACGAGATCATGGCGAATACTGCCCATTTGGTTAGGCGTCAAAGTTCCCGGGACTTGCACAACCAAAGATCGATTGACCGCCTGGAAATGAGAGAAATCCGAGGTCGTCTGGTCGATTCCGTCGCTCCGAACGTTAACGCAAGCTACGGAGCCACGAACTTGGCCTACGAGGAAGCCAGCCCGAACGAGCAGCAAGTTCTGAAAGGAGGAATCATAACGGAAGAGGCGGAGAAGATCTTCAAGAGCGACTGCGACGACGAGCGGGAGTCGTGGGATAGCAAACTGACCTTCCTGTTGGCGACCGTCGGTTACGCTGTCGGACTCGGGAACGTCTGGCGCTTTCCGTACCTGGCGCAGAAAAACGGGGGCGGAGCCTTCCTGATACCCTACTTCGTCATGCTTGCCATAGAGGGAATACCCATTTTCTACCTGGAATTGGCGATCGGACAGAGGCTGAGGAAGGGAGCCATCGGGGTTTGGAATCAGGTATCTCCGTATCTCGGTGGAATAGGTATCAGCAGCGCGGTGGTGTCCTTTAACGTGGCTCTCTACTACAACACGATCATAGCGTGGTGTTTGCTTTACTTTTTACAAAGCTTCCAGGCCGAATTGCCTTGGTCAGAGTGTCCGAAAGTGTTCAGCAACGGAACTTACACTCTGGAACCTGAATGCGTGGTGAGTATACGGCTTGCTTTCAATCTGTCACACGATTAATTCGGCACTTCGGAATCGGAGTTTCGCGAGACAGGGCCTTGCCTGATTCGAATATAAAAAATTAAAATTAAGAGACATTTTTGGTAAATGTTTTGACTTTATGACTTTTGCCGCATCAGATTTAGATGAAAACCATAACTCCTTGAGATTCTTTGCCAACCTGGAAATGCGCTAGATTATAAAAAGATTAAGGTAGCAATTCGACAACAATTTTGCGTTCTTCCTCTTATTAGAAATTTTTTCGACCACTCCAAAGGCAGTGCGTAAATTGTTCTGCAGTGCTTCAGCAAGCATAATCCACCTTACGGACGTACTTGCTTTGAAGTATTTGCCACTCATTAGGCCTTGCCGATGTTGGACAATAAATCGCCCATCTTGATTAATACCATGTGAAATTCCCGAATGTTACGCAAATATTCGTGTCGCGACATTAAATCCATTTGGTGTGCTGACGGTCTAAAATTACGTCCTTGCAACTGTTCTGCCTGCCAAAATTGCAACTCGATTAATACAAAGCCCCCGATTTTCAGATCAGCGGCCCCACTCAGTACTTCTGGTATCGATCCACCTTGGGAGCTTCAGAGAGCATCAACTCGCCCGAAAGCTTCAACTGGAAAATCGGATTTTCCCTGGTAATGGCTTGGTGCTTGGTGTACGTCTGCATGATCAAAGGTATCGTTTCCTCCGGAAAGGTTGTGTACGTAACGGCAACCTTTCCATACATCGTACTCATCATATTCTTCTTCCGAGGAGTCACGCTGAAGGGAATGTCAGACGGATTGCGACATTTGTTCATGCCGAAGGTTTGTACCAGGTATTTTGTGTCTGTAGCATCGGCAATCCGGCGATTGCCGACATGCTCTTGATGAAAAATTTCGTCTCTCTTTATTCTCTGCTCAGAGAGGATATCGCAAAAGTTACATTTTCCGGAATCCGGAACTGTCCTGACCGTACACAAGAATATCTAACTCTGACAAAGGAGGAACGTTAAGACCATTCAAAATTTATTTATAGGTTTAAGTTCATTTCCGCTATCGAGGTCTAACTCAGATTCGCCGCGGGATTTTCCAACAGGTATAACGGAAGTCATGTGCTGTAGAAAATACTTTTTCGATATATATATATATAGATTCACTTTAATAGCATGTATTGTCACCCAAGCACGATTTCAGCACCACTGAATTTTTAAATATCACTGCACTAACTAACGATTTGTTCAGTATTCCACATTAAAGATGCATAAAAAAAAAAAATAAAAAATCTGTAGCTTTATCACGCCCAGACTACAGCAAAGTATTAAGATCAGGCATTAAGGAAATGAATTATTTTGCTAACCTTTACTAACCGTGCCTAGCTCCATTAAGGAAATCGTGTTCAATGTATTGAGAAGGCGAGGCAAACGCTGTAATTGTAGTTTATTTAAGGTCGTTCTATCCACAGAAATGGGAGACCATCGAGGTACCGGCGATTCTGGCGATCCTCCGCCTTGTTCGGAATTCGAGAGTTGATGCCATTTGATTGTTTCTCTTTCTTTTCAGTGGTACAGGATAGCGGATCCCGTTGTTTGGCTGGAAGCAGGAACCCAGATTTTCTTCTCCCTCGGTCTCGCTTTCGGCGGTCTGATAGCCTTCTCCTCATACAACCCGGTCAACAACAACTGCTACAAAGACGCCGTCATGGTGTCCCTCACGAACTGCTTCACGTCGATGTTCGCGGGCATCGTTGTGTTCTCCATTCTCGGCTTCAAAGCGACCATGACGTACGAGAAGTGCCTCAGCGACCGGAACGTCACCCTCCAACGACTGGACAACAGCAAAATGTTCAACGCCTCAAAATTCGAACCTTCGGACAACTCGATTTCCGTAACCTACGCCAACGGATCGATTGGACGCATTTTCATGCAGGAGTGCGACCTGGAAAAGGAACTGGAAAACGTAAGCACGGGTGCACTTCGATATTTAGGAGGGGGGCAGTAAATTTGCCCGAGGGATAAGCGTGCCGTAAGTCAAATATTACAAGTCATCTCGGTGAGATGCCGAACCGATCGATCACGACGGCTTTTCCTTTCCAGTGGCTCGGAAAAGGGAAATGAAATTTCAGATTAACCGCCGAAAAAGGTTCTGGAGCCTAACCTTTTAAAATGCTAAAAATGAAATTCGTCGATTTATTTCTTCACCCCTACGTGCTACATATAAATAAGCCCGCTTTCGTACAAGAATCAATTGATACAGAACGGCTGTGCAAGGGTGTTCCGAATCCAAATTTGCAACACCCTTCCTTTCCTTCTGGATCTTCAGCTTTCCGGGTGTAAAACCAGATCCGCGCGACTCATCTTTGAACGTGGAATTTTCAATTTCAGTCCGCATCAGGTACGGGCTTGGCATTCATAATCTTCACCGAAGCAATAAACCAGTTTCCCGGGGCTCAGTTTTGGTCCATCCTCTTCTTCCTCATGCTGTTCACGCTAGGCATAGATTCGCAGTTCGGGACACTGGAAGGCGTCGTCACCTCCATCGTAGACATGAAGCTTTTTCCAAATTTAAGGAAGGAAATCCTCACAGGTGGTATCTGCTTAACGTGTTGCCTTCTCTCCATGGTATTTGCCCACGGTGCCGGCAGTTACATTTTCGTGCTCTTCGACATGTTCAGCGGCAACTTTCCGCTGTTGATAATTGCTCTGTTCGAATGCTTTGGAGTTGCCTACGTTTACGGTTTGAAAAGGTAAGAAAAATCTTTTTTTTTTTTTTCTTTTCGAAAGAAAATGTTTCCTTTAATGTTATCGTTTCCTCAAGATTCGCCGACGACATAGAGCTAATGACGGGAAACAGGCCTGCGCTGTACTGGCTCATTTGCTGGAAGTATCTTAGCCCCTTCGCCATGTGTGCCATTCTCGTGGCAAGCGTTTTCGAAATTATAACCGAAGGAAGCGGATATCCGGCATGGATAGCTTCGGAAGGTATAACGGAACGTCAGCCGTGGCCGATATGGTGCATTGTGCTAATTGTGTTCCTCGTATCCGTTTCGGTTATATGGATACCCCTGGTAGCCATCTGCAGGTGAGTGAACGTGAGCGACGCGGTTTCCGATAAAGAAGTGGCAGAAGACGGAATATCAGTGAATTTTCTTTTCGTGCACTGGATAACGTAAAGTCACAATAATCGTATCGCCTCCCTTGGCTTTACTTCTTTCGATGTTTGTTATATGCCTCACATAATTAAGAACTTATACGTTACAGAGCGTTCGGCACAGTCATCATAGACGACAACGAAAAGGCCCGCTTTCCGGCGAACGAGCTCAAGGAATTTCACGGCGTAGTTTCGCACGAAGTGAGCCTCGCGGAGTCTCTGTTATTCTGCATACGGGAGGATGGTAGAGAAGGGATGTGCTGTCCGACTTATGGTTACAGAGACGAAGACGAAGAGGAGGAAGATGACGAGTCTTAGAAAGAAACATGAGACTGCCCATCTGTAGTTCTAATGCAACGCTCGGGTTTGCCCGACTCCGGTCCCGGCAACCTTTCCAAAATTTCATGTTGTTTTCCCTTGTTCAAAAAGGCAAATCCTTTTTTGGGATAGTTTTAAGGTTAACATTTTTTCATGTCATTTTTAACGTTTTCCACAATTACCTGAAAAAAAGAGTTTCTAAAAATTATATTTTAGAATAATTACTATTTGAAAAAGAAGTACTGATTTTTTTTTTTTTTCACATCGATCCGTTGTAATGTTGACTCCGATCAAGTACCATGAATGCATACAAATTTCGATCATCTTTCGCGAGTTTGGTCCGGATTCATAGGTAATTGTTGAGCGTTAAAGTCGGTGAGAAATCGTCAACCACAAGAATTTTTGAACTTTAAGAATGACAAATATTCATTTTGTTTTTGCGAGACAATAATACGACAATATAATATATAATTTAGTCTTTGTTTAGTCATAAGAAAAACTTACGATTTATATTATTAAAAAAAAAAAAAAAAAAAAAAGGTAAATTATTAGCAAATAGAAATGGAATAGATAGAATGATCTTTTAATATAGATATCGCGTTGTTTCAAGAGCTCTAAATATATTTTATCTTTCATTATTACTGATCGGGGAGCTTTCGAATTTTAACAAAAATTAATTTGACTGGTCTCCTTTTTTTCCCCGTCGAAAAATCTATAAAAACACCCGCATTTTTTGAAATGTTATATTTCTTTAACAATAGATTGATCATCTGTTCAATGAGCTCACCGATACAAACATGTTCCTCGAAAAAATATATTCATAGAACAAAAACAAAGAAACGAATTCGCGCAGGCTCAGACCTCTTTTTTAATGCAACATATCATTCCACAGAACACAATTTTCTGTTGCTCATTCATGAAGATTCAGATTTATGTCTGAAAATGATGTTATTCATCCATACATATCCTATAACATCCCATTCTCACTGTAATTATATCTAATGTGACTGATCTCTCAATAAATGTAAAAAAAAGTTACGTTATCTTTTATGTGTTTTAGATTTTAAGTCAGTTGTTATAAAGTTTTCAGTGTTTAATAATTGAGTAAATTAAAATACTCTGCACAAGAGACATTTTCTTGAGTGTTGTTTATAATGAATAAATTTTCTTTAAATAATTAATACATTTATAAAAAGAAATCGGTGTTTTAGCGTGAATCCAAATTTAAATGTTTCAAAGTAATAGCTTTACTTAAAAGATAAATATTAAACTATTTTATTACAACCTAATTCTAATTAATTAATGATAAAAGTACATGTAGAACCGATCAAAATAGCTACTGTTGTTCATTAAACGCTAATTATAAATAATTCAAACTCCTGAAGTTTAATCAGTGAACTTTAAGAGGATCAATAATATTATTTTAGGTTACTTAAATATATATTAGGGTTGTATATCGATAATGTGAATTACTATTGAAACGATTGTTTTGCATACTTAACTTTGCATCGAGTAACGAAAATAGTGAAAATTTTCAAAAATAAAAAAATCAAAGAGAGAATAAAAAAAAGGCATGAAACACTTTAAAGCGTCTCTTCATTATTGATTGATTTGAGAATTTCAATTTGGATTCCGAAATAAAAAATGTAGGTTCATATAACTGCACATACATATAGTATGTATATTAACCATTCTGAAGTTACAGATAGATTCACAAAAAATATATGCAAGTAAGAGAAAGATTGATATTCAATAGCGGGCAATTTAAAACAATATTTAGCGATAGGTTAAATAAAAATATTGTTATAACTAAATAATTAATCATAACTAAAAGGTACTGTTCCTTCCATAATATAGATCTTAAGAAGTGACAATAATATTAATTACTTAGCTAAAGAGTAACGTCACGGAAAAAAAAAAAGTTACTTCGTTTGTAAAGTTCTTTAATTTGTAATTTTTTGTGAACTTACCGAATAAGAAAATTATTTGCATATCACTTTAATGGTAATTTATAGCGAAAAAAAAAATAATATTTCTCGTTTAAGTCTTGTTTGAATTGTTAAGGGTATGAATTGGAAAACAGGTTGAAACTTTTCGAACAAAATTCGATCTTGCTAAAATCTTGCTGCAGGATGAGGAAGAAATTCGACTGAGTCGCATAAAACGTGGGCTTCAAAAGTCCCATAGCGTGCAGAGTCTAAATATGTGGCACCGGTTAACCTAACCGGAAGCAGGGCAGAAGTAATAAATGTCCTTTCAAGCATGTTACATCAACAAAAGGGAAGGAAATACCTGACGAAGTCTGTCCGATTTCATTTGCCGAAAATACTATCGCAGATCTAAGTCCGAAAGCAAAACTCTTATTATGGAAATTATCTATTTTCTCGTAATTATCATTTTTATACTGTTTTCAGTTCAAACGAATTATTGTTAAATTTTATTTGAACAAAAGCCATTGGTGAATAAGCAGGTAATTATTAAAAAAAAAAGAAAACACTTTTTATGGTTAAGCAAAATGTAAAACGCGTGTAATCTTGCTATCAGCCAAGCCGGACAAAGTTTAATGACGTCTTGGATTAATATATATCAAATTTTTTTATATTATACTTTCATACGTGGAATATCAAATGTTCAGCATGTGAGAGAAAACAGTTCTTACAAACGTGTATATCAATTACCGCCGATGCTTTGTCCAAGCTTATTGTTAGCTGATATGCAGGTAGATAAAGCATTTTATACATGTGTATTTATATATATATATATATATATAATGTATACATGTATATGTACAATTCACATAAATTATAGTTACATTAAATTTCTCTGATTAGATATGCATAAATAATAGATTTACATGTATGCATGTTTAGAAATACATATGAATTATAAATTTTCTGCCTTTTGACTCGATTATAATAATTTTGATTTTGTTAATATCTGTACCAAATATTTTTAATTGATCCGGGCCGAATTCAAGAAAGCATCCTTCGCACGCACTTCCTTCAATTGGTTCATCATGTTCAGGTGCCTTAATTTTTGTTTGTTTTGCTAAATTTCAGATTAAGCAATAATTTTCTCTCTCTCTCTCTCTTTTCTCTGCAGATACCGGTGTGACTCAGACAAAATCTGAAAACGCGAAAGCCTGTGACTTTGTTAGATGTTTCCTCGTTTTGTGTAAATGCGCCACTCGCTGAGAGGAAAGGCGAATCTTCCAAATGAGCAAGAAGCAAAACCCATTTCTCCCCTGCCTGATTTCACGAATCGCCGCCTTTTTGCACCCCCTTCCTTCCTTCCTTCGCCAGTGGCCGGCAAATGCATCTCGTACCCGCGTGGGTACTGCTGATTCGGAACCGTAACTTTTGCTATAAGAAATTTTTATGGGTTTTTCAGTGACGGCAGAAAATGAAGCCAAGATCCGATAATCGCAGTCCGCGCAACCGTCGTCGCTGAAACGCGATGAAAAAGTTGCGCAGACTTCAACGGAAAAAGGGAAAAAATAATTCTAAAGGCAGAAAAAAAGTAAAAAATGTCGATTGCTTATAACTCACATTGTATTTTATGTGTTCAATTTTGAAAACTAAGGATATTCGTATGATACTTGTATTGTAATTTTAAGTTATTCAAACAATAAAAAGTATGTAGAATATAACAATAAAACTTAGGTAATGTTAAGGAAAAAAAATAAATAAAAAAAAAAAAAATTAAGGAAAAGTGAAGCTTTGAAGCACATCATCAGCTCTTATTGAATGTCATCGAAATTTACACTCATGAAAGAAATAAGTACAATAAACACGGCATCGTGATTACTAATGCAAGGTATTTATTTCTTTTTAAAAGAAATCATAAAATCTCTAACTTTTGTAATTTCTTTATAGGTTTGATTTGAAAAATCAAATCTAAATTTCATGCGACATCCTTCTCGTTAAATACCAGGCATGTGCAATCGGGCTTTAAGTCAATTTTAATCGTTCCCATAAAACATAATTTTTAACTTTTTTTGTAATCATGAGTAATTCGGATTGTCAACTTGATAAAATATCCATTTTTTAACAAGAGTTCAGGATGCAAATTTTATTTCGTAACACCTTTCGGATTTCTTTAAAAGTAAAAATTAAACTTTCCGTCCCTTCAAACAACCGATTGACAAACGTTTCCCGTTTCTGGAAAATGTTCATAACATCGATTTGTTCCCTTGCGGAATTTACGAATTTTCACTGATTTTTTCGCTTTCCCGTGCCCGATCCGATTCAGAATTTCCGGCTGAACAATTATTTAACGAGGATGACACGTTATCGGAACAACTGGGATACTTTACTGGGAACAACAACTTTATTAAATGCTAAAGCGAATTATCCATGTTCGTTCCCGACTCTTTTCGCTAAATGACTAAAATCAACAAGGGAGGTTTATGGAAAAATCACAAGACATCTCTGAAATTTTTCGATTTCTAACTATTTATTGGCGATGACATATTTAAACAAGTTTCGCATGGAGTATCATTCGTGGGATATTCGAGTTATAAATGTTGATGTTCAAATCTGAAACTACCAGAAGCTGAGTTGCAAAAAGAACTTTAAACTCGTTTAAAACACATAGTCAATTTGGAGTAGTTTCGGCGTTTCTGCAGTTTCAGATATTTAAAATTATAAGTCAATAATATGAGGGAAGTATCATGTGAAGTGCCTATTATTTTGCAGACAACGAATATATACTTTTTCTTAAGTTAATCTGCAATTTATAAAGGCGGATAATCTTAAGTTTCTTAATTTTATTGCAATTTTCGTCTGAAGTTTTAAATTTTTAGATTAAAAAGATTTTCTAGCTATTTAATTTAAAATTTAAACGGTTTGGCGTGAGCCAATATGGTACTTCAAGCTATTCAAGCTTTTCAGCCGTAAAAAATTTAGAATTCGAAACTGTTGTTTCGCATCCTAATTTATTTTATCATTTTATTATTGAATAACTTGTAACTTTTCTCTTAACTTAAAATGTAAATCTAATACTCAAAATATATTACATCTTTTACAGTTTAAACTTCAAAATAAATAAAAAAAAACAAAATCATTGACGACCAACTTCCTCCATATTTTTGTCTTTTTTACAGTTTGTTGATAATATGTATATTCATATAAAGATCAATTCAATTAATAATATATAAGAAATTAATAAATCAAAATTTTCCAAATTTTATTTACGCATCTATTTCGTAGCTAATAAGAATTCAATCATCAAGTGCAATCGATGGTTGCGAATTAGATAAATCAATTAATAAATACAACATTAAATTTAATCGAATTAAAAAGCAGCAATAGTTTAATGAGACTATAACAAAAAATTATCAATTCTTCAACATCTTTGTATCTCTCTGAGCTGCAGTTTTGAAGAATTGACGGAAAACAATAATGGCTCAAAAATCATTTTCGTTAACAGTAACTTTTTCCAAAATAATTCTGTATTAAATAATTGAGGGGAGAGCAAGCAAAATCTACATTTGCATCACCGATGAACTCGCAGTGAGATCAGTCGCAAGGTTCGTCTTTAAAAACAATTTTTTTTATTTTTGTTTTAATCAGCTAATGCCGATAAATAAATCGTAAACAACAAAAACAAGTAAATAATAAAATATAAACAACTGCAGATAATTATTTCTTCTCTAAGTACTGACCAAGAAAATTTATTTGTATATTATCAAAACTAATAAGCATAGCATTTATTTTTAACTCTTTTAGTATAAAACTTTTTTAATTTACACCGATTACTCGAATCGAAGACACTTTCTGGCATTAAACTCACTTGCATTTTGCTTTTTGCAATTACATTTCAAAAGTGGTACAAAAGTTTCTAAATTCAGATCACAATCCACTAAAATTGTCGTGTTTTATCTTATGCGACTGATCCTATTATGACCAATAACAAAAAACATTTGATAATAAATCTTTTAAATAATTGCTAAAATAATACAAAAATTTAAATAATTAATATCAGAAAACCGCACTTACAAAGTAGTAATAATAGGTGTCGACTTACATTAAACTAAAAGTTAATTAAAAATTGATTTGGCTTATTTAATTGTTATTAAAATTAACACGGAATATACTAATTTATAATTTATTGACTTAAAAATCAAAATGGTTTCAAATTACTATACAATAACGACTGAATATCGATTTATTCTCTGTTGCGTGTAAAGGATAGAATTTTTTAACGAAAAGTCTGCGAAGGAAAAACATTAGTATTACGTGAAAATTAAATTACGAAGGTGCGTACGATGCTTCCCTCGAATTAGATGAAAAGGAGAATCGTTTTTTCCTGCCTTTTATACAATATTAAAAACAAATGAAATACAAGCTCTTTACAAATTTTTAGTGCATACTAATTTAGAGCAAAACTGAATTCATAAATCACTATAACTCTCGAACTGGAGATTTCAGTTTTTAATCACAGAATATCATTTTATGCGGCTGTTAAAACAAACATTTGCTTTATGTTACTATATTATATTATGGCACTTAAGTATTTTTAGAGATTTTTAAGTGAAATTCATTTAATTCAAAAATCTCTAAACCGGTATTTGAAAAAAATCTTGTAAAAATAATTCAAATTATGATGTATGTATGACAAAAAAGAAAAGTCGTAGAACAAGTAAAACTTCTGTTTTATATGAAAAAAAAAGAATTATACAATACCAATTAATTCTCATAAAACCGAGAATGAAATTCAGAAACTAAATCGTGCAACGAATAAGTTTGTATTAAAATCATAGATATGCTCGATTGTGTATTGTAAAAGCCAAGAAATCCGACACTTTTTCTATCGATAAATTAATAAATTGAAACGAAAATGTATCAGAAAGATAATTCACTTTCATATTGAGGGAGGCGTGAATTTCTTATAAAAGACTTTAAATAACTATTTTATTATTTTTTTCTGAAACAATTATTTTGTATTGATGTAGTGTAAAACAGCCGACAAACAAAACTGAATCGTAAATACTAAATACACTGAATATTCTTTATCCATGGTGATTTTTCTTTCAAAAATACAAAAAATCTACAAAGAAATCCATTTTTATTATATTAGAGTCTTGGCAAATATTTTGAGCGTTACCGACTAAAAACTTATAAACGCATTCATAAATTGCAAATAAAAACTAACAGTCAAAATATTGTTATTACAAATGTATGATATTATTTTTATGATCTGAAAATATAAACAAATTTATCTGTGTACTATATTTAATTTTTATTTTCAACCGTTAAAAAAAATAATTTCCAACAATTAAAATATTCCTTTGTTAATATTAATTTCTTATGGCTCAAATTTAGTGTTCTTTTAGAAGAAAAAATATCAAATTTACAAATCATAGTTCATTACACATCACATTATAAGTTGAAAACCTTGCACACGAATCACAACTCGCACTAAATATTTTTAATATAATAACTAAGAATTTGAAGTATTTCTAAGTAAAATAATCAGTACCCAATTTGAAATCAATGTTCCTCAGATTTATAACCATTTTTAAAGTTGTGATTAAGAACAATTCCTGAATATAAAAAGTTAAACTGAATCTGAAAATTTAATTTAATTAAAACAAAAAAAATCAAACATAATTTTCTGTAACATATTGTAATGATTTATTCTCAATCCTTTTTAAGTGTCTATCCTCCTAAATTAAATTTGCCATCGATTAATTATTGCAAAGACCAAAATTAAATATTCCTGTCAATAGCGTAATAGCAATTTTCAACAAACAGTTATAACTTGAAAAGAAAATCAATTTAATCTACATTTCATAAGATTACCAAACTTAAAATTTTTCATTATATCTTTCAGTGGGTAAAAGTTTTTAATTGATACGTATAAAATAAATTCTGGGCTTTTAGTAAAGCACAAAATTGTTTTCACATAAATGATCGAAAATACAGAACTTGAAAAATTATTGTGGGAAAAATATTTATAAAATTTATTATTTATAAAATAAAATTTTAATTTTTCCGATTTTATTTTCGAGAACTTAAGCATTTTTTGAAAGTTCAGAAAATTTTTTTTAAAAAGCACAATATAAGAACCAAAATTAAGAAGCACAAAGTGATGTAATAAGAACCAAAAATTTTAAATAAGAAGAAATGTATCTTTGTTTTAAATATATCTATAAAAAGAGGCAAGTAATCATTGCATACAATTTTAATCACAAAAGCGACGGTTCAAGTTATTTTTATAATAACGGGTAAAATATGAAAATTGCTCTCAACCGAAACATACTAAAAAATTAAATATAAATAAAACTGTTATGGCCTTATAAGACATTTTTCTTGCCCCTCTTCACCATCTTAAAATATTTTATTATAAATAAAGGCATTACGTGTTATTTTACAATTTTTTAAAATGGATACAGATGTGAATATGTGCGATTAACAGCGAATCAAAAAATTCAATTAATGGTAACTTTCAGGTTTGACAAGACTGTATTATATATCACGCAGTCCACTCATGTTAATGTAAATGTATATGTTACACATTACTTACGTTTATAAAATATTTACATAAAAACTTCATCGTGATCTAACTAAGCGTACCAAAAGATACAAAATTCGTTCATATGTATATTGTTTGTATTCATAATAGTAATATAAAATGGTTTATTGTAGAATAAACTGCCGAATGGATCAGATTGATTAAACCGTTGAAGCTTCAGAGCAACATGCAAGGCGAAACGGGCATTAATCTGGTCGATCAAAATATGTTAATCACCTGGATGCTCCGGACAACATCGGTTTACTTCAAACCATTTATCTATGCAGCTAGAAAAAGGATAAAAATTTCATATTTATTACATTTAAAATTTGAATGAGGATTAGAGAAAATTTTAAAAATTTCTTATAAAATGTTTTGATTCCATATTTTACTGTAAATAAGACTATAAGAAAAATATTTTTTAACTGGCCTTTCGATGCTCATAAAGCCAAAATTACTTTCCTTAGGAATAAACTAGAGGAAATGTGATAAATTTTAAACATCATGTCTGCAATAAATTTATGCAAGGCAAGAAATTTACTTTTTCAATACACTTTTCATATTAAAAAACAAAGTCTAAGATGATGTCGGTGACAAAATATGAAACGCAGTTGATCATTACCCTTTATGATATATACACAAACACGGCAGCCTTGCTATTGTGTCTCCTTGTGTTAAATCTTCCAAACATATAACGCATTCTCCTTTATCCTCGTTTAAAATGTCCTCTGTAAAAAAAAATTTAAATTCAATTATTAGCAAGGTGTCAAAGAATGAGAACAAAAATTGATTTTATAAGTTATTTATTTGAAATCTGAAATTTATCGTCGATGCCTGGTTTCTCACGTGCATCAACGCGACAGAAATCAGTCATGACATATTTTATAATATTCTATGGGGATATACCAGAATTAATAACGAATTAGTGATATACCAATTAGAGCTGCTGAGAAAGATATTTTCATTATGCACTCTGCAATTCCAAACAAATGAGAAATAATTAAATTTATATTCTGATTATTGTTTGTTTCAGGTTATGTATATCCTAATATAAATCCGATTGTCAATATTTTTTTGACAGTCTTAAACAATAAAAGCTCACCGTTGTAACTCAGGCGAGGTTTTGTCAGGCACATTACGAGATGACATTCGATGTCGTCCGGTAGAAGGAATTTGGCGCATATTGGGCATTTGATACCTGAAACAAGGAATTAAAAATTTTAAAACGAACCAGTATTATTGAACAGATCAAAAATAAGTTAGCCAGCAGGATATCATTCGCCAATTGAATTTCGGTACATTCCAATCCATACACTTGTAACATAATAATTTTTAGTTTTAAATCATCACGGCGCTGTTTTTTTTCTTTTTTTGTATTAAACGATCCCTGAATACAAACATTTAAGACATCTTTATATATTCATATTAAAAAATTATTCACTTCGAAGAGCACCAAAACAAAGAAATTCTCAACTAGTGAAAAAGTTGGTAAAGTGAAACAACCATCACTCACCATAAGTAATTCTCCTTCCATTTCCATCGACAGAGCCTAAAGCATTTTCCAAAGGATCAGATACATCGGGTACGCATGACCGGATAATAATTCCCATATCATTTTTATTAAAAATCTAGCTATCTTTTCTTCTGTAATTTTGTTATATCTCCTTTTAATATATAATTTAAATGACAAACAATAAAATAAATCCTTCAAATTGCATAAGTTCGAATGAAAACAGGAGGCTGATATCTTTTTCACATTCGCAATGGGCAAATTTTTCACTTTTCTAACACTTAGGATGTGTGAGTAAAAAATTTATAAAGCTGATTCTTGTGAAGATTTATCGCTAAGATTTGAAAAAAAATTAAGTTTGCTTTTAAATTTCATTTTGTGAACGCTTCTTGCTTAAAAACAAAAAATTTCTGCATTAAATATTTGACAAAAAATTGAGATGACTATGAAAAAGAAAATCTTTTAAATATTAGTAATCCCTCTTGTTCTGGACGTTGAACTGCATATGATTTGCGTTCTTTTGGTTTTTAAGTAACTGCTATACGATTTGTAATTATTATGTTTATTTAGAGAGCTTTTGAAAAAAACCAAAAAAACACACTTAATATTTCCATATGATAAATGATAAAATTTTTGCGAAAAAAGAAACTACAAGAATAAGCATAACAATTCAGTTTCAGTATCTTCTTCGGTTAACTTGGCAAATTCTGCGACATTTTTGAAGATATATTTTAATTTTCACAATGCGCCATTCTTTAAAATTATTTTTGTCTACCTAAAGCACGAAAAGGGGATAACGACTAATATGATTATTCCTTTCGTCAGAAGCAGCCCGCCAAGTTATGTTGAATTTTCTAACAATTTTCGGAATTATTTTCTTCAACATCGCAAGCAATCAATCTTCCTCAGTGTTTACAAATATTTCTAAACAGTTGTTAAATCAGTGTTTGGACTGAATTTATGATATGTAATAAATAAACGGAAGGAGAAGCAAGTTAAAACAAACATGAAAACTTATTTCTGGTCATATTGATAAATGTTCGCAAAAATAAATAATATAAAACATTTTGATGAGCAAAAACAAAAACTTTTACATTTTGAATATATTTATTCTGCGATGAGATTTAATCAACTTCTGTTCAATTTTTTATAAAATTTTACTGTATCAATATTTACAATACTTTTTCCACTGAATATAGTAAAATATTATTTAAACCTCTTGTATATATCTAATATATAGTCCTTAGTATCTATTTTGCAGGAAATAAAACTAATTCGTTGTCAAGTTCATATTATTCAATTCTTTCGAAAAATATGTATTGCCTGATATTATACCATAAATCCGAACATTTTTTTATAATTTATCAAAATCTTGGAACTTGCAAAATTGTGTTTTAACTTTGAAAAAAAGGAACATTTAAAATGATATTAAACATTATGTTTCTTTTTTGATAACATTTGTAATCTAAAATATATAAGATAGTAGTAGATCACTCAGTGCCTAGAATACATAAGACACATTAACATATACTTTCTTTGTAATATATCGTTTGAATTGCAACTTCTTATTGTTATTATAAAATAAGTCCAATCAATGGATTTATTCATCGCATTAAAATTATGGTAAATTATTTTTAGATCTGAAGCATGAATCCACTGAAGTTTACAATATAAGTACACAAAAGTTAAATATGTAACATTAATAATTAATTATCAATTTTTATTTAGTAAGCAATTCACTTCTTGTTGTTGTTTTTGTAATATCCTATAATTTATATTAGATAATTATGAATAATATATGTTTGACAATTTTCCAGCATTCAAGAACAGAATTTAAAATTATATAAATCACATTAACATTCACGACAAATTTATAATTTAATTTATACAAATTTAAAGTAAATTTTTTTCAATTTCCCACTATTAAAATTCTAGTTTTAATTTTTAAAATCTCAATTTTCCTAATTCTTAAAATGCCTGCCCTCTCGAAATGCAATATTTTCGTAGATAGTAATCAAACAAATATGGGAAACCGCTTCTTGGATAAAGAGTATAAATTTAATGGTAATTATATTTTACAAAAATAAGAATTTAAAATTGTATTATAAACAATTGTACTGTTTATTGTGGATAAAAAAACTAGCTATTATATAAAGCCTTCCAGTAGATATTCAGAAAAGCAAAAATTATAATCATTATATATAATTGTTATTAGTATACATTAAAAGTTATGTATTTTAAAATGAGCCAATTTCGGTTAACATTCAATTAAATTAAGGTAAAATAAACCTGATAAAAGAAAAATAAAATTCCCTTTTGGAAAAGAAATTTTAAAACTTAAATTTTCTGGTTTTCATAATAAAGTAAAAAAAAAAAATATCTTTGTATGCCAATATATTGTATTATATACTGCCCAAAAAAAACAAAAGTCTAAATTCAGACTTGAAAACATTTAATGAAAATAAAAAAATTGGTTAAATGATTGAAATATGAACGGTATTATTATAGCAAACGGTTAATTTATAGGCAATACAGGGAAAATTAATTTTTTTATTATTTAAAATAATATATATAATTTCTATTACGTATAATATTTTTATTTGCTTTAATTGAGATATTAATAGATTCCCAGGAAATGAAAATGTCAGAGTGTACAGAATTTAAAGCTCAAAAAAATAATCTCTTGTAATTGATAAATTAATTTTATTTCCTACATTGGGTTAGACATTTGGACAACTTATATTTGAAGACAAAATGAACCATTTGATCCCAAACCGGAATTTTTCAGTGAGTGTAATAAATAGATATGCGATTGAATAAATCATTTAAAGAATTTTAATTTTAACAAAATCTTTTTATTAAAACATTTTTACTTTTGTACGAACATATGTTCAAATTGAGTTTCAACCAAAACATGACAGATTCATAGATCCAATAAAAAAAACTTTTTTCATATTCAAATATTTTTAACAAATTATGTATAAAAATAATGAACATCACAAATAAAAACTACTAAATTTTAAACCTTACTTTAAAAAATTACTGTAGAATATAAATTTTAAAACTGAATTAAAAATAATTGTTACATCAAATTTTTAAAACTAAAATTTTATTTTACAGATCTTTCTACTTTCATAAATTTTACCATCTCTAAACCCAAACTGAAATTATTTAACCTATGCATATGTTAAAATCAAAAGAAATGCATATGCTAAACCAAAAAGAAAAGATAAGAGTTTAAACTTTTTCCAATTGAGTACTATTTATTATAATTGTATAATTAATTTTTTCTAGAATAAAGGAATCAAATTTAAATATTATCTGATTAATAACAAAGTCGAGTTAATGTAACTATAACAATGGATGAAAGCTACTGAGAAACTTATAGAAAATGCAAGTAATTATATCAGTTTCCGACAAAGGGATAATACCAGTTTTTGAAAAATATTCAGGGCATAAAATTTTAATTCAAAAAGTTCATTGCTTCGAAGTGGCTCATTACTTCATTTAAAAAGCAAGAAATCCAAGTTTAATAAAAAATTTTATATTGAAGAAATTAAAGTAGAATTGTTTCTCATTTCAATCAAATTAGTAATATTAGGGAGGAATTTAAAAATTCTCATTGTTAAATAATATGATTTAATTTAACCGTTAGCATTTAAAAATGTAAAAAAAATAAAAATAAAAATTTTAAAATTTAAATTTCAAATCTTTGAAAAATTTTGCTTCTTATTAATTCAGAATTTCAGTTATTTGTAAAAGGTATCTAGTAATGTAATGATAATGAATATGTTGATGTGTAGATGTAGTAGATAAATGTAAAAGATCTAATAGATGTAATGATGTGTAAGAGATAAATATGATTCAAGCATTCTAATTTAAAAGCATGGGACGCTCAAATTTCCTTTATTAAGACACATTAAAAACAATTTACAAAAGTAAATTAAAATACTACCTACTTCTTTTCAACTGGCAGGAATGACAGTCAAAATTTAAAGAAGATATTGATTTCAGATGTACGGGAATACTCGGTCTATTTCTATTCTTTTCTCATTTAGAAAATTTGATGTTCCTCATTTGTATCTGAATCCAATTTTTGAAAATTATTTCGTTTACATTTCAATGGGAACTGCGGAATTAAAATTTTATGTTATTTTAATTCTGTTATCATCGGATAAAATACTTTTCTGGTTGGTCATGTAAAAGTCTCTTACAGTCTCTCCAATTCCCTAAAATGGTTAGTTTTAAATTTTTCTTCACAAACAATATCATTAGTTGAATTAGGGAATATCTATGCCGAAAAAATAAAAAATATCACAACTGTGGAATATTATTTGAGAGATCCTTTTTTTCGAATTGTAAACTTTAGATTTTAACCCGCTCAAAATTATGGTGTTAATTTGATTTTATCATTTACCTATGTTTTAGTGCACAGTATTGGTTGTGTGACATAAAATATCCCTCAAACAGAACACATATAAATTTTTTTTGAACAAAATAAACAATAATAACACATTTGGCGACTGAAAAAATTTATTATAAAATTTCCAAAATGTGAAACAAATATATAGCATTAACAATTAATATCTCATAAGAATAATTTGACAAAATTTGAATTAATATTTAAAGGACCATAGTCACGACACATTTAGTTATACTAGGTTATTATACATTAACCTCCACAGTTAGTTTTCGTAATAAAATTTGAATATTAAAAATTCAAAAAATTAGAATAATTATTAAGCTCATTATTTGCCCTAATACCAGACTGAGGGAAACCAATTGCTTTCAATATAATATTTCACCAAGGAAGTGAACATAAAAAAATCATTCCAGAACACGATTCACTTCGGCACGAAATAAAGCATTCTTTTTTCTATACAAAAATCGAACAGGTTCAAGACAGCAAAATGCAATTCGGAAAGGGTAATCCGAGAATATCATGCGCATATTCCTTTTTCCCCCTCCGATCCTTATGTAACCCTATCACAAAAGCGGTGGAAGTGGCTTTTACGGAGTGTAATTTTTAAGCGAGAATCGATTTTATTAAACTGGATACAAATTCTTTTTTCCAATTCTGAACAAGTCACTGAAATCAAATGAATGTAGAAACAAAAAATATCATTAGTAATGCAGCTACGTAGAGCAATCAATAAATTATATTTAATGGCAATTTGCTAGACATCCCGATTAGAATTTTGTTTCATCATTATTTTATCATAATTAGATTTATTTAATGAATAATAAAATTTTACCAAATATTGGAAAATCATTTAAAGAAAAATTTAAAAAATTGACTATGTAAATGAAATTAAAATTAGAAAATATTAAGGATACACAAAAAATATTAAGTCAACAAGAATTCAAACAAAAATATGAAAACTAATTGCTTATATGAAAATAGGAAATAGAGTTGTAAATCCTCGTTAATAAAGAAATAGAGTAATAGTTCAAAAATTAATATTCAAAGTAGTTTATTATTGTAATTTCTTAGCTACTATAAAATAAAATAATCATTATAATCATACACGAAATAAAAAGCTGATATAACTTGTCTTTTAAAAGTTCGATTTCATTTTGCATTTTAAACAAATTATAAAAAGCTCAAAGTTTTACGAACTTGCTTTTAATCAATTTCCGGAAAATATTCAGATTCATATGTTAGGTTAATTAAAATTTTTCTACAAATGAAGGTACAATAAATCTGCTCTAGCTGATGCAGCTCCAGTATAAGTTCGAAGTAAAACAGAATGATGTCAAGAAAAATCAAACAATCATTAAATGTATATATTAAATATATATATAATGAATACTTCATTTTATTTTCACCATCATAGATATCATTTTTCAATGAAATATAATGAAAGTAACTTTTGTAAGAAAACTATATGCAAAACACGGACAAAAAAGTCGTGGAATGAATCGTACACAATAATGAGATGGCAACATCCACTTGTAGGAGCCCTGTTTCTGCGCAAGCAATAGTTGTTAATACATGAATTTATAAAGAGTGAACAATCAAAATAGATAGTGAAAAAAATGAACAGTTCTCTATAAGACGAGAGAGGACATGCATGTAAGAATTACATATATTAATATATGTTGTGACTGAGGAAGAAAAGAGAATCAGGATGATGACAAAGGGCTGTCCTCAAATTTTTGACATTCTAAAAACAATAAAGGGCAATGAAAAACAATTTGAATCCAATGACATTAAAACATCATTCTGTTTTATTTCGAACTTATACTGGAGCTGTATCAGCTAGAGCAGATTTATTGTACCTTCATTTGTAAAAAAATTTTAATTAACCTAACATATGAATCTGAATATTTTCCGGAAATTGATTAAAAGCAAGTTCGTAAAACTTTAAGCTTTTTATAATTTGTTTAAAATGCAAAATGAAATCGAACTTTTAAGAGACAAATGATATTAGCTTTTCACTTAAATCACCGAAATCTCGACTGAAACCTTATAATCTGAACATTCTTAAAAATAATTCTGTCATTTCGTAATTTAATTTATTCCGCTTTTTTAAAATTAGAAAAAAGTTTTATTTAAATTCGTAGGTAACGAAAAAAAGATAGACGAAATATAAAGCGAGAAATTCGATATAAAATTCTTTACAATTTATAATTTCATACTTTTAGCAACAAGCTTTTAATTTTTTTCATATTCTGACGCTGCAAATATACCATTCAAAATAGTTATTCTTCCAGGAATATATATGTTTTTAAACAGAATCTTTACACATAAGAGAAATCTTTAGTCATGAATACTTGTCAAAAAATATCTATATATTTTTACAGTAAAAAATTGTAATTAAACATACAATAAATTTTAATTATGATGGAGGAATAATGGTTTAATGTTAAGTTTTCTGTTTAATTCTAATTTTAAGGCAAAGATGCGAGCTACACTAAAAGAGATGCGTAAATTGAACCCGTCAAGAATATTCAAACTCAATTTTGAAAAGTCAAGCAGTGATAGCTCCAGACTCCACATAAAAATTTTTTCTGGCTAGATTTAAAAAAAATATTTTACATTTTGCAACTCTTGTACCTAAATATTAGAAAACTTAATGCATACGGACTTGAAACATAATGTTATTATTCATTTTAAATAATTTTTTTGACTATCTTCTTCCAATTTTATAAAATTTCCTTAAAGACTAATTAAGAATTTTACTGCCAATATATAAATAGCATGATGCATTTTAAATTGTCCTGTGTCCTCAATCCTGATATACATTATTAATCAACCGTTAAATCATTATACTTAACATATTATATTAAAAGTAGGAATTCATTCATAAATGATGAATATCCATTGCTAGATACTAATTTATTCCAAATGATAAAATTAAATAATGACAATCTTATACAATTTTAAAATATATTTCCAAAGAAATTATAGTAGTAAATATTTTCATAATATATTTAATTTAAAAATGATATCATTTTAATCATAATATAAATCGCTGGAAAAAATTCCTGAAAAATTTACAGGTCATTCAAATTTGTAATGTAACATAAGAACTGAGACAAGACGGCCACATGACTATTTTGATTCTAAGTATAAAAAAGTTCAATTCGGCTAAAATGAAAAAATCATGAATTTTAAACTGTTCATGACATAAATTTCTTTTATATTTATAAAACTTCGGTTTCCTTCTAAACGAAAGTTTTTAATGAGAGATTGTGGATAAAAATCAGGCTTACAATGTTCATTTTTATGCCTATCGTAGTTATTTACTCTTATGGTTTAATTATTCATTCAGTTTTGCATAACATAAAATTTAGTGTAACATTTACAGATGATCAATTTAAAAAAAATTTTTTGTTCATCTTGTAAAAAATTGAGAAACCACCGAAAACTACTCGTCACCGGATTAAGGTTATCGGGATAAATTTAATAATTTCCCTAAAATTGCTTGATAAATATTTAAATATTATATTTTCATATCTTACCTATAACAGTTTTAAAAATATGAACATAGTGTGAATTACCTAATGAATAATGAAAATGTGAATAACCTAAATGAATAATGAATATGATTCTTATTGCATTTGAATTCTGAAAAGTTTGAATTCGACTTTATTTATTCATATATTATTTATTACTTAATAATATAAAATTTAAAACATGCACAACCAAGACTAAAATAGCGTAGTAGATGAGTATAAAGTAACAAGAGATAAATATTTTCAATTCAAATTCAATATTTTGAATGTATCTAAAAAATATTTCATATTTCATATATTGCATCATATAATATATTCGAATCCTTTATCTATGAAATCATCACGCTCAAGATTTATATGTTGAAAAAATTTTATCTCAAAAAATTCCAAATAATAAAAATTTTATTTACTTATTCTCATTAGTAATATAAATATCCTCTCGAAGTATAGTTAAAGCGCATCTTAAGAATGAAAGGTTTAATTCAAATTATATAAAAGGTAAGGAAAAGCTTTTCAGAAAATACAAACAAAATCTTAAGCACTATTAAAGATAGAATAAATAGAAATGTAGTAAGTAGAATGTAAACATTATTTTGAAAATCAATTTGAAATCGATGCTCAAAAACTTTTCATTCAACTTCCAATATTTTCGCCCCTTTTTAAAGATACAATAATTTTAAGTTATTTTTGGAAAATGGAAGTATAAATTTTTTATATTCATATGATCTTAATTAAATTTTAACAAGGCCATAATGCCACTATAATATTTATATGTAAAGACAAAAGTATAATGTCAAATAAATCTTAAATATTTATTAAGCTTTATAAAAATAATGAATAAAAATTCAGAATTGTTCTAAAGAAAAACTTACTGAATAAAATTTACTTTAATTAAAACAAAAAAAATTTTCAGTTCATGTCAAACTAGTATGAAATTATCGTATTTTCATAAAGAACTAGATTTTACCTTTTATTAATTATAATAATTAATCTTAAGATATAATATTATTAAATAACCCTATCAAATGCATAAATTGAATTATAACGCGCTAAATAAAATAAAAGATAAGAGCCCTATTGATTAAAAAGATCAATTGTATATATTAAAATTTTCTTTTGCCACACAAAAATGAGGATATTCCTAGATTTTACTTAACTGAATTAGAATTGAATCTGTAAAGGTCAAAAGATCCGGCCGATTGAGGATGTTAAAAATTCCCCCAGATTTTCTAGGTAAAAAAAAAAAAAAAAGAAAGAAAGAAAGAAAGAAGAAGAAGAAGAAGAAGAAGATTCAAGCTGATGTTTGAATACGATTTGAATATCTGTTTTCCGCCCAAAAGGAAAAAAAAGAATTATTTTCTACTAAAAATACATGTATATTCGTCAGTGGCAGACAAGCTAAATGGAGATGTCATAAAGCAAGTAATTCTTTAAGTAGCAATTAAGAATTTATTAATAATCACAATTACGGATAAAAAAATTAATTTCTTTAGAATCACATCAATATGTGATATCAAGACATTTTTCATACGCGTATTTTCGAAGGATTAACAGGGATGAAATCATCCAGCTAATTAGTCGTTTGTATAACTAATCTTATGGCGTGACCATTCAAAGATTCAACGTTTGCCAGACAAAACTTCGGAAGGTCACTTCAAATTCTTAATTATTTTATAGAGCATAAGAAAAACTGAAGAGAACTGTGGAAGAAAACAACATTACAAGCGCAAGTTTATCGTCTACTTTCACGTAGCATATGTAGTACAGTCCAATTTATTAAAATGACAAACTAAATTTTGTAATAAATTTTCTCCAAACTTATTGCATACGCCCTTACTATTATTATTATTATCAAGATAAGATGATGAGGCCACTTATGAGACTTAGTTTAATATGTGATTATTTTTAAATAATGAATTTCAGTAAAACTATAAGTTATGTGAAAATTATTTCAGGAATTTTTAAAATTAAATAATGTAATCACAATATCAATTAGAAATATAATCTAAAGAAAATAATTTGGAGATAAACAACATGAAGTCTAAATTTCGTTTTTCATTACATTTTTCAATGAAAAAAATTTAATTTTATTATATTTATCAGTCTTAATCATTTTAAATAAATTTAGTAAATAACTTAGATCAGTATTACTTGTAATAAAACATATTTCATCCACATTATAATCATATCTAATCATGTGATAAAAAATAAACAAAATACTGTTCATATTAAAAAGATTTTATAAAGAGAATAGAGCACTGCTCCTAAATTTCGATGAATTACTATAAAAGAATGTTCCAAAGAAAAAAGTTTTACTTCAAAACTACATTTAAATTAACTATTTAGATCAAAATAAAAAGATACTATCTATAAAATTCAATTAAATAGATTCTGAAGTAGCTTGCCACTTGTGTATAATATACAAAATTCTTTAAACTATAAGAGTATATGATTATTATTGTAATCATGGTATTTTATCCTTCAAATAATTTTATTAAAAATCATATTGCAGAAATATCATGATCATAAATATTAAGATGAGAAAATATATTATTGTAGTAATTTAATATGAGATGAATACCATCTAAAATAATTTTCATTCAAAACTATTCAAGTTCTTAACATAAAATTGTATTCATTGTATCGAGAAACTTAATGTGTGATTGAATTTGGTTTCAAAATCAAAATTAATATTATTATTTTAAGCGATTATTTTTTTATAAGTTTTTAAAAACTTTTGTCTGAGGAATGACAAATCAATAAATTTTATTTCAAATACCACTCACGTTTTGCGACAATTCCAATATTTCTTAAAATCACGATTAAATATTCTGTTCAATATGAATGTTAAAATTTGTCTTTAAAATATCATGCCATGTAAATATCTTGAACTCAAGATTTTATTACTACTTTAATTTTTGTAAAATTAATTAAATCCGATTATTAATATGGCTTTAAAAACTAAAATTAAAACTGAAAAAGATAACAAAAAATATAACCTGGCATCTGCTAGGATAATTTATTAAATCGACAAAAACCAACTTCCATTTTCTACAAACATAACATAATTTAACAATATTATACTTAATTCTGGAAGTAAAATAAATATTCACTAGCAAAACTCTAATTTTTTTTTCCATATATAAATGCAATTTAAGTTTCTCTAAATTTTAACCAGCCGCACAACTGACATGGAATTACCTAATGTGTTTGAACCATTGAAGCTACATTCTGATGAGATGAATAGATAATGAAACTATTGCGTTTTATATTGTTTCTTAAGTGTAAAAATGTGATTTTAAATTCTAAAACATTGTGACATGATTAATTTATTTAATTTTGCAAAATAATAAATAATTTAAAATTTTGATTTTTTTTATCTAACAAAAGAAATTCTAGAACAACAAATGAAAATAAATTTTTTCAAATAACACATAAGTTAACCAAATATTATTCATGGATTCAGAATTTACTTAATGTAAATTCAAACCAAGATAAGAAACAATTTAATAAAATAGTGTTTTATTTGCAAACAAGTGTATGCTTGTTATAAAGGTTGAATGACCAAATGATATTAGCCTTTAATTTGATTAAACAATATAAAAATTAAACAAGATGTCTTGAAATTTTAAATGAAAATAAAACCTGAATTAAATAAAACACTGTGAATAAATTGAAAGATCTGGTAATCTTTCCAATGTACACAGCTTAAAAAATGATTCACATCTGTTTGTCTACACTTACAAAACAGTATCTTCTTTTGCTTGAAAGTAACATAATTAAAATAATATTTTAAATGAATATATTAATGAATCAAATATCTTCAATTAATTATTAATTTTTTAAAAAGATTAAATTCAATTTCAATGAAGCAAAATTATATTAACAAAGGTTTTATAGTTTTTTTATTCTTTGAAATGTAAATGAACAGTTTTTGAATGAAAAAATATATATTTAATTTTATAAAAAAAAATTTGTTCACAGTAAGGGAGGACAAATAAATAATGTAAAAATAAAATGTAAATCAGTTTTAAATTAAATTCATTCTGTAAATGAGAAAAATTATTAGGGTTCAAAATAATCTACATAATTAAGTCAATATGCCCTTTGGAATAACAAATAAGCATTTTAAAATTGAAAAGCATTTTAAGAAACAAATCAATTTCTTGTGATAAATCTAATAATGTTAAGAGCTTTTATTAATACATACTCCTTTGAACTGCATGAAAACATTATAACTATTCATTTTAATTTACATCTAACAATATATTGTCTCATTCAATTGAAAAGGCTCTGAGAAACCACATTGCATTTTAAATTAATCTTCATAAGCTACTTTTTAATTAGAAAATGCTGAATTAATTTTGTGCAACTGAAATTTATAGTAATATTCAGCTAATGCAGACAATATTATAAACAAAATTAATTCAGCTGAAACTGAAAGAACTGAACTTAACAAAAATTAAAATTATTTAAAGATATGAAACTTACCATTTAAAGTCCAAATATGAGAAGGTAAAGAATGAGCTGCATAGACTCGGCCCAGGCTTAAATTAGCTGCTAAAGGGCTATCGAGAACATGATCATCTGGGGAGCTACTATCAGTTTCTGGTGATTCAGATATATCATATGTCCGAATAGTATTCGTATTTGGTATCCCAATTGCTTCATGGCTAGAATGACTATCGGGTACACTTGACAAAGATCTGGCGCGTTGTCTATCACTTGAAACGACAGTATTAGGTATTTCGCGCAAAAGACTGAAACCTGTACCACCGACTACCTCAGAGCTACTGCTTGTAGAAAATGTTCGAGCCCTTGGACCATTGCTTTCACCATTTTGGGTACTTGATTTGGCACCCATCACTGACTGCTTTGAATGCAATTACTGTAAACTAGTTGTAGAAAGTGTTATATATTTTTAGCAGGAGTCCTGCTAATCTATTAATAAAAATCATCTCACAAAATTTAACACAATAAACCACCCGCAATGATAGGCAGCCATTTTTACGAGATTTTCTCAATTCTGCTTTTAATCGTTTCCGGTTGGGAGCTCTGTAAATTCTATCAATTGTTGTCATAGTATTTTACAATTACTTAGTTGATATATAGCAATTAGCATGATTTATAATCTTTATAAAAAATTTATATATAACATAATTTTTTTACACAACGTTGTTTCTTGAAGGTTTCGTATAATGCAAATATCTTACGTTAATAAGAAATATACAGACGAAGTAACCTAACCTTTTTAAGAATGGCAGAAAATGAGGACGAGCTATATGTTTTAAAAGGTCTGAAAAATGAAGGAGGAGGTTTAATTGTTAAGAAAGAAGAAAATGACAATAATGGAACTTTTAAAGAGCCATCAAAATCTCTTTTTGGATTAGACAAACTTGCATTGCAACGCCGTAAAGATAGATTGGATTGCAGTGAAGCAAAAAAAAGAAAAACAGATTGTAATAATGATCACAAACAAAGCAGAAAAGACAGACAATATAGAAAAGTTCTGGATGAGACTCCTACTTATACAGGGGGTGTATCCCATGAGGCAAGACTTAGAGCAGAAGAGCGCTTAGAAAGGCATAAAGATAGAAAAGTCCATGTCTCATCTAAAGATAAAAGAAAAGAATATTCTGGTTGGAAGAGTCATTCACATGATTCTGAAAGATTTAAACATTCAGATTCAAAAAAGTATGATAGAAATGATAGAAGCCATAGATCATTTTCAAAGCATGGTTCTGATACACCAAAGTTCAGAGATGAACCACCAACACCATATTATCAGATCAGAAAGATGATATCAAGAACAGGTTGGGATGAAGACGATGTAAGTTCATTAAAAAAATCGTGTTGGGATTATCCAACCCCATCTAGAGATAATAGAAGTGAATGGTCTGAAAGAAAGATTAATAGATCAGAAAGAAGTAAAAGATATGATGACACTTCAAGACCAACACCTGCATTCAGATATAATTTTTGGGTCAAAGACCGAAAGAAAACTGGTGCTACACCAATGTTAGGAAATGGTAAGATATGAAAAAGTTTGAGATTTTAAAATGGCTTTAATATTAAAATATTAGTTTGAAATACAATGAATGTTTTGCAAATACATGTAATGATTGTCACAGTTTATTGTAGCCAAAATTAATTAAGTTTTTGCTATATTATAAAATTATCATGTTCTACACACTTTTAAAAATTTTCAAATAGATTATCTAATTTATTCCAGATAATATAATTTCAATAGATTTTTAAGGAAAAAAAAAATATGATCTTTTTCAAAGAATTACAATTTCTCTTGTGTAATTGAACAAAACATAAATGATTTGGTTTACTCCATGTTTTCCTTATCTTTATTCAATAAAATTTATATATATGAATCCTGTGCTTAGATATTATGAAATGAGTTCAATTTTTTATGTAAAATATTAGTATATATCAAAAATTTTAGGTAATGAATTAAAATGGGGTGAAAGCACTGAGGAAATTCAAGAATGGGAAGAAGAACAAAGACGTTTAGATCGAGAATGGTATGGCATGGATGAGGGTTACTCTGAGGAAAATAATCCATTTTCAAATGTATCACAAGAATACACTCAAAAGAAAGAAGAGCAACTTGAACAAAGAAAAAAGAAAAGAATATCAGCACAACAGAGACAAATAAATAAAGATAATGAACTGTGGGAAAGAAACAGGATGCTTACTAGTGGAGTGGTTCAGTCTATTCAGATTGATCAAGATTTTGATGAAGAAAATGATGCCCGAGTGCATTTATTGGTTCACAATATTGTACCTCCATTTCTAGATGGGCGAATTGTTTTTACAAAACAACCAGAGCCTGTTATACCTGTTAAGGTAGATAGCTTTCCCTTAGAAAATATTTTTCTATATTAAAAATAAATTATATGTACATTAATTTATTTAATTCAAAATTAAGTAATAATTGTTTAAAGTAGTTTGCAGTTTGTAAATTATTCATCTATTTGTTTTCTTATGATAGTATGAACTATATTCATATAGGTAATTTCTTTTTGTTGTTTTCTTTTTTATATTTGACCATTCTTTTTAGTTTATATATTTTGGTTTTTCTAGGATCCCACATCTGATATGGCCATGGTAGCACGTAAAGGTTCAGCTTTGGTAAGAGCTTATCGTGAACAAAAAGAACGGCGTAAAGCTCAAAAAAAGCATTGGGAACTAACCGGGACTGCACTTGGAAATATTCTTGGTATTCAGAAAAAGGAAGAAGCGGATGAAAGACAGAATTTGGAAAAAGATGAAACGGATTATAAAACCGATCATAAATTTGCTAAACACATGAAAGATAAATCGGAGGCATCCAGCGAATTCGCAAAGAAAAAATCAATTCTGCAACAACGGCAATATTTGCCCGTTTTCGCTGTTAGACAGGAATTATTAAACATTGTTAGGGAAAACAACATAGTCATAATTATAGGTATATCATTTGTAATTATTAATAAATATTGTAAATTTTAAGAATGGGAAAAACTTTTAAAAACACATTTTTTTTTATTTATAAATATATAATTTATTTTACGTATATTTCAGTTATTAAATAATTTTGGCTTTATATCTGAAAAGAAATTATATTAGAGCGAACTACATAAAACTTTTTGTGATTTAACATTTTTTTGTTTAATTTAGGTGAAACTGGAAGTGGAAAAACCACGCAGCTGACGCAGTATCTTCACGAAGAAGGATACAGTAAATATGGCATGATTGGTTGCACACAACCGAGAAGAGTAGCTGCTATGTCCGTTGCTAAAAGAGTATCAGATGAAATGGGTACAACACTAGGCGAGGAAGTTGGATACGCTATTCGTTTTGAAGATTGTACAAGTGAGGTATAAATATATAACAAAATAATACTAATAAATAATATTTTTATTTTAAGTTTAGTTTAAGTATGTTCAAGCAGGAACTTTTTAGAGTTGAATGGTTTTAATTTTTGACTTTGACTGCATTTATTTACGCCTTTCCTTTGTGATTTATCGTTAATTAAATTTGAAATTCATGTTTTTGAAGAATTTTATAGATCATAAATTATATATCAAATAAAATTTATTAAAATGATTGCTTTCTTTTTTAGAAAACGGTCATTAAATATATGACTGATGGAATATTACTTCGGGAGTCACTCCGAGAATCCGATCTTGATAACTATAGTGCAATAATTATGGACGAAGCTCATGAAAGGTCCCTCAGCACTGATGTTTTATTTGGGTTGCTTAGAGAGATTGTTTCCCGCCGCCGAGATTTAAAGCTGATCGTTACTTCTGCTACAATGGATGCTGGAAAATTTTCTACTTTTTTCGGAAATGTTCCTAGCTTTACAATACCCGGACGGACGTTTCCTGTGGAGATATTTTTTAGCAAAAATTCGGTTGAGGATTACGTAGATGCAGCTGTAAAGCAGGCATTACAAATACATTTGCAACCAAGCTTAGGAGACATACTCGTCTTCATGCCCGGTCAAGAGGATATTGAAGTCACATGCGAAGTTTTGACAGAGAGATTAGGAGAAATAGACAATGCTCCTCAGCTCTCGGTTTTGCCAATTTATTCGCAGCTTCCGTCAGATTTACAAGCGAAAATTTTTCAAAAATCATCTGATGGTTTGCGAAAGTGCATTGTGGCAACAAATATAGCAGAAACATCTTTGACAGTTGACGGAATTATGTTCGTTATTGATTCTGGTTATTGCAAGCTTAAAGTATACAATCCGAAAATTGGAATGGACGCTCTACAAATTTATCCCATAAGCCAAGCAAATGCCAATCAAAGGTCTGGAAGGGCTGGAAGAACTGGCCCTGGCCATTGTTATAGGTTATATACCGAAAGACAATTTAAAGATGAATTGTTGGTGACAACTGTGCCTGAAATTCAGAGAACTAACCTAGCAAATACAGTATTACTTCTCAAATCTCTAGGTGTGCAAGATTTATTACAATTTCATTTTATGGATCCACCGCCCCAAGATAATATTCTAAATTCCTTATATCAGTTATGGATATTAGGGGCTTTGGATCATACAGGTAAAAAGTAAATCTTAATTATGGGAAATTCGTCTCTAAAAATTTTAAATTTTAAAGTAACATAAATATTTTAATAATTATATAAATACTTTTTTTGTATATTTTTAATTTCTAAAATCTTTCCGAAAAATGTTATCAGTGTATCAAAGGCAATTATTTGATATTGTCATTATTAGAGCTAAATAATCTAAATGAAAAACATCTTATTGATAAATTGTAGATGAACGAAAACATTTTTTAATTTTTAGTCAACGTAAAACTGAAAATTAACTTAAAATTTTTTGATAGGTACATTAACAACTCTAGGAAGACAAATGGCTGAGTTCCCTCTGGATCCACCCCAATGCCAGATGTTAATAGTCGCCTCTAGGATGAAATGCACAGCTGATATTCTTATTATAGTGTCTATGTTGTCAGTACCTAGCATTTTCTACAGACCTAAGGGTCGTGAAGATGAAGCAGATGCGGTTCGGGAAAAATTTCAAGTTCCTGAATCAGATCATTTGACATACCTTAACGTTTATAATCAGTGGAAACAGAATAGCTACTCATCGAATTGGTGTAATGAACATTTTATTCATGTTAAAGCGATGCGGAAAGTGAGAGAAGTACGTCAACAACTTAAAGATATATTAGAACAGCAAAAGATTGAAGTTGTATCATGCGGAATGGATTGGGATATTATAAGAAAATGTATTTGTTCTGCGTATTTCCATCAAGCTGCTAGACTGAAAGGCATTGGAGAATACGTTAATTGTAGAACTGGAATGCCTTGTCATTTACATCCAACATCAGCCCTTTTTGGTATGGGTTACACACCCGACTATGTTGTCTATCATGAATTAATAATGACGGCTAAGGTCAGTAAATACTACTTAGGCTAATTACAAATCATTTTGAATCAAATAAAACAATATTTTATTATTATATTTATTATAGGAATATATGCAATGCGTAACAGCGGTAGACGGTCACTGGCTGGCAGAGTTAGGGCCAATGTTCTTCTCCGTGAAAGAAACCGGAAGATCTGGACGCGATAAAAGAAAGCAGGCACTGGAACATCTTCACGAAATGGAGAGTCAAATGAAAATAGCTCAAGAAGAAATAAAAGCGAGAAAAGAAGAGGCAGAAAAGAGGGAATTAGCTGGCCAGAGGAAAACTGAAATTTTAACGCCAGGAATTAAGGAATCTCCCAGCGTTCGAAGAACACCATCTAGATTTGGATTAGGTTTATGAGATTGTTTAAAATCTCTGTTGTTAGGAGTCTAAAAAATATTTTCAATAACACCAGACACTTTATGATTGAAAACAAATACTAAAATAATATGGAGTAACAATCAATTACATGCTGAGAATTTTTGTCATAAAAAATTATATTTGGGCAATGGCAAAGGTTTAATATTCCTTCCATATTTAGATTACTTCATTATATCATTGCACATACATCTAATAAATTAATTTATCCCATCAAAAAATATATTAATTTTAATTTCATGTGAAAAATATTTTTACGTAATTTTGATAAAATGAAATGACAAAATTATAGTTGCCTTTAAAGAATTTTGTAATGAACTATATAGGTCTTTTTTTAAAGCAGTCATCATTTAATTAGTTTCTGTTAGTCTTCTCTGAAAAAATAAACACAATTTATGTAAGTTCACCACAGTTTACAATAACAATTTTTTGATCTGGAATCCCAGTCTTTGATCCATGTTTTTCTATTTTTTTAACAACATCCATCCCACTAAGAACATGACCAAAAACTACATGTTTATCATCTAGCCATTCTGTTTTGTTTGTACATATAAAAAATTGAGAACCATTGGTGTTTGGACCAGAATTAGCCATAGATAGAATCCCTGGACCTGTATGTTTAAGAATGAAATTTTCATCTTCAAATTTTCCCCCATAAATTGACCTACCTCCTGTACCATCGTGCTTAGTAAAATCTCCACCTTGACACATCTAAATTTATTAAGGTAAATAATAGTATAAAAATAACATTGATATTAAATGTTAACCATGAATTAAAAACCTTTAAGTATTAACCTTAAAATAATGTCTTTAACATTATTTAACAATTAAAATTTTCTAGGTTTTATACTTCTCATAATTAAATAGCTATACTTAAAAATTCTTATTGCCATATCAGTATGAATTTTTTTAAAAATTGAAAATTATTCTTCATATAGTCAACAAGGAATCTAAAACAAAAGGATACAAAATCAGGAATAATTCTGTGGAAAGTGCTTCCCTGAAAGCCAAATCCTTTTTCATGAGTACATAAACATCTAAAATTTTCTGCAGTTTTAGGAACTATATCAGATCTTAACATCATTATTATTCTCCCTCCCTTTTGATTTCCTATCTTGATATCGAAATAGACCTGTGGATTACGTTTAGCTTTTTTTGTTGGAGGTCCATCATTTTTATCACTGTCTTCACTATTCTTGACACCTGTTTCTTTTTCTAATGTTTTACCAGCATGTTCTCTTAACCAACTGTCTTCAGACCAAACAGGTTTTGTTGAACCTTCTTTAATTTTCTGTGGCTTTGCTAAATTGACACGAATTGTTCTACCAAATATTTCTGAATCATTCTAAAACAAAAAAAGTAATTAATTATGAACTTATAAAAAAATAAAAATAATTTACATATAAAATAACAAATGTCATGTTTACTCTGTAGTGTATTGTTAGAAACAAACATCAAATGTATATTTGTTTCTAAGATACAGGTGAACTTTATGTTCATCTTTATGTTAATAAAGAAACAAAATCACATAATTTGATAAAAATGTACCATATTATCAATTGCGGCTGCTGCATCTTCGGCATTTTCAAATTCGATGAAAGCAAATCCCCTGTGCTTCTCTGTTTCATAGTCTAAAGGCATTTGTATATCGACAATGTCACCAAAAGGAATAAAAGCAGCATTAAGAACACTTTCATCTACCTCTTCCGCTAGCCCACCTGAAATAATAAAATAATAATATATATTTACATTAAGTAATTTATCCTGGATCGAAAACTCAATACTAACATATAGTAGCCATTATGCAAATACCTGCATATATTGTTCGTTTTTGATTTGTCGTCATTTTTGTAATATAATCGCTGAAGAAAAAATTCAATTTTGATGTATTTGAAAATTTTTAGTACAACATTCCAAGATTTTTATATATTTCCAAATACATCGAAGTTATAATTTTTCTGCATATGAAACTGGAACAACCGCCAACTACATATGAGAAAGCCTAAAAGTTTTGCTATGTGAAATATACTGAATCAATATTTGCTAATATAAACATTCATGTGCTAAATAAATCTCTATTTTTTTATTTTAAATCGTTCACCGATGATACTTGTATTGTAAGGTTGATATAAATTATCGATATACTTGGAAATTAATATATATTTTCCATATATTTTCGCAAGGAAGACCGTCTCTGTTTTCAATGCATATTTAAAACCAAAATCATGGCAATCCATTTATATATGCCTACCTTGAAAAACTACGTGGGTTTAGCTCAAATTCTTAATCTAAAATTTCAACATATGCATAAGAATTATAACTTATTTTTATGATTTTGGAGATGTTTTTAAATTTTTGTAACAGTAATTTTTACTTTATTTAAAAATTAAAAATTTAGAACTATTTAATTTTTATTTTAAATTTCATTTTAAAACACAATAAAACATTAGTAATTATAAAAAGTACTGTACTTAAATGAAAAGAATAAGTAAAGGGTTTGAGAACAATTTAATAGAAAAAAAATGCAATAAGCACTTAAGGTAATTTATAGTAATAAAATATGAATCAATGTAACAGGTACAAATAAATATAAATTATATGTATAGAAAATTTAAATCCTCAATAAGTTTTTCTACTATAAATTTTTTATATGTTTTGGATTTTGCTCTGTAATTAAGATTTTTTTATTGAATTTACTACTTCTTTCTAGTTTCCTTTTCCCTAACTGAGGGGTTTTTTCTTCTGCTTTTGGTTCCTGAAATAAATAATTTAAAAAATTAGTATGTTATTTCAGTTAATTCAAAAAATTAAAGATTAAGTTTATTTTCCATTTAGAATTTTTTAACTGAATATATTTCCTCCTGCATTTAGTTTTTTTTTAGAATATGCCTGTGATGTTTTTTAATTAAGTTCATAAAATCTTATTCAGGAAAGAGAAATCTTGTAAATTCTTGCTAGATAATTATACAATATTATTTAACAAAATAAAATTATAATAAATGGTATTGATAACATCAAAACTTTTGAGGTACATAACTAAATGTTTTTAATTTTAAGTCACTCATTTAAATTATCTCTCACATGTTTAGTGCCTAGTATAAATTGTGCCCATAAAATTGATGAAAAAAGAAATCTTAGGTCATGGTTATTTTTTATCTTCTATAAAAAGTAAATATTTAAAGTAATTGCCAATATTATTCTTTATAAAATCTTTTCAGTGATATTGCAAATATCCTGGGACTGCAATTTAAATCAGAACATGTTTAATATTACTAAAATACCTTGTTATTTGAAGGTAAATCTTTGTTCTCAAACTTTGACCTTGGATAAAAAAATTGTTGCATTTTCTGAATAAGTTTATCTTTATTAATTGTGTATGAGTTGCATCTAAAAATTGAAATATTCATTATGTTAAAAACAATGAAAAAAAACCAAATTACGTTAATTCCACAGATTTTTAGAAGTTATAAATTATATATTTTCAGTTAATTGATTTTACCCTGATTGCAGGATTAATACTCCCCATTCTATCATTTCCTTCAGTACAATATGTAAAAATTCTTGGTGGCACGGAAGTCCAGATACTTTCTCCAATTTTCTAAAAGAGATTTCCCTTTTTGGGTCTCTGTTGCAAAAACTGAGTAATCTGCGTTGAATAGCTAATTTCTGAATTAAGTGGGAAAAATAAAGAAATTAATCATAAAAAATTTTGGAAAATTCCATACCCTTAATATAATTAAAAATATTTGCCTGCTGATCAGAAGCTCGTTCTAGATTTGTCATAATCTCATCGTGACAACTAAAATTTTTACCCACATTGTGGCATATCTGACAATAAAAGACATTTATTTGTACTAATTTATTGTCTAAACTTATTCCAAAGCAATTCTGAAAAATAAACTTTCCTCATTAATATTTGTTAAAATATACAGTCACTTTAAAAACAAAAATATTAAAAAACTTAACTGCATGCACCCAATAATTGCATCCTGAACATTGGTACATGACTGATGTTTTTACTTGAGATAAGCAAGGACACCTAACCATGCTAGATTGGGAACCTAAATAAATGAAAAGTGAGAAAATTAAAAAAAAATTAAAGATGATTTGTTACTTTAAGCTAATTATTAATCAGTCATAGTTTTGCATGATAGCAGAAAAGACTATCGCCTGAATTTCAGTCATCATAACTTATTGTTAAAAAAGTTCAAAATATTTATATGCTGAAAAAATTTATAATTTTTCATGTCATAAATTAGGTAGAATATGAGATAGAAAGAAGTTAAAAAGGTAGCAAAAATTTTCTCAAACGGAGATTTTGGTTTGCATGTCGATATGTTATTTAAACGAATTTTAAATTTCAAGATCGATACAAAAGCAAAGCAAAATGATATCATTATTTAGCCTTTCGTCATCTTTGCAACCATTAGAATCTTCAGCATTCAATTAACTCGGCAATTCAAGGATGAAGAAGATAAAATGCGGAGGAGTGGAACACTGAAAGCGAAAAAAAGAATATTGTTGATCTCAGTTGTAAATTGTAGAACAGCAGGCAAGTCAAATACTTTTTTTTCAGTTCTTAATGACTACTCTCACTTTTTTTTTTACCTAATATCTTTCATCCTTCGAATTGTCCAGTCATTGATGGTACTAATAGTTGAAAAATTGGCAAAACATTTGTATAATGACGCAATGCGTTTTTCGATTTCCATCCATACGGTTCTTAAAGTCCAAAAATTATTTGAATATACAAGTAAAAGATATGATTATTTCCGATTTATAAGATTATAATAGATCTTTATGCCAATTCTTCAGCTCCAGTTCTATCTTAAAATTTTTTTAAATTTTGCTTTAATAAATATGACAATCCAGACATTGCTGGAAAATTTTAAAGATAATAATTTTTGAGTACCTTCATCTGTACATTGAGAACTAATTTCTCCACTGTATTTATCATCTACAACTTTATTACTGATCTCGGAAAATGTGTCACTGTATACTAGAGCATCACAGCTATTTCGGTTTAGAATTAAATGTTTTTCCTTACATCCACTAAAAATCAATGAAGAATCCTTCCCTTGGTTTGGTTCGCTTAAATTCTTTAAACCAAAACGAAGTTTTCATTTAATTTGAGAACATTAATTACTTTGCAATAGGTAGAATTTCTGAAGAAAATGGTAAATATTTTAAGATTTGACTTTTATATATGAAAGACTTGTTTTACGAGGGATTTAAAAAACATATGCCTTTTATTGTTTACATTTTTCCCGTAATAATTTTTATAAATTATATTCCAAAAAAATATATGAAAATTTTTCTAGGTTTTTATGAAAAAGAATATAACCTTAGGCAGCCATTTTTCATCAATTAAGCAAGTTTTATTCACAAGCTCAATAGAATGATAATTTGTGATTATGGCACCAATTTCGATATTTTTTGTATTCTTCGCAAAAACAGGCATAATTGGACCACATGCCACAAATCCGAAGGGTTGATAATTATCAGGTGCATTTTTTTGATATGACAACTTCATACATACTGAAACTTCATTCGGCAGTTCTGAGCAAGATTTTGTAATTGTATAGCACATATGAAGAAACTGTACAATTTGAGACTCAATGTCAGAATCATTTTCCTTTGAATTCCTAAACAATAACACTTTTTAATTAGCTTTTTATTTCCATAATATTATCTAATGTATTTTTCATAAAATAATGCCAATTGCTTTGCTCTCTTTTATAACTGTTTTTTAAATAATTTTTTAAAATTGATAAATTACTTTTTATAGTTTAAAGATGTTAGGTCACAAAATTGTAAAACCAGCAAAATATTCACGTAAGCCAGTTTGTCTTAGCTGCCATATTTTTTAACTTGGTTGGAAATTTAAAATCTTTATTATTAAGTAACATCTCAGTATCTCGAAATTGTTGAAATATTTTTCTGTTCTTCATAATTTAGAAAGATAAAGGAGTAATAAATAACTTTAAAAAAAATTTAGTACCTAAAAGTATGTTCTTTGCTGTCCTTCAATGTCGTTGAAACACTTAACCAATCGCTTTTTGTATCATATCCAATACTTATGGTATAAAGTTCCAAGGTTAAATTTTTCCAGGTATCTTTTACTTCAAGCAATATGTTTTTCAACTGTAAACAATAAAAATTCCGATGATTTTTTAAAGTGGGAAGTAACAATTTTTATTTCGATAATAACAATATTTTCTATTTATTTACATATTTCTTTTTAATGGCATCAAAAGCTCCAGCAAGCCATTTTTGAATTCTCTGAGTACCTAAGTGTCCAGTATCCTGCTTTAGCGTTTTTAATGTCATTCCTTTAAAAATATTATTTTCAAATTCTGTGTTGGGAAGTAACTTTCTTAAATACAAAATGGTGGAAATCGATATATTGGTCAGATGTTCGATTAGGACATAAGAATCCAGCGGTGTGGAAATTGAAGAAAATAATTTATTCCTTGCCTGCAAAATCAATTTTAATTTAGGATTATTTATTAGATTAATAATTACATAAAATTTTTAATCTAGGAATTTTAAATTTTAAGATACTCCTTTGAAGAGCTACTTTTCCCTCTAAACTTTTTGGCGGTATATCGTTATTATACAATGTTATTTTTAATTTAGATTTACAACTTTTAAATTTAAGGTGACATTCAGATTAACAGCCATCGCATAATTTCAAGTATTTACATATCATAAGTTATTATGACTTAAAATAATTGATGCTTAAAAAAACAAAAATGCGAAATTTGGAATCCGATGTATCGTAAAGAAATAAAGACTCACTTCTTTGTTAATAATTTCGTGTTTGCAAATTAGTTGCGTCATTTTTTCAAGTAAAATGTATTTTTCTCTGAGTAAAATTTGGCAAATACCGTAAGAAAGCAAAAATTTAATCCTTGCTGATTTTCGTGTTATTAACGGTTATTTGCCTCTTGTCGACAAATTTCTCTTTCAAACGCATTCATAACTGACATAATCGACTACCTTTTGTTCCATTACCAACTTTAAAATCTTCAAATTTTATCAATTTTATTTTTAAATGTTTATATTTCATTTGAATAAAAAAATGTTGATAAAAATCCATTTATTTTCCTATTTAAAATATTAACATTACTTTTTCTTATACCACCATTCTCACATCTAAAAGAAAAAAATTTTTTTTAATATTTTGTTAAATAATTTTTAGCACTGTCAATTTTACACTATAAATTTTTCATTTACATATTCATTTCAATAAAAATTCATTGTTCTTCCCTTTTTCAAGAAGAATGATTATTCAACATAAAAATTTCTTAAAGACTACTACTTTATATATAATTTAAAAAGTAGAATGTGAAAGAATGTGGGAACATATTTTATTCGCTAAAAGAACAATATGAATCATAATAATTTATTCAAATAAATCTTCCAGAGGTTTTCCACAAAGAAGATTAGTTGCTTTATGCTATAAATAACAATTATAAACCCATTAAGATAATGGCAATCATATGGAGAAAAAATTTTAAGCAAAATATCTCATGTCTATGGTATTTAATTTTAGTTCCACGTCAATAATGGATAATAGGCAATGATGGGAGACATACGATGAATGAGTGGATTTTGGGAATATTAACAATTCTAAGTTCGTTGTTATTAATACTTTGTTTCGTTTCTATTGGTAGGTAAAGTATCTAGGCATTTAAAGCATTCCCTTTATATCAGAATTATAAATTTATGCCTAAAATTTTTCAATAAATAAACTTGAATTTTAAGTTTTCGAACGTTATGAAGCTCATATATATATCTACTACAATATAAAATTAGTAATTGTAATAAATACAGTAGTTGCAATGGTCAAGATTTTATTTTGTTTTCAATAATCTATTAGAATTAACAAAAATTAATATATTCATCTAAGTTTTTAAGTACAAAGATTCGAAATATCAAATGGAATGTTGACATATTTTGTGATATGCACTTTATCCAAAATTTTTTTTATTAATGATAAAAATCTAATTAATTTTTTAAATAAAATAATTGTAAATAAATGTTGTTTAAAAAGTGATAAAATTAAGTAATGTTTGATAACAAAATAAAATTTGACATTACATAAGTTAATGCATCAAAAAAATTAACATTTTTAAAAAAACATTAGGATATTTGTATTCCAAAAAAGTAATAATTTTTATATTTCTTTAAGTCTTGTACAAATTAAATTTAAGAAAAACCTCTGAATATATGTTGGACTTAAATGCTAATAACCAGAATTCACTATCTTAGAAAAATTTTATATTATGAGTGGCATTTTTTTAATCAGATTATAGCACAATTAAGTCTTTAAAGTATTAAGAATTTTTTGCTCATAATTTTTACTGCTACAGAAAAGTTTAAATTTATTTATCTTTTTAAATGTTTATTTATCTTTTATGTTTTATTATCTTTTTATGTATTTTATTATCTATTTTTATTTTATTATCTAATTTTATTTATCTTTTTATGTATGTTATATAAAATTTTTAATTTACACATTCATGCTTAATGTAAATAATTATAGTAGAATATTGATGACCAAATTTAAAGGTTTAATGGTTTAAAATTTACTATTGAATTTTAGCCTTTTTAGAGTAATTTTATGTTAAATTTAGTTTCATAAAAAATTAATAGTATCAATCTACAGTAAAAATATCCAATATTTACTGCAAGCTTTATTAGGTTATTAGTTTTGCTTTACACTGTGAATATTTTTAAAATTCAAATTACAATAAATGAATAAAAATGTCTATTATAAATATTCACAGGTTGGTATTTGATCTGGAGGTTTTTATTATCTCGTTTCCGGTTTGTCAGGGAGCTACTTGGGGACTCCACTGAATCTGTAGCAGACTGTGGTGAATTAAAAATATTGAAAAGTCGAAACCGGAAGATTCGAAAAGATTAATTTTTTTATGTTGTTTATGAATCTTTTTCATTCACAAAAAAAATGAATATAAGGTGTGCTCGACCTGAAGATTTAATGAACATGCAACATTGTAATTTACTCTGCCTTCCTGAAAACTATCAAATGAAATATTACTTTTATCATGGTTTGTCCTGGCCTCAATTATCTTATGTTGCTGAAGATGAGAAGGGTAATATTGTGGGTTATGTTTTGGCAAAAATGGAAGAGGATAGTGAAGATAATCCACATGGACATATAACTTCATTAGCAGTTAAAAGATCACACAGGAGACTTGGTTTGGCTCAGAAATTGATGGATCAGGTATAGAAAATGTAATAAATATTTATTTTAGAAAGTTTATAAAAAAATGATTTTAATTTATTTTATATAATAAAATTTTCTTGATTATAATTCTTTTATATTTATTGATATATATATATATATATATATACTATATATGATATATATATATATATACTATATATGATATATGATATATATATATATACTATACACTATCAGATTATTAATTAAATTCATATATTCATATCATAATTAATTTGACATTTCTAGGCATCAAGAGCCATGGTTGAATGTTTCAATGCTAAATATGTATCATTGCATGTTAGAAAAAGCAACAGAGCTGCTCTAAATCTTTACACCAATACACTTCAATTTATAATATCAGAAATTGAACCAAAATACTATGCTGATGGAGAGGATGCTTATGCAATGAAGAGAGATCTCAAATCCTTTGCCAAGAAACCTGATAATCCTGTGATAGCTGATAAGTCTTAAATATAATATTAAATTGTTACATTAAATATAATTTAATTTAATTTTTTTGTATTTTTCTATATCACATTTCAAACTTGAATATCAATAAACAATATAAGTTTTCAATTTTTAATCAAAAAACGTCCTTATTTTAATCACAGTATATTAAAGGAAGAAAAATGATATGTAATTCTTTGTTTGTAATATATAATAGTCTTGCTTCCAGCCATGAGAATTACACCCTTATTATTTCATTGCATAAAATAAAATTTATTTTAAATCTTAAACAAATTGATTTCAAATTTTAATTCATTTATTGCAATGTGAATATAATTTCGTGCACAAGATCGACTATAATTTTTGAATCATTAATTATTATTATTATTTATGGTTTTGATTTATTATTGATTTAAAAGCAATCATTAAAATTCTAAAATCAGATTTGAAATGGATCTGTAAAGATTCATAGATTTTATTATGTAAGAAATACTTAATTAACATGATTAATATAGTTTGAGGCTTTTTTTAATAAATTAAGGAAAACAAATAATTGCCTTTAATTTTCTGACATTTAAGTATTAGTTTTTTCTTTTAATTTATGTTGCCTTTGTTTATAAATATTCGTAGTATTCATATTCGTGCCAACATTGCGATGCGTTACCGAAATTAACAATCCTTCGGTTGAAACAACATTTTCCTCGGTGACAGATTCTGCAATTTTGAGAAAAGTGATTTAATTTATAAAAATATTTATAACTTACAAATTTCTTAAAGTCTCTAAAACGATTATGCTTTAAAAATTTGTTTTAAAATAAATGTCGCCTTAGCAACGATATTAAGCAAGATAATCAATATTGAAAATTTACTGAAAATTTGCTTTAATTCAAAATACAATTACAGAATGGTTAAAAGTAAGTAGATTTTAATTTCATTCTTATCAAGAAGCATAACTTTTTAATTTTTTAATATTAACTTCAGTTGTTTGTAGCAATTCATTTCAAAAACAAAAAATTATGATACATTTTATGTCTAAGGTTTTAGTATAAGCTCATTGGTATTTGATGGAAATGCTTATGCATTACGCACTATAAAGGAGGTACTTTATGCAAATCCTAGAATTTTATCGTATGGCAACAAGTAAAGATTGAGATTAGTTCGATTTCCATTGAAATATTGTCTAATTTGTTAGAAAGCGTGAATCACAATTAAATTTTTTTTAATTAGCAGTGGTAGTAGTAAAAGTAGCCGAAATAGTAAGGAAGAGGAAGAAAGAATATTATTATTTCGTTATATGTAAAGATATGCATTCCAATGAGTTGATATACAATGAAATATTTTAAGTATGAAGAAATGCTAAGCATTTAATGGAAAATTGATGCTTTTCAGTAACCGAAGAATTAGTGCGCAAGAAATCTGAACATAATGAACGTGAAATCACAACGTTGGAAGAATTATCCTTACATCAAGAAGATATTGAAAAAATCGAGCATTTGCAAAATTGGTGCAAAGATTTGCAAATTCTGCTTCTCCAATCGAATTTAATATCAAAAATTGGTAATGTTTTTTATCTTTCTTTTAACTACTAATATTTCATAATGACATGAGAAATTATAAAATAAAAGAAGCCAAAATTAATTTTTTCAATAAGCATTGAGAACAATATTACACATCATCAGGTATATGCAAACGTATTTCTATATAACTTTATTTATGTTTGTTTCTCACTAGTTTTTAAATAAAACTTCATTTTCCTTAAGTGATGTAACTAATACCTAAAATAATGATTTCAACTGCAATGTACGTATTCTCAAATATTTTTTAATACTTAATGGAAAATTATTCGATTTGTCGTTATCGATCATATTAAGCGTCCTTTTCAGTAAAAATAAAAGTTAATGTTTGTTATGCGCGCTATAAAAATTTCATTTTCTCAATTTATATATTTTTATGAATCAAAATTGTTATAGGAAAGTATTTTACATTGCTTTGATAAGAAATTCAATTAAATTGTAAGCATTTTATGAATTTCAAATTTTGAATCTTTTTCTCAAATATAATTTATATTCAAGAGATCTATATACATAAATGTATTTACAGTTATAAAATAATAAATAAATATATTGTTTATTCTTTCATGCAATGCAGAAAATCTGTGGAAGTTAAAAAAACTGAATTACCTTAACTTGGCTCTCAACAATATTGAGAGAATAGAAAATCTTGAGAAATTAGAAAGCCTAGAAAAATTAGATCTTACTTTGAATTTCATTGGAGAATTGACGAGTGTCAAAAACTTGAAAGAAAATTACAATTTGAAATATTTGTAAGTAATTTTTTAAGTTATAATTAATTTAAATAATTTTTTTAAATGTGAATTAATCATTTAGTTAAAATCGAATTAGTTGCTTAAAATAATTGAGATACTCGAAAATTCTTTTCCAAATAAATTGAATTTTACATAACTGAGACATTATTCAGGTATTTAACGGGGAATCCATGCACCGATTACAAAGGATACAGAAAGTATATTGTCGTGGAATTGAAACAACTGAAGCAATTGGATAGCGTAGAGATAGAACGATCAGAAAGAATACTGGCTTGTCAAGATTATAGCACGTGTCAAATCATGATTTCAAGAGAGGAGGAAAAATATAAACAGAAGAGATTGTTGGAAAAATCACAAACTTCTCTGAGAGAATCGTATGATGATGATGAAGATGAAATGAAAATGACTGAAGAACAATTAAAAGCTTTCTGGGAGTCTCCAAGTCGCAACACACCGGAAGATAGAATCGAGATAGCAAAGAAAGCCCGGAAAATCCGGGACATTGACAGGAAAAAAACGACGAAGAAGGAAAAGGTGATGCCACCGAAACTCTTTGCCAAAGATGGTCGACCACTGAACATCAATCAGGCCAGAATTCCACTAATACTTACGGATGATGCTGATTCTGGATGTATTGTTTTGGATGTGGCCGTTTACAGGTATTTAAACATATTGTGCTAACACATTTACACACTAGAACTAAAACTCATCCATTGAAAACATTAACATTTCTTTGATGGGATGTGTTCAGTTCCTGTTGACATTCTTGAATAATATCAAGTAGTTTTTTTGAGGAAAATAATATTAATAAAAATATGGAGAAGCTTTATAAACGGTTTAAAACTAAAATTTTAGAATTAAAAAGAATGACAAAATAAAATCAAAATTTATTTGACTAAGCCCGTCACCGAAGAAAATAAAAATGCCAAACAAAAATATAAAATATATTCAATATAGAAATAGAAAAAATATTTATATATTAATATGTAATAATAACCAAAAATTAGGAAAATATGAAAATCGTTTCAGTTTTGGAAAAGATGTTTTTGAAAAAGATTCAAAGAGAAAAAATTTAATTGATTTAATTGGATGTCAAGTTTTCCAAATAGACTGCAATATTTGCATATCTATTGACAAAGTCATTATAAAATTCATGGAAAAATGTGAATAATTTATATGTAACAATTAAATTTGTTCTCCAGCAATGTACTTCAAAATTGACAAATAATTTTTCATATAGAAATCAAATATTTTCTGTAATGTGATCTCATATTTCGTATTTTCATTATGTTAAGAAAATTTACTGGGTAGAAATATCAAATAAAATTAGAAAAAAATTATGTAAGATATGTTATTTTTCCGTTATTTACAATATTAATCTTAAAATTCAATATCTTGAACTTAGATATAATATGAATTCATAAAGCTAAATAATTGCTAAAAATTTTGATTTTTATTTCATGTTTTATATTTTATATTTGGATGATTTAATTATTTTCATTTAATATTGTAATCAAACTTTTGGACCGTTGAGGTGCAATTTAATTGATGAAATAGTTCTCATAAAGCCAAACCAATTTAAATAAATTTAGATTTCTGCAAGTTTTCAAAAACGTTTTTCTACTTAAATTTTCATTGGTTACAAGGAGATAAATTTGTTTAATTAGACTAATAACTCGATAAATTTTTTTATAGTGAAACTGAGAAATGCATTAAATCTGAACGTCATACTTTCATTCCTCTTTTACTGTAATAAAATGATTTTACAAAGTGAATTTCAGTGTCATCAATTCCCTATAAGAAAAACTTCATACCACAATTTGGAATGTAAAACAATTACATGAATAAATAAATTTCATTTACCAAATAGTTGCGGGAAAATTTCCGTCTTTGAAAAGTAAAGATCCAGCTTATTTTCTGGTTGAAACTTGAGAAAATAATTTATTTTAGCTGAAAATGAATTTGTTAATATTTACGCTTTTCCCCCTTGTAAAAAGCATAATTATCAAATTTAAAAATTTGGAAATTATCAAGAAGTACGGTATGCTGTCTATAGGTAAAACTAAGAAAAGTCGATTTCAGTAAATTGCAATTGTATTTTCAGATTTCTGGACACATCGTTAATAAATGTAGATCTTCATCCCAGGTATGTCACAATAACGATTAAAGGAAAAATTCTTCAGATAACATTCGAGGATGAGATAAACGTGGAGAAGGCAATTTGTCAAAGGTCACAGACGACCGGTCATTTGGTGCTCAAAATGCCGAAGGAAAATCAAATAATTAAACCGAAAAAAATTGAGGTTAAAGTTGAGGCACAAGAAATTAAAGCGATTCAGCGACCGTTGCATTGCAGTTATGAAAATAGGTAAACGTGCAGTTTGGTCAACAGACGACTGAAAAAATAAAATGTTTAATTTTTACTCTTTTTATTCTATATTTTTAACCGCACCATATCTTCTTCGAATTGACTAAGAAAATATATAAATTCTATCCTCCAGGAGAGAATACCTCGAAATAGGTCCTGCTTTAAAAGATATGGATTTTAGGAATATAGTAAAAAGTAACGAAAGGCATAGAGATTATTCCAAAAGTTGCAGCAAATTGGTAAAGATTGCGGAAAAAAAACCTGCTTCTGATTTTGTGGACGACAATGAGGTACCGCCATTGGAATAATGAGAAACCGGCATGTCAACGTAACTGGGTACAATTTCCGGTCGATTTCGTAAATAAAAAGCTCGTTAACAAGAAACTCTGACATTATATAAAGAATTCTTTTTAATTGGAGAAAATTTCTGTGTAACAAATTTCTTTTCATTTCATTACCCACAATAATGAAAAAATGAGAATTTTTCCTCAAACTGTGGAAAAAATGTAGCCAAAAATTAAACTTAAAGTAATATAAATTTGGTCAGACATTGCAGTAGAAATATAGAGTGTATATAATTAGATATGCTGATGATCCTAACTTAATGACATTGGAAGTCAGATCTTATTATTAACTATAATAAAAACATTTTGGAAATGAGTTTTAATATATCTTACGTTTATGTTCTGAAATATACTTTAATAATTACTAAATTAAAAATCTAATAAACTAAATATTTTAAAAATCTCACGAACATAAAATAATTTCATGTTAGGATAAAGGTCAAGTTATCATCAAAAACTTAAAAGATAAAATTTATCTAAGCATTTATTATAACTACAATGTTATTAACGTGAAAATAAGTTTACTAATCATTCATTCTTAGCACATCATTCAGTTTAAAACTGCAAAATAATTTTATTCAGTTCCAAATCAACTACAGATCTGTATGCCCATATAAACAGAAATAATTTTTTATTATTCTTATAACATCATTGGTCTATTGCTATTTATTCTCATGGATAAATTTATTTCATAAACTCTTATTTAATAATAGCAGTTTTTCAGTTAAAATATGAATAAACACATTTGCATTTCAAAATAATTTATTAAAAAGTCCTTTTCTTAAATTTAAGTATATTTACCTGAGATGTACTTAAGGATGACTTTTATTCATATTATTTATTTATTAATATATGAGCAATTAAAAAGCCTTTTTGGGATTCTAGTTCTAAAGATAGTAAAAAAATTTTGAATGAAATGTAAAATTATTAATTATTTTCATGTTTTAAGTGAATATTTAAAAATGGTTTCACATTTTATTGCTAATGCATATAATTAAAGCTCAAAGTTTGGAATTTAAAGCATTTTGAATATTTTTGATTTTAAATTATGTACTTAAAAAATAAATAGCCTCAAAATTTATTTTTGTTTTATTTAAAAAACCTATACAATTTGTAGGTTGTGTAATCTCCATGACACAATTCCCTTTTGTCATTTTCTATATTACAAGATCAGATATTTGATGAATGTTATTTTTCATTAGTGTAACTAATTACCTTAAAATATTACATTTGAAATAATTTCTAATGTATTCATTATTTTGAATAAATATGGATCAGCATAAAATAAAATATATTTTAAAATAAATCTTATTTTACAGAAGATTAATTTTAAAAAAATGATTTTATTAAGCAAACATTGTTATACTGAAATCCATTATTGTAATAATTTGAAGCTTCATTTTATTATAAATATATTCAAATATAGTTTCTTGGAATTCAAATTCAAATTATTCTTTAAACCTTTCTCTGTAATACAAGCAGTGGATAAAATTTACACTAAACATCAATGAATTATTTTTTTGTATAAAAATACTTGAGAATGGTTAAATTTTTCGAAAATAAAATATAATAATCAATACATTGAGATTTAAAAAGTTAGATTAAGAAATAAATATATAAAATTTTATATTTAAAATCTATTATCAACCAATCTTATAAACGTAATAAATGATTCTCGGTGAATCTTAAATTGAAGGTCTGATGAATATATATTAGTACAAGTCATACGGAAAAGAAGTTAAAGCTTAGGAATAAAATTTTATATTTCATAAACATTTAAATTGAAAGTAAAAAATTATTATACAATATTATGAAAAGAATAAAATTAAAGTAAGATAAAAGTAACTTTAATGTGTATGCATAAAAATTATTATAAATTTAAAATCAATGAAAATGAAAATGAAAATGGCGAAGATTAATTAGTGAAAATTAAGCTTCATAAAACGGCAAAACATTTACATCTTCTTCTCATCAGCGACTGACCGAACACTGAGTCCTTTGCTTAAGATGCATGCAACGGAAACGAAATTGTGGCAATTTCGTAAAGTGAAACGTTGCACCTTTGCATATTTTTTAATCGAAAATTATTAATATAGCTCATAAAAATCCTATCAAGTGCCCAAAAAAATGAAGTCTTATGAAGTAAATATTAATTCGAAAGTTATTTACGGTATAGTTGATTTAATCTATCAAAATTGAAATTTTAAATTATAGTAAATAAATCAATTTTTATTAATATTAGTAACTAAATCATTAAAATAATGATTTTAATGATTTTTTTATTAAACTTTCTAAATATAAACGATAAAAATATTAAATTATTTTTAATAAAAATAAACACGGGTTATATCGATTGTTATTAATTATCTGTATCACATTATATATTAAATGATTATTAAAAATAAATTCATCAGAATTAAGTTTTTATTTATGAGTTTTCATTTTATTAATCTTGACTATAAAGTTGAAATATTGGAATGGATTCATATAATATGTTGCTATATATATATAATATAATGTTGAGAAATAATTTCCGTATTTATTGAATTGAGATATGAAGAAAATATGGACTCTATTGCTTTAAAAAAACTAAAAATTTGAATGTACACTATAATCAGTAGCATAGTAAGAATCCTAAACACATAAAACGCCTTTGTCAAGAGATTTAGTAACATTATAGTGTGCATTTGTGCATATGAAAACATCTAGAGAATTATTAATATAGAAAATTTCACAATTCTTCGCTCGCACGATATTGAGATAATAAATTCTTTTAATTTCTTGTACCAAAAAAAAAAAAATAATATAGTTTAATTTTTCATAATAAATTTTAATATTATGTCTAAAATTTATTCAAATAATGTTTCCGCTGGAAAAAATAAAGATGCTACCTTTTGGAAATATCTATTATGAGCTGTGTTTTTCTAAATTTATTAGCATTAAAAATTCTGCATATAAAGAGAAATATTCATTTCACATTATAATCATAATGAAGAGCAAATTGCCTATATTATTTTTGAAGAATATAAAATTTAAGAAACAATATACATCATATATATATATATATATGAGACTATATAAAACATAAAGGAAAATGTAATGTTAACAGATAGTGCACATAGCATTTTGGCATAAAGATCCAATATTTAAAAAAGTTGTCAGATGCAATGAAATATATTACTTCATCAGAATATGCATTTTGCAACCTCTTTTAAATATTGAAATAAATTAAAATAACAAAACATTTTTTTTTATTAAAAAGTAGGCTGAGATCAAATGAGGACAGAATAAAACTAAGAAATAATAGAAACATTTAATACTCATGAGATTTGATCTAAAACGTCGCCATTTATAGCTCTTGCGTTTAAATAGCTGTGCTCACTATAAATTTTTATATAAAAAGGTCAGAAAATTTTTTGATATTTTTTGCCTCTCATATGAGTTGAATTTTAAATACTCCATCAAACTTTGACTAAAAAATGACTAAAACCCCGAAACCATTCCAGTATAATATAGCATTCATGTTTCTTTCAAGTTTGAACATTATGTTCAGTGAATAACGTGAACCGCAATATTCACACCTTCCTGTTTTGCTATATTTTAACGTGTATTAACTAAATTTTTTAAACTAATTTTAGGAAAATTAATCGAGAAATCTAGTTCATGATTCTCCTATTCGTGGATGCAGTAATTTTTATACCGGTGAAATTCGCTAGAATTAGTGTTTGGTTGGTATTATCCTAGATTCCATCGAAAGATAAGTATCTTCAATTGTATTCAATATTTATTCTCAAAAAGACTTGGCATTTTTACTTTTTGATTATAATTTTATCATGTTCTTTTTGGGAATTGCTTTGTGGCGTTTCTTTCTCACAAATTCCAAGCACCTGTACTTTTTAAAATACTTAAGCGAAAATCTTTTTATTCTGTTTACAAAAATTTTCGTTATGAAGGTTTTCCTAAACCCGTAACCTGGATTCTTTTATACCTGCTCTTTACAAATAATTTTTACCTGCAACTGTTCTTTTTATTTTTAGTTTTGAATTTCTCGGGTATCAGTTTTAATAAAAATAATAATAATAATAATAATAATAATAATAATATTTTAATAAGTCATTAGAAGTTAAATCCCATGACTATAATGATGTATTGCTCAGTAAATTTAAATGTATATTATTTTAGCATATCATATAATCATTAGCTATACATTATTATTAGTTGACTATAATTTTAATGAAGTATAAATTACATAATATTATAATATAATATATGAAAAAGTCTGAAATATTTCGAACTCCAATTATGGCAGGATAAAAGCACAAAAAATTTTTTATTAATATATCCTTAATTTAATGTAGAATCAGAACCGTGAATGCTGGAAATAAGCAAAAATCTAAATTATATTAAAATATTATATTTTGTTTCTATAGCTACTTTATTAAGAAATCAGTGTTAAAATATAACTTTTTTAGCATAAATTTTTAGACATGGATTATTTATATAATTATGGTTTATATTATAAAAATATCAAAAATATCGTTATTTTCAGATTATTATTGAATTTCATTAAAAAACCTAGCGGCCAAGTTCATAGTTTTGACACTCGTAGCGCTCAAATGACGCATGCGTCTTAACCTCAAAACGTTTTTCATTTTGGCTTAGTTGTAGCTTTAATTTAAAGAGAATAATGTAGCGAATACCTAAAATAATTGCTATTTTTCTTGGATAATTATTGTATTCTGTCGTGGATATTACAACTAAGGCAGAAAAGCATCGAATATATCAAATCACAACTATTGAAAACTTTATGATTTCATTCGCCTGAAAGGGCGATTGTTTTAGTTTAAATCGGCGCTGGTGTAGCCGTCAACAACCTTAACTAAGTGCCTAAAACTCTGCTATTGGTGTTGAGAACCCCCATTTTGTTAGTATCTGGTGGTGGTGTAAGGTTTCGGAAATGTGGTGAAAGATATGAAATATGTGTCTTTTACTGATGAATTATTATGAAACAATTCAAGAGTGAGCGTATTTCAAGTAAATTTAATGAGTTTAATTTAATTAGTAAGTAATATTCAGAAATGCACGCATTATTTTTTTTGATTGTTTGAAATCGCATTGTTTCGTCTAAGTAAAAGGTTCGATTTTAAAGTTAACATTATGAAAATGAATTTTGTATAAATTTGAAATATTAACAATAAAAAATATTGTTCCAGTGAATGATGAAATACGTACTCGCGTATAAATTATTTCTAACATATTAATAATTCAACCTTTAGCCTTGAGCCTCTCGATTTAATTGATTTTATAGATGGCGCTGCAATTATAAGATATCAGGCCAATTCATTTCAACATTTTTTGTGTCAAAGTTTTATTATTTATTTAAATGTAAGAATATTAAGGTATATGTTTTGTAATTTATTCATTTTACATATTTTAGTTCAAAATTCCTTGATTCCATTAAGATACAAAAACAATTATCTGCTTTAAATTGGCGCTAGCGTTGCCGTCAAATATCTTAACTAAATTCCTTAAAGATTCATCAATGTTAAAAAGCCCAATTTTTGTTTGAAGGCTCTCAGAATCGTAGGGATTGCGGAACGTTATTGAGTTACATGTAAATAAATAATTTAATTATTTAGATATATGGTGAAAGTAATAAATTGTCAGAAATGTTTCTTAAGAAAAATATTTATTAATCTATTAAGTTCGAATTCAAAAGTGAGTAAAATTATAAAATAAACATTACTTAAATCGATAAATATTTTGGCTTTTTAAGATATTTATGGCAGATTTTCAGAATATTTTTTTCAGCTGAATTGTGTTTTTCCTTTATATTTCTTATAAATTTCTTTACAAATTAATTTTTTTTATTAAAAAAATATGATAACGTATTTACATTTAAAACTAACTTCAAAATATAAAAAATACACGAACTTTTTCTATGCCTATTTAGATGCGGCGTGGATGCCATTTTGAAATTTCATTCGGGTGGAGAAGGGTGTGAACGCTATGTTGCTTTTAAATTGAAACTCGATCTAGTCTGTAGCGTTATTAGCCCTTATTAATGTCATTGATTCGCAACTGATTGCCGTCAAATATAAAAATTTAGTTATGTTTCTCTTTCTTTCTACATATGTTTGTACATATTACATATAATAACTTTTTGGCATGCCTTTTTAGATGAGGCATGGATGCCATTTTGAAATTTCATTCGGGTGGAAAAGTTTGAACGCCATGTTGCTATTTGCTAAAACTGATTTCTGTATATTTCATGAATTTCCATATATGTATAAGTATTTATTATGTTAATATTGTAATATATTTTTTATATATAATTACAAATTTATATATAATAAATATAATACCATATATATTTGGAATATTTTTGGGGGCTAATTTTATCGATTTTTTAATTGTATGACTTAAAATTGTAAAATTGTTATATATTTTTTATGTTTTTATTTCTGCATTTTAAAATGTTATTAAATTATTAAAATTAAAGCAAATACTACAACCGTTCTATTTTGTTGTCACATGCTGCTGAATAAATAATTTTAAATTTTATCGCATGAGATTTTACTCGGACTTCCAGTTTTTAGTTTTTTGTTAGAATGTGAAAGAAAATTTAAACTGCATTCTTTTGTAATTGTGGATATGAAGAAAAATAATTTCCAGTGAAATTCATGGATAATAAATTGCAGAACATATACATTAATAAATATTTAGCAGTATTATTAAGATTTTTTTTATTAATATGATCAATTATATATGCTTCTTTTAATTATTTCATTTACTTATCATTTTTTCATTTATTATTATAAAATAATTTTAATTTAATTTCAAAAATATTTATTTTGATTATTCTTGACTTGTCTAAATTCTGGCTTATCGTCATTAATAAATAAAAAAAAATTAATTTTTTAAAAATGAAACCTGTCAATAAATTAGAATTTATTATATTTCGCATTTTAATGCTTAAGAACAAAATAGAATAATATGGTCAAAATGTTATTTTTAATAATTATATGCATTAATTAAAAATTTTTTTCTCATTTCAGTTTGCAAAGGGATTATATAAGTTTTTAGAATATGAGTAGAAATTTCGAAGGTAAGTAAAGATTCAAAAAAAATTTTCTAAGAATAATTTTAGTCCATTTGTATGAAGAGTTGAATTCTATTTTTGATAATATAAATGTCCTGGAAAATATTAACGAAAATAAAATGTTAATGAACATGGTTGATTTAAAAAAATATTGATTTTTAGACACATGTTGATAATTAATCAGATTAATTTTTTTAAATTTCTATTATGTAAAAAGAATTATAATATCATTTTATTTTAAACACTGTTATTAAAACCAAATTTATATATAACTTTTCTAAATATTAACATTTTAATTATTTCTTTTTTATCTGTAGAAAGAAGTAGCAAGAAAAGTAATTCAAAAATCAATTTCAATTACAACTGATCCGAGACTTCTGCTATTATATATATGTACATGAATATAATTTACCAATGTAAAAAAATTTATTTGAATGTTCGTGGAATGCGCGGAAAGCTTAATTTAGACTAAGTTTTCTCTTTTTCCTATATATATATATATATATTAGAATTCCAAATTTTCGAATCAATATTTTAAAAAAATATTTAGAGCTTAAAGTTAATAATTTTTTTTGTGCTATCGTGCATGACAAAGAAAACCAAATGATTTATACAGTTTTAAAATGTCTCATAACTTACAATTATAAGATCATTTAATGCCGGATCTATGCCTCTTAAAAAGCAAAAGTTTTTGATTGTTCATATCTTTTTGACGCTAATCTTTTTCAAACTTATTGTCTTTTATAAACATTTATTTTACAAATAAAGGATGTATTTCAAGCTCACATTTATAGTTTTCAAAATATTTGAAACATTCATTTTACGTATTTTTATTGAGAGTGAAAATTAAATATTAATGATCATTTTTGATATAGTGATTTTTAAAGATATTTTAGTGAAATTAAATTTTTTAAACTTCTGCGTACAATATAAATTACAGTCGAAATATTGATTATTTTATTCATTGTGTTTATTTTGCTTCAATTTACATTCAATCAATTATTTTTATTACTGAAGTGTGAGAATAATTTATCGATTTGTAATTGATATCATGTGTTTGTAAACTTTTTGCATTATAATATTGGCTGCTGCAACTTTAAATTTCATTTGATTAATTCTGAAAGAAACATTTCAGTCTTTTATTTTTTCAAAACTAGCTGCAATGTCATTGTGAGATAACTCTTACTTGCCTTATACAATACATGTATTTTTGGCTTGCAACAACCGGGGAAATCTACCAGGATAGCACACTCTAGTTTTTCCTTTTTTATCTTAAATGCTTTGCATTTTTTGTATTTTTTCATTTATTTTCAATGCTTCATTCTTTTTATTTCATTAAATTTTTAAAATTTTGAATGCGTTACTATTTATATGCTATTGTCTACTTAAATAAAAATTCATGGGAATGAAAACTTATTCATATCTCGGAATTTAAAGATTTAATATTCTTCAGTTTTTCTCTAAGGCAATAATTTTGCCTAATTTTATATCTTTTTAATTTTATTATTTCTTAATAGTTTTTATCTTTATAAATCTTGTAATTCTTTAGTGCTTTAAAGATTAATTCTTCTATTTCTTACAGATGTTGACCAAGCTCTAAATAAATTTATTATTAAAAGCTTAATAATAGAAAAGTTATAAAACAATTAAAATTAATAATAATTTTTGATTTTGGTCAAAAAAGGAGCTGAATAGGGTCAGTTTCTCAAATGTTGACAACTTTTATCTACTTTCTTATATTTTAAATAATATTAATATTTTATTCAAATTTATTTTTGAATTTGAAATCTAAAAGCCTGAAAATTTGAAAAGTGCTGTGAATCAAATATAGATTGATAAAAAGATTAGATATTTATCGTGTAGAATTTGACATCGAATAATTGATAAGAATAAATTTTTATTTTTATATATACAGATATGAAAAAAATTTTTTTCATGTTCATATAATTTATTTTTGTTACTATTTATATATATGTATATATATATATATATATGTTTACTTATATGTATATATACACAAAATGTACATGTGAAAGATTTAAATATTGAGCGATGTAATCTGAAAGTTTTGAATTGAACAACACTTTATTACATCTTATTAATCTATGGTGATGTTTTAACATTATACTATCTTTCTCTATGTTTCATGATTTTATAACTATTTTGAAAATTCTTTCAAAAAAGTATAGATATAAAAGTAAAGCTGATCTAATTTAAGCAAAAATAATATTTTTTGGTTTTTAATTACATCTAAGCGGTCTTCATTACAGTTACTAATTTTTGAAATTTTTATAAGGGTAATAGATCAGTTGCTGCTTTTTAAGTAGTTATAAAATGAAGAATAGGATATAATATGCCAGATTTCTGTAACTTTTAACTTTTAACACATTATAATGTTAGTTAAGTTTTTTATCCGATTTATTTAATATTTTAAATTAAGTGAATTTTTTACCTATGTACGATAAAAAAAATTTAAGACGAATAAAATATACTTTTCGAAATATCTATTTGTTACCGATATTTTAAAAAGTTTTTTAAATTCATGTTTTTTATTTTTCATTTCTAATTTCGTTATATATTTTAATAATAATTTGAAATTTTATACTAATATTGATAGATAAAAAATTTAGAACAAATGAGGCTAATAATAGGACCCTTCACCATATTTTTTTAGCCACTATATGTTTATATACATCACTTAATACACAATGATTATAAAAAAAAATTAACAAAATTTGTAAATCATGAGAAAGTATATATATATTTTCAAACGTTAATTTTCTTTTCATAGAAATGATTGCTTTTATACTGTTATTATATCTGAATTTCAAATATGTCTATCGGGTAGCACATGACGATGTGAATATATTCCATTTTATTATTTTTTCTATGGCATTGGTTTTTTCAGTTGTATGCTTTTAACAACATGAAGTTTTGTACACAATCTGTTTATTACGGTCCATGTCGTCAAATGTCTACAGAAATGGGAAATGTTAAATATTATTTGTTCAGGATTCATTTAAGATTCTATTTGTGTTTTCTTTAATCTAAACTGTAATTTGAAGTCCTATATTCTCATCATATAACGTGGAGAGAATTAAATCAGACTTTGATTTGAATATTTCAAAATGTAACTTTATAATGATAAAAAAAATGTGAGGATTGTCTAAAAGTTCTTAATGGAAGCTCAAATTTAAAATAGGAATATCAATCTTAAAGAAGCATTAAGCGAGATTGAAATTCCAATTACAGTTTTGAAATGTTTAGAAAAATTGAATTTTAGAAGTATTGATTAATAAAATTTTGACTGATTTATCTGTTTTAATTATATGAATTGAACTGGATATTCTATAATTTAAAGTATTTTTTTCAATATAATTAAAATAAAGTAGATTCAGTAATGTCCATTGTAATTTCAGTATTCAAAACAAGTATTCTGGTTTATGTTGAAGGAGACAATAGTGTTAATTTGAGATTAATTGTGTAAAATATAAAAAAAATATATAAAATTAAAGCACAAACACAAAAAACTTGATATTTTCAGCATAAAATTTTTTTTAAATTTATCACTTTTATTACTGATTAGTTTATTTAAATTTAATTGCAATTTATTTTCTCTTTTATTTTAAAATGCAGTTAGCTACTAGAAAACCGGAAATAATAAAAACTGTAATCAAACATAAATAAATCACGTAAATAAAAAATAAATATAAATTATTTATATTTATAAAATAAATTGATTAAAAAATATATGTAAAAAAACTTGCATGTAGGCATGAATTTTTTTATGTTCACATTTTTTTCAGTACATTATATTATGCTCTTAAGTATATATTTATTTACACTCATTGCAAATAATCTTAATAATAACAATAATAACTTATTCTTAATAATAATCTTAAAATTAACAATAATAACTAGTTTTCTAGGGATAATTTTGTATTTTTTTATTGTTTCTGAACATCGACCATTTACTATATTATATTTTTGAGTAATATTTAAAGTGGCAAAAATTCTTTTTAAAAAAATCAATCTTGCGTTAGACATTATGAATTCTTAAAACTCAACTAAACAAAAACCATTTAATAGAAGTTGTTTACAATTATTAATATTTTATTATAAAGTCAATTACTTATTTTAAGAAAAAAAACAAGAATGAGAAAATGATAAAGTTAAAGATAATTTACATTATAATGCAAAACATTTAAAAACCAGACAACTTTCCTTTTGAGACAAAATATCTATTGTGCACTAATCATTATATTTGATTACAAAATTACCTCATTGTTGTGTATAGCATTAAGTATTTAATTTATATGTTGAAAAAAATTTTTTTTTTATTTCGCCCTTATATTTATAAAGATGAATTTTCAATCAAAATATTGTATTTTTATAAGAAATAGAGAAAATTCTAATTATATTTTTCAAAAGTTTCATATCGTCTTCTAAGTGTTGGCTACCATACTTCTGAACGAATAAAATGTTAATTAGATAAATGAATTTTTATATGAAAAATATTTTTTCAAAAAGTTTCCAATTTTATATCTTCGTGATTTAATAATAAATAAAAATATGAACATTTGCACTTCTCTATGAAAATGCATATCTGACCAAGATACCTTCCGAAAATATCCAACACACCTTCCAATCATATTGGTTCATGTCTATGAATAAAAATATGCATCTAAATTTCTCCTTTATTATTTGATTCTTATTTTTGCAGACAAAGAAAAATGTGTGAAGAAAATGAAAGAAATGCAAACATATCTACCGTTTTTGGATTACATGATCGATAAGATCAAGAAAAAAACTGATATTTTGCCTCTGGAATGTCAGTTAAGCAAATTTCAGCACATTAGATCGGTTATAATTGAGAAAAATGGAAGATATAATTTACAGAAATTATATACCATTGAGGATATTTTGCTAAAGCTTATCTCTAAACTGGATTACAAGGTAGGTAGATGAACTTTTCAATCGTAAATTTTAGTAAAACAAAATTTCTGGCCTCTGGACGATGGTTGTTACATTAAATATTTTAACTTTTCTCTTTAGATCAGAATGCAACCCATAAATTAAATACATTTTTGTCAAATGCTTCATTTGTTCAGAATTATCGTTCGAACTTTCTAAGCGCCTGTAATATTTTCTCAAAAATATTTGTAGAAAAGTAAATTTTTTACAATAATTTATGTTTTAAACATTCGGGTGTTTTAATTTTTATCACTTATTGTAATAATTCATAAGGAATCATATGTTAGCGTTCGTTCATAGTTCATTTTATGTTAACTTATCTTCTTATATTTAGAATTTTTTCAATTCATTTCGTTAAATATGTCCATATATTCAATTTTACCAGTAAAAGATATTAGGAAATTTTTTAAATTTCCAAAATAGCTAGATCAAATAGTTTGTTTTGATATCTATATAATATAATGATGATATTAAAAAATTAAAATACAGAAAATATTTAAAATAAAATTTTAAAGTTAAAAAAGTTGTATTTTATGTATTTTTATAAATTATGTGTTTCTCCACATTTATATTACATTTCTAATAATACATATTACATACATATTACATTTCTAATAATTTAATTTATTTTATTTTCAATTTATCTTAAATGTTGGTAATTTAGGCGAGGAAAATGGTTTTTTTATGACAGCAATAATTACAATATTTGGCTGGTCCTGTCATTCACTAATTACGTTTTTTGTGCGACTACATCGTTCAAAAAAATTGTAGTGTATAATAATATCATTTTTGAAAAATTTTGTTTCAGTTTTTTGATATATCCTGAGAAATTGTCATAAAATTTCGTTTCATGAAAAAAATTAATGATAAAATAGAATAATCATTACTATTATCCTATAACGTTAATTTTCCTCTGACACAAAAGTATATATTTAGAGTCGAAAATTTTGTAAACAATGCTTTATTATTCAAAATGTCTAGGTAATTAAAAAATATACTATCTGTATTCAGCATTTGTACTCACTTAATTCACCTTCGAAACATAAGAAAAAATTCAGCCTTCATAAAATAATTATATGGTTTGCTTTATTTACGAATTTTTACGTTAATGTATAAGTTAACAGTAAGTCTTTACAATAAATTATTGTTCTGTTTTTCTTTTGGAAATTTTCTTTTGTAATGCAGTCGTTTAATTAAAACTATTCATTAATAAAACCTGGTTATATAGTATTGACCGAAATAAAATTTATATCATTAGAAGAAAAGACATTTTTAATTAGTTGAAATTTTTGATTTCTTAAGAAATATAATAAAAATCAATAAAAAAATCTCATAATAAAGAAAAAAAAG